>JAWNZC010000340.1:5740000-6221256 GCA_035771165.1 Paragorgia papillata | reverse complement strand
CAACACCGAGCACCACTGGTGCAACATTTAGCACAACTGGTACAACAACAAGCACTAGCGGTACAACAGCAAGTACGGCCACTGGTACAACCGAGAAAATCATTGCTAAAACACCAAGCACCAATGGTACAACACCAAGCACTACTGGTACAACAGTAAGCACTACTGGTACAACAGCAAGAACAACTGGTGCAACAGCAAGAACAACTGGTACAACAGCAACCATCACTGGTACAACCCAGAAAATCATTGCTAAAACACCAAGCACTAATGGTACAACACCAAGCACTGCTGGTACAACAGTAAGCACTACTGGTACAACCGTAAGCACTACTGGTACAACAGCAAGAACAACTGGTACAACGGCAAGAACAACTGGTACAACAGCAACCACCACTGGTACAACCGAGAAAATCATTGCTAAAACACCAAGCACCAATGGTACAACACCAAGCACTACTGGTACAACAGTAAGCACTACTGGTACAACAGCAAGAACAACTGGTACAACAGCAGGAACAACTGGTACAACAGCAACCACCACTGGTACAACCGAGAAAATCATTGCTAAAACACCAAGCACCAATGGTACAACACCAAGCACTACTGGTACAACAGTAAGCACTACTGGTACAACAGCAAGAACAACTGGTACAACAGCAGGAACAACTGGTACAACAGCAACCACCACTGGTACAACCGAGAAAATCATTGCTAAAACACCAAGCACCAATGGTACAACAGTAAGCACTACTGGTACAACAGTAAGCACTACTGGTACAACAGCAAGAACAACTGGTACAACGGCAAGAACAACTGGTACAACAGCAACCACCACTGGTACAACCGAGAAAATCATTGCTAAAACACCAAGCACCAATGGTACAACACCAAGCACTACTGGTACAACAGTAAGCACTACTGGTACAACTGCAAGAACAACTGGTACAACAGCAAGAACAACTGGTACAACAGCAACCACCACTGGTACAACCGAGAAAATCATTGCTAAAACACCAAGCACCAATGGTACAACACCAAGCACTACTGGTACAACAGTAAGCACTACTGGTACAACAGCAAGAACAACTGGTACAACAGCAACAACCACTGGTACAACCGAGAAAATCATTGCTAAAACACCAAGCACCAATGGTACAACACCAAACACTACTGGTACAAAAGCAACCACCACTGGTACAACAGCAAGCACTACTGGTACAACAGAAAGCACTACTGGTACAACAGCGAGCACCAATGGTACAACAGCAGGCACCACTCGTACAACAGCAAGCACCATTGGTAGAACACCAAGCACCTATGGTACAACACCAAGCACCAATGGTACGACAACAAGCACCGTTGGTACAATATCAAGCACAACACTAATGACAACTGTTTCAATCACACCAACATCCTGTGTAACAAACTGCTCTTCAGCTGATTTTCGATGTCGTTCTAGCTGTGTTTGCATTTCTTCGGAATGGGTACGTATGTCTTTGCTATTATGAGTGCTAAGTATGACTTTTTTATCACTGGGTTCGGTTTCTTGTCTGTACGCAAAACCGATGCATGCTAATTGGTCCTCGAGGGCCCGAGATTCTACGATATTAGGGACTTTAAGATCTACGACGTCAACCTCAACGACAACATCTTCCAAACAAAATAATTATTTTCGCAAAACAAAGAGAATGAATAATTTTTAGACCCAAGAGTAATCTCGACATCGTCCTTGTTCTTTATACAACGCCGCTTAGAGCATTTGTACGTCTTCAGGGCGACGTGATTGACTTCACTACGGACACTACAATAATTTTAGCAATACTGGAGCGTTTTGGAAGTCATTAAACTAACTTCAAATATCAATTAGTATAAATTTACAAGTTTATAATGCAAATCCTCGAATTTCATTGGCTATTGGAGGAGTTTATAATTGGTGATATAAACCTCTGGGATAAACCAATGAAAGTCATTCTTTTAAAAAAATTGACCAATGACAAAATGCGTAGTATAGCACGAACAGTGATCATTAGAGCCAGCGGTTGTTCTGTTAATAATAAGCAACAATGGCGCCGAAATTATAACGGAGTGGGCAAATGAAAGAAGAAATTGGACATTTAGGCGAAGCAATACGTTCTACAGAAAACAAAACCGGCTACAAAATGGTTAGAATGGAAATTATTAATGGTAAGATCGTTAAATTGTTTATCTGTGTTCGTTTAAAACGAAATAACTGCAAACAAAACACATTTCAAAATTACGCTAGCTGTTGACAAGATTTCGTGATGTAAACTATATGCTAAATTGAATGTTTCTTTCGACTTTTTGTCACTTTTACAAAACAAATGAGTGGATATATATTGTTTCAATATTGTACATGAAAATCCATGCTAAATTATGCAAGAAAACTTTTCTTTTCCATCAATTACTGTACGGGCCAAGCAGATGTCCGAAATGACTGTTGAACGTTTGTTGTTGGCTGTTAAAAAATGTATTAAACGAACCTCAAAGAATATGTTATGGTCGAGAATTTATTTAACTTTTGTTGCTAAATTTATACTAAAACAATTAGACCACTCGCCGTCGTTTTCTATGAGCGATAGTCAACTCGGCTTCGCCTCGTTGACTATTCGCTCATAGAAAACTCGGGCTCGTTGTCTAATTGTTAAATATAATAGTTAGTTAACCGCGACTTCTTTAACTTGTAAAACTTATCTTGCGTCTTAACCGCTGTCGTCGTCCTAGCATCTTAAAGGCCCTATAATACCTTTTTTCTCGGACATGTAAGTTTTAGCGGGAAATTTTCTTGGTGGATTTGAAACAAATAAAAGAGAACTAGGCATCTTTATTCAAATATTCCGAACACTTAAGTGTACTGGAACATTACTGCTTGTTTTCCTTGAAGTTATCTAAAAAACAACAAATGAAATCCGAATTAGCGTAAACAAGAAGCGACGGGAAAAAGGTAACATGTAAGGTAACAGCAAACGCCGAAGAAGTTTTTGACATACTAATATTCAAATATGTTCAGAGAAGAGCCACGAAATTCATACTCCAAGATTATGAATCGTCTTAGACTGACCGTCTCAAAAAGCTTAACTTATTACCTATATCATATTGACTTGAAATTAAGGATCTTCTCTTCTTTTTTAAGTGTAAACAAGGTCTCTACGATCTAGATATCTCCCGTTTTGTTACTTTTTCTTTTATCCGCTCGTCTCGCACTCGTTCAAGTCAAAACAACTTGCTTCAAGGCAATCCTTGTAGGACTTCTCTTTTTAGAAATACTTTTTTCAACAGAATTGTTTTTCTTTGGGACAATCTCTCTCCGATAGTTCGTAATAGTACTTCTGTTTCCATTTTTAAACATGAACTTTATATTCACTACTCTTCTAAGTTAGACTCCAATTTCGATGTTAATATAGACGCACCTGGAGAAGTTTTTGTTCTAAATGTCGTTCTTTCAATCCAAGTTGTTGCTCTTAAATTTTTATTCTTATGTAATTTGTGTATTTTGTTTTTTTATCCTGTGTTTACTTAATGTTTGTTATGTAATTGTTTTGTTGGGTTGGTCTTCACATGGGACTCGTGTCCTGCTGATCATTCCTTCAATCATGTTGAAGTATTGCACTCTTTATTTACTGTATATTTGCATTCTTGCATGGTGTATAAAGTTAATAAATAAATAAATAAATAAAAATAAATAAATAAATATAAAAAAAAAGACCCAAAAAGTTGAGGCCACCGATCTTGTTTAGAAAATACAGCTGCCAGCCACCATGGTGTTTTCCCAATTTGTAGCTATTTTGGCTAACTTTCAATTTTGTCTTATCTTCAATAATCCTTCATAAAAGCACTTGGTTTACACTGACTCGGAAAATATTCGATATATGAACTATATAGTGGCAACAAACGAAAATGGAAGAAAATTTGACGTAAATAGATATCGTCAAACATTTTCGCGATATAAGAATGCTTACATTCGTTACATGCTTTTTTGAAGCCGCAAGAACGAAAAACGAAAAACGTACTATATTTCAAAATCTCGAAGTGATTTTTTCTCTATTCTTTCATACATGCTGTATAGCTGGTGGAGGACATTAATAATTGGAAAAAAAGAGTGCGGGTCACATGTCTGTAAGCTACACAAGCTTAAAGCTTCAACATGGAGAATTTTCCTATCGTTTCATCTATAGACAAAACCACGCTTCTAATTTTCAATTTAAAAAAAATTAAGTTAGTATCTTCTTGTCAAAGTTATTGGTAGCCAATTTAGCCTCCGTAGTGACATTTTTATGTGTTTTCGTCACTAACACTTGGTTACATCTTGAATTAGTGTTTTGCGGAGTTATGCGCAGAAAAGCTGCGTAATGCAAAACTGAGGAATCACCTTAAACGGTCTTTTGTCTTTCTTTTGCAGCGTTGTGATGGTTCCGCTGATTGTCAGGATGCATCAGATGAAGATGGCTGTATCACAACACCTTTTACAACAACTTCATCTGCGTCCACAACGCCTTTTAGCTCTACCAAAACGCCAACACCTTATGTTACCACACCTCCTGTTTGTCCGGAAGGCATGGTATGATTTTAAACAGCTATTGCACGTATGCATCGAGGAACGAATATATATTTGCATGGTTTTCACTATACTGGTTACACTACACCTCTATTAAGCGGCCACGGGCACCTACGAGCGGTCCCAATTGGTATTTCGTATTGTTTTTTTAGGCACAATTTTTACCGCAAGAGAACCGAAACTAAAACTTGAGCTAAGCGACCATAGAACACTTAGTTGCTGTCAGTAAGTACATGTATTTCAGTCAGCACATGTAACTTGAAACCTCATGTCGGTAATAAAAATATCGGCATGTCCAGTGCAGAGAAACACTACTCTTTACTTTGCGTCAAATCCCTCCTTGTGCACGGATTTGGCGTGCTGAGACTCTGCGGGATTTCGCACAGTATCATGGATATGAGGAGCTAGCTCTATCAATTTCAAAGATAAATGACTTGCTTTGCCCTTTGAAACTCAGTGCACCGCAGCGACAGATGCACATTGATAACTATTTTAAGCCAACATAACTTGCTAGGCGTCAGTATACATGCATCGAACGTGTGGCATTTTTGTTATTCGTTTCGTTGCTCCTTTGTTTTAGTATTTTTTCGGTTTTTGAAAACGGTTTTGTTAACTACTTGTTTTTTTTTTCAAAGTCTACTTGTTACTGTTATCAGTGTTTTAGAATTGAATAAAAGGACATTTGACCACACCCAAGGCCCATTGTTGGCATCGCTCCATTAAGCGGCCACCTCTATTAAGCGGCCACAAAGCCATTCCCCGAAGGTGGGCGCTTAATAGAGGTTCGACTGTATTACAAATGTTGCATTCTGATTGCCTGAACTACTTATAGGCTTGATTTCCAGCCATAGTACTCCCCCCGAAATTGAGGCTGGGCTCGTGAGCTTGTCATTGTCGATTTGCACCAATCAGAAACGTGCCTGCGCATATTAGCAGGCATATATTATTGAGATTATTGCATGAATTACCTCGTCAGTTCAAAATGGTGATCAGTAAAGTGCTAATAAGTGATATAATTCAATATTAATTATTACATTTGTGTGAAATCAAAGATTGTTCTCGTCGTCGTCTTTGTCGTTGTTGTTGTTGTTTGTTGTTGTTGTTGTTGTTGTTGTTGTTGTTGTTGTTGTTGTTGTTGTTGTTGTTGTTGTTGTTGTTGGCGGTGGTGATGGTGACTGAGATTTTTACGTCCTCAGTGACTGTAATCCTCACAGTGAAGTGTAATGTTTCTTCCAGTTCGCTTACTTTTATGCATCTGGCATATTATATCATGTTTAAGGGCTGCGGTTATGTATGAGTGTTGTGGTCATGTGCATAAGTAGCGGTTAGTGTTTGTGCTGCGATTATCTGTGGGTGTTATGTGTGGGAATTGTAGTTTATTTTGGGAGTTCTGGTCGTGCGCCGAAGTTGTGGTAAGGTGTGTGAGCTGCGGTCTTGTGTGGAAGTTGTTGTCACTTGTCATGTGTTGGTGCTGTGGTCATGTGTGGGAGTTGTGACAGCGTGTGAGAATTTTGGTCATATGAGGGAGTTGTGGTCATGTGTGGTCATGTGTGAGAGTTGTGGCCATGTATTGGAGTCGTGGTCATGTGTGGAAGTTTTGATCATGTGTGGGAGTTGTGATCATCTGTGGAAGTTGTGATCATGTTTGGAAGTTGCGATCATGTGCGGAAGTTGTCGTTATGTGTGGAAGTTATGATCATGTGTGGAAGTTGTGATCATGTGTGGAAGTTATGATCATGTGTGGAAGTTATGATCATGTGTGGGAGTTGTGATCATCTGTGGAAGTTGTGATCATGTTTGGAAGTTGCGATCATGTGTGGAAGTTGTCGTTATGTGTGGAAGTTATGATCATGTGTGGGAGTTGTGATCATGTGCGGAAGTTGTCGTTATGTGTGGAAGTTATGATCATGTGTGGGAGTTGTGATCATCTGTGGAAGTTGTGATCATGTTTGGAAGTTGCGATCATGTGTGGAAGTTGTCGTTATGTGTGGAAGTTATGATCATGTGTGGGAGTTGTGATCATGTGCGGAAGTTGTCGTTATGTGTGGAAGTTATAATCATGTGTGGGAGTTGTGATCATGTGCGGAAGTTGTCGTTATGTGTGGAAGTTATAATCATGTGTGGGAGTTGTGTTCATGTGCGGGAGTTGTGTTCATGTGTAGGTATTGTGGCCATATGTGGAAATTGTGATCATGTGTGGAAGTTGTGATCATGTGTGGAAGTTGTGATCATGTGTGGGAGTTGTGATCATGTGTGGGAGTTGTGATCATGTGTGGAAGTTGTGATCATGTGTGGAAGTTGTGATCATGTGTGGAAGTTGTCGTTATGTGTGGAAGTTGTGATGATGTGTGGGAGTTGTGATGATGTGTGGGAGTTGTGATGATGTGTGGGAGTTGTGATGATGTGTGGAAGTTGTGATCATGTGTGGGAGTTGTGATGATGTGTGGAAGTTGTGATGATGTGTGGGAGTTGTGATCATGTGCGGAAGTTGTGATGATGTGTGGAAGTTATGATCATGTGTGGGAGTTGTGATCATGTGCGGAAGTTGTGATCATGTTTGGAAGTTATGATCATGTGTGGGAGTTGTGATCATCTGTGGAAGTTGTGATCATGTTTGGAAGTTGTGATCATGTGCGGAAGTTGTCGTTATGTGTGGAAGTTATGATCATGTGTGCGAGTTGTGATCATGTGTGGAAGTTGCGATCATATGTGGAAGTTGTCGTTATGTGTGGAAGTTATAATCATGTGTGGGAGTTGTGTTCATGTGCGGGAGTTGTGTTCATGTGTGGGTATTGTGGTCATATGTGGAAATTGTGATCATGTGTGGAAGTTGTGATCATATGTGGAAGTTGTGATCATGTGTGGGAGTTGTGATCATGTGTGGGAGTTGTGATCATGTGTGGAAGTTGTGATCATGTGTGGAAGTTGTGATCATGTGTGAAAGTTGTCGTTATGTGTGGAAGTTGTGATCATGTGTGGAAGTTGTCGTTATGTGTGGAAGTTGTGATGATGTGTGGGAGTTGTGATGATGTGTGGGAGTTGTGATGATATGTGGAAGTTGTGATCATGTGTGGGAGTTGTGATTATGTGTGGGAGTTGTGCTTGTGTGTGGGAGTTGTGATCATGCATGTGAGAGGTGTGGTCATGTGTTGGAAAGGTGGGTGTTGTGCTCAGTCTTATTGCTTGCCGGTCCAAAACAACTCTGTTCTTTGTTTGTTCGCATGACGTTATGAATAGGTTTTTGTAAGGTTTACATTACAATTTACTTATAGGTATACAGGAAATGTGCTCCAAAGTGTCTTCCGTCCTGCCAGTACCGTCGTGACGCATGTAAAGATCCATCGCCATCTAATGCCACTTGTCAACCGGGCTGTGTGTGTCCCGGAAATTCAGTCTTCAATGGCAGTCACTGTATTCGGCGCGTAGAGTGCCTGTGCCTACACAACGGCTCTTATTACGAACCATTGCAAAATTGGACGAGTGGGTGTGATTTTTGTTCGTGTTGGCAGGACAACGTCACTTGTATGCCAAAACCTTGTCCAACTCTTGGAAACTGTCGTCCGCCTTTATTCAAGATAGTAAAAAAGGGATGTTGTTCAATATGCCAAGAAATCTATAAGCCCCCAAGTCCCACACCACCAACCTGTGCAGCAAACGAATATCGTTGTGAAGACGGCAAGTGTATTCCCAAAGAATGGCTTTGTGACTCTGAAATAGACTGTAAAGGAGGAGAGGATGAAGTGAATTGCAAGAATGTTTCTACGGTTTGCAACGAATCTCTTGGCGTAGGTAAGTACTGTACGAGGAACGGTTGTGTTGACATCAGGCGGGTCTAAACTCGGAACGGCCTGCATTTTTGCAGATTAACTCTTCCACGGGCGGAGAGAGAGGCTGATTCAGCGGTAATTCAGCCTTTTCATACATAAAAGTTGATCGAAATGAAGACGTTTCACGGATAATAAAACAGTCACTTTTTAATTGCTTGCTCATTGGTATGGGTGGAACCAGTAATTTGGAAACGGGGGGGAGGGCATCGTGTCGTCGACCGCGTAGTGCCGTAGCTGACGTCTGAAGGCGAAGCTGGAACCCTGCTAGAGTGTCCGGGGCATGTCCTTTGAAAATATATTGAACATGTAGAGTCTCTGAAATGGCATTTCCTGTAATCTGAGAAGGCAAAATGTTTGATTTTACAATTGGCAAACAGCAAAATTTGAGGCATTTGAAGGCACTCTTGTGCATTGTTGCGCGCAAATGATATAGCGTGAACCAGTTTGTAACTGATCTACATAAAAATAATATATGTTGTCTTTCTTTCAACTAACGCTCGGCTGTCAGTGATAGTCACAGCGGAGAATTATGTCACGGCTTTATATCAGTTCAACTTTAAGATAAGTCTCTACGATGTAGCGTAACCAAGATTCATGACTCATTTGATTTCTTTAGAATTAAATTTAAAAAAAATCCATTCTGCATATTTAGCTGCTCAAAAAGGGGAGCAGGCTCCTTGGGCTCCTTACCTGGATCCGCCACTGATTAGTAGTGCATTCATTGTTCTTATTGTCTACGTTGTCTAACAACTCTTTCTTTATTAGAAAAATATGGACTAGTTCCCGACTCCAACTTTCAAGCCTCTTCAATACGTGACTGGTTCTATAGAGCAAGCCAAGGTCGACTTAACGAACAGCACGTTTACAAACACGGTGGCGGCTCGTGGTGTGCTAAGAATAGCGATAAACACCCTTGGTTGAAGGTCAAACTTGTGAAAACCGCTAAATTGTCCAGAATAGCTATTCAAGGCTCACCCTTGATATATAAATACCTTGTAAAAAGATACAAGTTGAGCTACAGTATGGACGACAAGAATTGGATCACGTATAAAGAAGATGGCGCAGAGCACGTAAGTACTATTTAGCAAGGTAGAAGTTAAAGCTTTTTCGTTTGTTTTCCCTGTACAAGCTGTCGTAAGTTAAACTCAGAGAAAAACTCTGAGCTCCAAACGAGACTCGAACCCATAACCTTCCGAATGCCAGCCAGAAGCTCTCACCATTGAGCCACTGGAACTCAGATGGTAGACCGAGGTTGTTTTCGATATTTGGGGAACTAGTAGAAATTTACACTAATAATTGCTAAATACAATTAAAAAAATATATTAACGTCACTCTTTTAAGTCTTCTACTCGAATGGGTCATAGACCGAGTTTTGCACACATGCAGTATGATATAAAAATAGGCTTCTGTATGCAGGCAAAAACTATTGTCCAAGCTGTTTTCGACACTTTCATACAATTTCCAATTGTATATTTGAATCAGTTGATTATCTTCCAGAAAGTTAAGAAAGGAAACAACGGTGATTGGCAAGTTATCCATTGTCCACGCCCACCAGTCTTCTCTTGCATTTTCGGTGGTCGAACAATATAGAAACACATGATGTATTGGGTTATTGAATACACCTGCATGTACATGCAGTACATCTACCAAAGTTTCCTAGTCTATAGTTTTAATTTCAAGAGAGCCGCATAACAAGCGTCTGACATCGACAACCATTTGGAAATCTGTTGGCGATTAATCCCAAACTTCGTACAATTTTCTTAACTGCAAATAAGGATGAGCACACAAATACAATTTAAGGACAGATTTTTGATTAATTTTCTCAAACCAAATCGACTACCCTTTTTTGTAAATAGCTTTATTAATGACTTTCTTCCATCTTTCTTTTTGAGGAAAACAATCATGCATATGCTTTGCATTCCACGAGTTAAAAGATCTTTTCTATATATCTTGCAGATTTTTACAGGAAGTATTAGTCACGACGCGATATCGTGCGGCAAAATACGTTATCCTTTCGTTGCTCGCTATGTTAAAATTTCTCCTATTGAATGGGGAGAAAGAGCTTGTTTGCGCCTGGCGCTTTATGGATGTGAATATGAAGTGACAACTACTCCGCCAACTCCCAGCACAGCTACAACACCGACGACTTGTGAAGAATTTACGTGCGATAATGGTAAGGAAAGTTGTGTGTTTTAAGGATAACTCGTATTATTAAACAAGGCTAATGCTATCTTCATTTTGATTGGCTAAAAGCACTCTGCTAATTTCAATTGTCACTGTTAACGTGTCATATCTACGGATTGGTATTTATCCTGTAGGTATGACGTCATTTCATCTGATATAGCCTGCTCGTTCTGCTTGTCAAAAACTCAACATGGCCAACCCTTCTACAAACTTTCATGAAAATCGGTGCAATAATTTTTGAGAAACAAACAAACAAACAAACAAACAAACAAACAAACAAACAAACAAACAAACGAACAAAAAGACAGAAAGAAAGGGGTAAAACCATAACCTCCAGGCGGAGGTAATAAAACAAATGCAGGATTTGGTTATCGCATAATATCAAGAATTATCAAGGCCTTAGTTTGTTTTTCTGTCTCAGCCTTCGGCTTTGGCGTATAACAGAAACTTCGGTCTTGATAAATCAAATCAAATCAAAATCAATAAAATAAAATAAAATTTATTTGCACAAAGTATACAGATTACAATCATAAAAAGGAAAAAGATACAAGCATAATTACAGTGAAATTAAAATAAAGAGAAAATAAACTATAGCGGAAATTATAACGTGCTGGGACGGCCAAAGTAGCTAATGCTTTCGAGCTGGCCTCCCATATATGATAATTCTTGTCAATATTTAATTTTCGTACACTGGTATATTTTCTGGGTTCTGATTGGATAATTTGCACCGCGTGACACTCGGCAACGCTCAGCCATGTGTTATTATTCGTGCAGTAAATTTAAGTCTAAAGTAGTGAAGCTATACCGAGGAATACAAAAGACTGAAAACTAGTAGTTTAGATATTTCTATAGGAGACAGTGACTCGTTCTGAATAAGCGAGGAAATTTAAGCAAAGATGCCTTGTAAATGTTGATCAGCGAGATGTCACTCATTTCGCAAGCGTAAATGTTGTATCCAGTCTGCGTGTACTCAAATTGAATATTAGAATGTTTAAAGCACTCGTTGGCCGCGTTTTATCGTGATTTACATCTATACTCGCTTGCCAACAAGGAACTCGAAATTGAATACTGCGCTCGGCATCACCAACATAACCCTGGTGATCAGTTCATGTCCAATATGCACCAACAATTGCTATGTTAGGGTCACACCTACATAAAGTACCTTGAACATGAATTTACAACCAGGTGCTACAGTAGATCTCAAATAGCGTTTGCGGTCAACTCCCAACTCTGGTGACATGGCTCTCAATTTCAAGAATCAACACAGGGTTATACCCGTTTTTCACTTCAGCTGTACCAAAACGTAACATTTTTCTTTGTCTTGTGAGCTCCCGAGCAGAACTAGTGACCTGAAGACAACAGAAAACGCTACGCTTCGGTACAATACGGTTGAAGTAGAAAATGATCACCTTGGTTTTCTTTGATGTACCGCGGTTGTTTATTTATAATAGTTTACTCCCAACCACGCATGAATCAAATTAATTGCCCCGGGCTAATATATATATTAGCCCGGGGCAATTAACTTGATTTATGCGTGGTTGAGAAAATAAGGGTTAATCAATGGTCACGACTGTGATAAAGGATTTATCATCGCGACTGAAGTGTTTTTTAGACAACCTCTGTGATAACGAACTCAGTATATCAGTTTTCTTAGGCAACCTCGGTAATCTTGAACCAGATAGGTTAGTTACCTCGAAGTCGGTTATTACCATTAATACTAAGCTAAAGTTATTTACATCGGCGCTTCGGGCCTCGGTAACTGACTAGTTTAGTTAACTCTGTCTCGGTAACTACTTATAGGCGGTCAACCATCCAAGTGACGAACCCTATCCGAGCGTGTTTAACTCCGTACCTCAGTGGTGAGAGGAGGCGTTTTAACCGCGCACGTCATTATTTTTGTTCTAGGTCGCTGCGCTAAATACCGCCATATATGTGATGGTTATAACGATTGTGGCGATAAATCAGACGAAAGGAATTGTTCTCGCTGTGGAATAGCCGAGTTTGCTTGTAAGAATGGCAATTGCACGAATCTCCTTTACGTGTGTGATGGCGAAGATGACTGTGGGGACGGTTCGGACGAGCCTGCCAATTGTACTCGTAAACCATGTAAGGAATTTAAATGTCACGATGGAAAATGTGTCAGCTCCAGGTAAAATTGAATGCCATTTAATTGCATGCAATCTTATTTATGCTGCATTTAACTCGACATGTATTGTTTCTTTTGGAACGATGCAGACTTTAGTGTTTTACTCTGGCTAACGCTAGGGGAGAGTTCTCGTCCCAGTTAACTTTGATCCCTTAAATTTGAACCTTTGTTCCAAATGTACTTATCTCCGAGCCCGGGCGAAGGCCCGGAGTCCGGTGAGGGTGCTAATGTCGATACGCGTGGAGTCATTTTACACGCGTGGACAAGCGTGATATGTGAATAAATTTCTGTGGTCTGAATAATTAATTGTATGAGTGGACGGACCATCCGCCGTTAAGATTGTGTGGCACTGGAAACAATATAGTTCTTGACAAAAAAGGTTTTAACGTATATATATATTTATTATATAGCATGCTATCGGATATGAGCTTTTGCGTAATCTGATTGGTTCCCTACTACCAGGCTATCAGCTCATATCCTACTAGTAGAGGAAAAACAAGATGGCGGCATGTTTTTTTAAACTGCCGAAAAGAGTTGAAATTGACGGGGTTTTATACAGAAAAACATCAACACCCTCAAACCAATGTATAAAAAAACAACATTGTGTAAAAATACATTAACAAATACACAATTTAGCATGTTAAATGGTAAAATTCACCTAAAAATTACGTCTTTTTACTTCAAAAACCCGACTAAATTAACAGGTTGATATTAATTTGTTGCCAAACAAAGAAACTCGCGGTTAAAATCAAGCTTACAACACACATTTCGTAGGAGATTACCAGTAAAGAGACTTTTTTCTATTTAGATAAGCATTTGGAGTAGTATTAAAAGCATGTTCTTTTTCAAAAACAACCAACTAAGTAATTTAGTTTCACTGCCGAAGGTGTTTCAGTTTCATTTTTGCATGAAATCAAAACCTTTTTCACGACAGCAACGCTAATATAAACAACTGACCCACCTTTTGACTTCATAAAGGTACCTTTAAATCTTTTTTGTTGATCTGCTTAACATTTTTTGCCTCTCGAGCAACATTTATACAATATTTCGAAGCTGTTTACCGAACAGCTCAGCGAGAAACTCTATGTGAATGCATCATTACGCATGGCGGAAGTATTAGTTGCCTATGCCGGAAGTTTGTTGTTTCAAACATTTCGCTGTAATTTTGTCTCTTGTACAGTGCTTGGCTATATAATAAAACAGTTATACCATTCGCTCTCGTCGTATACGAACTAATAGCCAACTCGGCGAAGCGCCTCGTTGGCTATGAGCTCATATACGACTCGAGCTCATGGTATAACTGTTAAATATATAAAACAACATCATATACATGTATTCGTAACAAAAACACTTGAGATATGATTTTTTTTGGATACGTACATCCCTTTCAAAAGAACAGGAACAAATCAACGTTTACGTTAAAGTACAACAGCATCTGACCAGAAGGAATCTCGTCACACCGAAACTCGAAAGAAGGAAAAAGCAATAGTCAAACTAGGAAACTGAAAACCAACGAAGAGAAAGACGAAAAAGTTAATCATAAGCTTACGGTTAAAATATAGAGCATCCGCTCTCAGTTAGTTGCAATACTGTTTGAGTTTCTCTGTTTATATCCTATCACTGTTGATTTTTTTTTCTATTTTGTGTGTCTTTGAATTATTTTAAACGTATCATATCCAGTGATGTTTTTGCTTGCCAATTCCTGTTGTATTTTTTACCTGCCGAGGTTTATCTTTTTATAAATAGTTTTCTTATTGTAAAACCTCTTGTGACTTAACGTATAACTTGTTTATACTTTGGCGTAAAAATTGGAAAAGGAACAACGTTTATCCCAATAGATAGTAAAAAGACTGGATAGGAAACTTGATGGCGTGAGCATAACAACCTGGTTGAAATTGACAAGCTTAAAAAACCCTTACAACGTTTATCCCAATAGATAGTAAAAAGACTGGATAGGAAACTTGATGGCGTGAGCATAACAACCTGGTTGAAATTGACAAGCTTAAAAAACCCTTGTATATTCAAAGCTTAGGATTAATACAACTTAAAGTGAAAATCGTGCTGCCTGTAAATACGACATAGCCACAATACGATAAAATTCCCATATATTCTTACTCATTTTAAAAGAAAATATCAAGGTTTACTAGTTAAAATATGCATCACAAATTCCGAGCAAAACAAAGTACTATTTTGGGACGCCAGTTTCTTTAAAACAACACAGAAAACATCAAAACAAAGATCAACAACGTTTGCCTCGAACACTCTATTGTGGCTTAGGCAGGTTTGTAAGGCGATAAAATCAACATAGTCATCTGAATGTGAGAATATGAAGAATTTGTTGAAAAGTTCACTTAAAAACCCTCAGTAAAACAAGCATACTCACGCCATTCGTGACATCACAATTTGCAACTAGGTTTCAACCATTTTGCAAACTGAGTGAATGCGATTTAACCAATAAAAAGGCTCAAAACACTCCACATGACTATTAGTTTCCTATCGAGTCCTTCCACAATTTATGGTTTTACGAAATATCATCCTTAAATTTTTACCTTTTTCTTTAAACAATTTGACAGTTTTCTATTTCAAATATTCAACTAGAATTATTAAAACTATATTTTGATCGTTCCAACAAGAGTGACTATTTTCAGGCCCCCAGTAAAAAAGATCGCAAGGGGGAGGGGGTTGCATTAACGTTTTCTAATCAGGGGATATTTATATTTATATTGTATGTATATATAGTGTATTCTGTTTAGTATATCATTTTGTAATTATTGTTATATTTTGAGGGCCGTATGTTAGATAACCTTTTTGGTTAATACGTCTTTTCCCTCGTGAAATAATTATTCTATTCTATTCTATTCTATTCTATTCTATTCTATTCTATTCTATTCTATTCTATTCTATTCTACTCTACTCTATTCTACTCTACTCTACTCTACTCTACTCTACTCTACTCTACTCTACTCTACTCTACTCTACTCTACTCTACTCTACTCTACTCTACTCTACTCTACTCTACTCTACTCTACTCTACTCTACTCTACTCTACTCTACTCTACTCTACTCTACTCTACTCTACTCTACTCTACTCTACTCTACTCTACTCTACTCTACTCTACTCTACTCTACTCTACTCTACTCTACTCTACTCTACTCTACTCTACTATATATCGTTGGTATTGTCAAACCAAATTAATTCGAAAGAAGCGTGTGAGAATGTTCAAGTGATTATATTTGATAATAGCAACGATATATAACCTTCTCGGAGAACTCTTATGCACATGTGATGTTAAAATGTTTAATTTGTTCAAAAACCTAAAAATCTGAGCAACGAAGCAAGGAAACCAAAAACTGTAAAACATTACTCTGTCATTTTAAATGTTCTTTTAAATAAGACAGATTTAATTTTTGTTTTATGAGCTATTAATTATTTCACCTCCGATGAAAGCTGGGACGAGCTGGGCCATTATAGACTTTTTGAAATAAGTATACGTAATTTTCACCCTATGACGTCATTTTTTTTTCAATTTTGTTTAATGTCTCAGCTTTTGTATATTTTTAATAAGATTAAACATCCAGAAACAGCTAAAAATGACGTCAGTAGCAAAAAATGACGTACTCTGCACTTATTAAGAGGGTCTGTACGATCTCTGATCTGGATAAATGCAATGCCTCACATTTAAAGGGCATATGACTCGAAAATTAAGTTTGTCTTATTGAATAGAACATTTAAAATGATAAAATAACATCTTTTGCAGGGTTTTTTTTTCCTTGCTTCGTTTTTGAGATATTCCAATTTGTTTGATATGCAAATGACACAACTTTTTACGTCACACGTGCATAATGAGTATTATGAGTTACCGAGAGAAGGTTACATATCTTTGCTATTGTGAAACGAAATCACTTGGAATTCTACATGTTTGGTGATGTGGGTAGAAACACGCACATGCTTCCTTTGAGTTAAGCCCATGTTTTCATAATAGCAAAGATATGTAACCTTTTCTGATAACTCATTATGCACATGTGACGTAAAAAAGTTGTGTCATTTGCATATCAAACAAGCTGGAATATCTCAAAAACGAAGCAAGGAAACCAAAAACTGCAAAAGATGTTATTTTATCATTTGAAATGTTCTTTTCAATAAGACAAACTTAATTTTCGAGTCATATGCCCTTTAAGAGAATGAGATGTTAGCTAATTTATTGCGCTGACCGCTTATAACGTTCGCGCGTAAGGCTTGAATAAGTATCAGGGCAATTTTTCCCGCCAAACAAATAGATTACATTTTTTCGCGTGTATGTATTGTATTATACAATACCTTGGTTGCTATGCGTGTTTTCATTGGTTGTTGGCCATGATCTATTAGAGGACAGACACATGGTCACGTCAGATCACGTCAGCTGACTTGCTTTTTTCCTTCTTCATGCCCCAAAATCCAGCAAGAGTTTCGACAAAAACCTTTTAAATTTTTATTGTATAAAACAAATAGATTCCATTTTTTTTGTTGTCTGTTCAGTTATAGATGCACAGAAGACGTCACAACGTGGTAAGAACATCAGTTACCACGTTGTGACGTCATCTGTGCATCTATAACTGAACAGACAACAAAAAAATGGAATCTATTTGTTAGATAGATCCCAGATGGCGTCACAGCGTATAAAGAACCAAAAATTGTACTTCACACGTTGTGACCACTTCTGTGATGCAGTGAAAAAATGGAAAAATGTAATGTATTTGTTTGATGCAGTAAAAAATCAAGAATTATTCAAGGATTTTGGGTGGGTGAAAGAAGGAAAACAAGTCTGCTGACGTGGATTTGACGCAACAATCAATGAAAATACACACAGAAAGTCACGTTATTGTTTAATATACAATACAATGTTATGTTTTCCTGCCGGTGGATTTTTTTGCGACGACTAAAATGACGTGGCGTTACCTAGAGAAAAATAACTGAGACTTAAGAGTTATATGGCGTCTAGTTAATAAGTCATTTTTTTGCACTTTTCTTTTGTTGCTGTTAGGCATACTTGCGACGGTGATAAGGATTGTTTAGGAGGTGAAGACGAAGATCCTAAATTATGTACTATTAAAACTACACCACTTTGTGAGTACAGATGTCCTAATTCTGATAAATGTATTCCGAAAAATTGGTTGTGTGACTACTATAGCGATTGTCCAAATAACGAAGACGAAAAGAACTGCTCTTGTCCCACTGGACAGTGGACTTGCCCTAAATCATCCAAGTGTATACCAAATGATTGGATTTGTGACGGTCTTCGTGATTGTCCAGACAACGAAGATGAAACGCAATGTGGCCTAACAACAACACCTACTTCTCATCAAGTAACAACTGGTTCAACGACCAAGCCCATTGTTACATTGACTACACCACAAAGAACAACAACTGGTCCAACTACCAAGCCCAATGTTACATTGACTACACCAAAAAGAACAACAACTGGTCCAACTACCAAGCCCAATGTTACATCGACTACACCACAAAGAACAACAACTGGTCCAACTACCAAGCCCAATGTTACTTTGACTACACCACAAAGAACAACAACTGGTCCAACTAC
This sequence comes from Paragorgia papillata, assembly GCA_035771165.1. Taxonomy (NCBI): domain Eukaryota; kingdom Metazoa; phylum Cnidaria; class Anthozoa; order Scleralcyonacea; family Coralliidae; genus Paragorgia; species Paragorgia papillata. The sequence continues at coordinate 6,202,944 of JAWNZC010000340.1, read as the reverse complement.
CAAGCCCAATGTTACTTTGACTACACCACAAAGAACAACAACTGGTCCAACTACCAAGCCCAATGTTACATTAACTACATCACAAAGAACAACAACTGGTCCAACTACCAAGCCCAATGTTACATCGACTGCACCACAAAGAACAACAACTGGTCCAACTACCAAGCCCAATGTTACATTAACTACATCACAAAGAACAACAACTGGTCCAACTACCAAGCCCAATGTTACTTTGACTACACCACAAAGAACAACAACTGGTCCAACTACCAAGCCCAATGTTACTTTGACTACACCACAAAGAACAACAACTGGTCCAACTACCAAGCCCAATGTTACTTTGACTACACCACAAAGAACAACAACTGGTCCAACTACCAAGCCCAATGTTACATTAACTACATCACAAAGAACAACAACTGGTCCAACTACCAAGGCCAATGTTACATCGACTGCACCACAAAGAACAACAACTGGTCCAACTACCAAGCCCAATGTTACATTAACTACATCACAAAGAACAACAACTGGTCCAACTACCAAGCCCAATGTTACTTTGACTACACCACAAAGAACAACAACTGGTCCAACTACCAAGCCCAATGTTACTTTGACTACACCACAAAGAACAACAACTGGTCCAACTACCAAGCCCAATGTTACATCGACTGCACCACAAAGAACAACAACTGGTCCAACTACCAAGCCCAATGTTACATTAACTACATCACAAAGAACAACAACTGGTCCAACTACCAAGCCCAATGTTACTTTGACTACACCACAAAGAACAACAACTGGTCCAACTACCAAGCCCAATGTTACATCGACTGCACCACAAAGAACAACAACTGGTCCAACTACCAAGCCCAATGTTACTTTGACTACACCACAAAGAACAACAACTGGTCCAACTACCAAGCCCAATGTTACTTTGACTACACCACAAAGAACAACAACTGGTCCAACTACCAAGCCCAATGTTACTTTGACTACACCACAAAGAACAACAACTGGTCCAACTACCAAGCCCAATGTTACTTTGACTACACCACAAAGAACAACAACTGGTCCAACTACCAAGCCCAATGTTACTTTGACTACATCACAAAGAACAACAACTGGTCCAACTACCAAGCCCAATGTTACTTTGACTACATCACAAAGAACAACAACTGGTCCAACTACCAAGCCCAATGTTACTTTGACTACATCACAAAGAACAACAACTGGTCCAACTACCAAGCCCAATGTTACATTAACTACATCACAAAGAACAACAACTGGTCCAACTACCAAGCCCAATGTTACTTTGACTACGCCACAAAGAACAACAACTGGTCCAACTACCCAGCCCAATGTCACAACTGGTCCAACTACCCAGCCCAATGTTACATCGACTGTACCACAAAGAACAACAACTGGTCCAACTACCAAGCCCAATGTTACAACTGGTCCAACTACTAAGCCCAATGTTACAAGTGGTCCAACTACTAAGCCCAATGTTACATTAGCTACTACGCAAAGAACAACTGGTCAAACTACTCCAAGTAAATGACTTTATTCTTATTTCTTGATTATTTCATTATTATACTGTTGCTGTAATGTTTGTCGTTATAACAGTAGCCACTGTGGTAGTGATTGCACAATGGTGACATCACTAGCACCTGTTCAAGTAGGTGTAGTGATAGTTCTAGACTTTCATTAGTAGTGAAAGCAAATATGGTAGTGCCTGTAGTAATGGTTATGGGAGTACATAATAGCTGTAGAACATGGTAGTGGTAGTGGTAATATTAATAGTGGTAATAGTGGTAGTGGTAATAGTAGTGGTAATAGTAATAGTAGTGGTAATAGTAATAGTAGTAATAGTGGTATTGGTGATAGTGGTAGTGGTAATAGTGGTAGTGGTAATAGTGATAGTGGTAATAGTGATAGTGGTAATAGTGATAGTGGTATTAGTGATAGTGGCAGTAGCGGTAATGGTAATAGTGGTAATAATGATAATAGTGGCAATAATGGTAGTGGTAATAGTTTTAGTGGTAATATTGGTACTAGTAATTGTGGCAGTGGTGATAATGTTTATAGTAGTGGTAATAGTTATAGTCGTAATAGTTGTAATGGTAATAGTGGTAATGATATTAGTGGCAATAGTGGTAGTAGCAATAGTGGTAGTGGTAATAGTGATAGTGGTAGTAATAATAGTAGTGGTAATAGTGGTAGTGGTAATAGTAATAGTAATAGTGGTAATAGTGGTAGTGATAATAGGGTTAGTGTTAATAGTGATAGTGGTAATAGTGAGTGGTAATGATAATAGTGGCAATAGTGGTAGTGGTAATAGTGATAGTGATAGTGACGGTGATGGTAGTGGTAATTGTGGTAGTGGTACCAGTGGTAATGGTAATAGTGGTAATAGTGATAGTGGTAATAGTTGTAATGGTAATAGTTGTAATGGTAATAGTTGTAATGGTAATGGTAATAGTTGTAATGGTAATAGTTGCATGTAATGGTAATGGTAATAGTTGTAATGGTAATAGTTGTAATGATAATAGTATTAATGGTAATAGTGGTAATGGTAATAGTGGTAATGGTAATAGTTGTAATGGTAATAGTGGTAATGGTAATAGTTGTAATGGTAATAGTTGTAATGGTAATAGTTGTAATGGTAATAGTGGTAATGGTAATAGTTGTAATGGTAATAGTGGTAATGGTAATAGTGGTAATGGTAATAGTTGTAATGGTAATAGTTGTAATGGTAATAGTTGTAATGGTAGTTGTAATGGTAATAGTGGTAATGATATTGGTGGCAGTAGTGGTAATGGTAATAGTAGTGGTGATAGCAATTATAGCAATAGTGATAGTGGTGATAGTGATAGTGGTAACAGTAGTAGCGTCAGTGTAGATGAATCAATTTAGTGTAAATGTTTTTTGAGCCTGATGTATTAAATGCGATAGTTGTTGTGGTAGTAGCATATAGGTTTATACTGATGTTTTTCAAACTTGAGTGTTGGTGGCGGTAGCTGTTAATTTGGTAATTTGGTATAATAAAGAAAGTAACAAAGGCGTTATGTTTTATTTATTTGATGCAAGCCTTGTGTGGCCTGTAATTTACATCTACATTAAAACTTTTATTTCAGCCAAGATTACAGTTGGTACTGGTGAAAGGTTTACAGCATCCACAAAAACTGGTCAACCTCATAGTAAGTAGACATAGCAATCTATAGACACAGGATTAGTATACATTATATATTAAAAATCTTTTATCACAAATTTGATTTAGTGTACCAAAAAAAGAAGAAATTTCGGCTGCGAACTGTCAGCCTCTCTAGCTAATATTTGTAAATATATTTAATATATTAAAGGGGGGGGGGGAATGTAAGAATTTTAAAAATTATAAGAAAAAAATATGCTTTTAATTTGGGCATATAAATTAAACACGTTCATTCCGCATGGTTTAAATGTTAGGGATCTTTTTCTAATTATAATTTGTAATTAGCAAAATTATTATAATAATTTTGCTATAGGGCTATATTGAGATAGGGCTACTGACTTTTGTGTTACTTGAGAACAGTGGTTGCCCCAAAACGTAAAATGATCGAGTTAAAAATTTAAAAAGTAAGGAGTTTTCACAATTTGTTGACTATATATTTTGTGCTTTCTATTTCATTATTTCTGCATTGTAAGGAAAATCAACTACAGTAGGAACGACAACTACAATAGGAACAACAACGACAACAACTACATTTGTTTGCTACCACAACGGATCTGTTTACCAGGTGCGTTAATTAATTATGTTTTCTTGTCGTACATGTCGTTTTAATCTTTATAGATAACATTTGTAGGTTTACACCATGTTGTTTTGAAGTATTTAATTTCTGAGCTTAAAGGGTATTGGCAATAATAATAATTAAGTTTGTTTAATTTGAAAGAACTCGTAAAATTGTAATAGAAGATCTTTTACAACTTTTTCGTATCTTTCTTCGTTTTCAAGATATTTCAATTTGTTTAATATGTAAATGAGATGGGCTCTGACGTCATGAGCAGGGTACAGTATTTTTACACAAAGCAACATCAGTTATGAAATGTTCAGTGTCACAAAGCGTTTTATGTGCAGAGTTTAAAGTGATTTCGTTGAACAAATTTAGAGATATATCTGATTTTTCTACGTGTGAAAATACTGTACCCTGCTCATGACGTCAGAGACCATTCATTTACTTATTAAACAAATTGAAATATCTTGAAAACGAAGAAAGATACGAAAACATCGTAAAGGATCTTCTATTACAATTTTATGGGTTCTTTCACATTAGACAAACTTAATTTTTGTTGCCAATGTCCTTTAAATATTTCAAAGCAACATGGTGTAAACCTACGAATATTATCTAAGATATATTATATCGCCACGCAAAGCTTCAAGCAACAAATTATATAATTTAGCATTAAAACTTTTAATATTGATTATGGTGACATGGTGCGTATAACCTATTTTGAATTAAAAAATAAATGAAAGTACGAAACGCAACAAGAAAAGAGATCTGTTCTCAAGTCAAAAAAGGGATAATATGAAGTTTGAATAGTGCCCAAGTGAAAATATTCAGCAGAGATCTGTTGATTGAGAAATTGAAAAAAAAAAACGCTATAAAAAACCAACACGTGTCGCACGCGATTACCGAATTTTATTTGCAGGAGAAAAATTAAAAACGACCCCCGACAGATCGATGCCAGCACAGGCAATCATTTTGTTTTCTACATGGGCGGCGGCGGGGGGGGGGGGGATGTTCTAACGTACTGGACGTTTTTTGTCAGTGCCCGCAAGCATGTAACAATTTTCCAGCTCACCATGTAAGTAATAACATTTTCGGTTTATACAAAGTTCTTGCAAACCAAGTCCTAGCATTCTAGCGTACCTACCTTTATAATTATTATGCTTTTTTTCTCATGGTATGTTTCTCAGTCTACAAATGCTCATAAATAATGTATAAACTGCACAATAATCATGGCATTTGTGTTCTCCTTATGAATTAATGAGTTTGAGATCTCTTTTAAACAGTTTGGTGAACATTACGAAGAAGGCTTATGCAGAAAGTGTATGTGTTTAGCCAGTGGATTTAATTGTACGTCAAGCTGTAACATCAAGTCTTGTCCCGAGGTAACAATCCTGTTTTTGCCTGTTAAATTGTTAAATAGGTTTTTTTTTGTCTAATATTTTACCTAAGTTAAAATGCAACATAAGTATGTTTCTTTATTGTATTAAACTGGACGATGGTGTCAACTTATTAACGGTTTTGAAATGTGAAAATATTACACCCTGGTTCCAGAGGTTCGTGAAGGGAGGCGTGGCAGAAGGATAACCAAAGCGAACAGGATGAGCCTCATGTAGAATCGGTTGAGAATCTCTCTTCCATGCTTGTGTTCAGAATTTGAACCTCGCTTGTGATTGGGTAACTGTTAAAACATTCATGTCTAACCGCAATATCGTTCCCAGAGCCCACGTTCCCCACCCGGAAAACTAGAGACTCTGGGATAATCCATTTCAAACCACAGGATTCTTGTTATTCCGGTTATGGTACGCATGCGTTAATATCCGAGCGGAATCTGGATAGTATGTTCTCCTAAACAAGTCAATGGGGTTGCTGGCGAAGCTCGAATTACAGCATCTACACACATACGACGAAGATATCGATCGCGGCAACATCTTCACTGGAGTCTTGTCGCCGACATCTTTGTTATTTTGGTTTTATTAATTCTACTTCCGGTCACTTCAGACCAACTCATGCTCACTATTCAGCCAATAACGTAACGATTTGAAACTCTGGGATTTGGGATTATCCCAGAGTCTCTCGTTTCCCGGGTGGGGAACGTGGGCTCTGGGAACGAGATTGGTCTAACCGGTTTGGTGAAATCCCACCGACGCGCTACCTTTGCTCCAGTGCGTAGACATTCGCTGTCGTTTACCCCAAACCGGTTTAACAATTAATACCCAATCACAAGCGAGGTTTAAATTTTGAACCACTTCAACCGCTTCAAGCTCATGGAAGTGAGCTTTAATTTTCACCTGATTCGACCATAGGCTCTTCTTCCGGAAAACTTTATATGATATTACACAAGGTTCTGATATATGTTTTTATTACATCTTTTTTATTTTTTACTTTTTTAGAATCAAGAACTGATCAATAAACCAGACTCATGTTGCTTTTGTCAACCAAGTAAGTTGACGTTTTCTAGATAGAAATAGTTTTGTATAGAAATGTGTAATGCGACATTTTTTACTATTCACGACACTGTTTTGTTAATACATTTTTAGTTTTGTATTAATTGAAAAATCCTACGGGATTACACTTTATACCGCACTATAATATAATTGAAGCCTGACCAATTTAAACACTTGCCTAAGAAATCCCCCTCACCCTAACCGATTTCTGAGCCAATCAGAAAATAGGGTCGAGATCTGAACCTAGCGAATTCATTGGCTCGGAGGGATCAAAGAGGTTCTCTCACCGTTTTCAGCATTTCGTGGGTGGGGGGGGGGGGGGGGGGCAGCGGGCGGCGTAAAACCTCTGGGACAAGAGTACACACTCTGAGATAAATGGAAGTTAAATCAGATATAAAAACTTCTAATGCGGGACTATATTGCATTGCAAAAACATTACGAGAAAGTTGAAATACTTGCAGAAATATAGATGGCTTGTAATTTAGAATATGATCTATACTAACGGTTAATTTAGTGACAATATTATTATGCTTTGAAAACGACAATTAGTTATTGTTATGAACTATCGTCTGCCTGTCATTAATTGGTATTGTATATTTTAGAGTGCAGGAAAGGAATGGAATATAAGAATTGTTCGTGTTCGAAATCTTGTGAGAATCCCCAGTGTCAAGTGAACACTTGCGTCCCGGGATGTCAGTGTCCTGATGGTACTTATGATAATGGAACAAGTTGTGTGCCTCTTCATCAATGCTATTGCTTAGTGAATGGTACAATTTACGGGGTAAGAATATATACAAGAGTGTTTTACGCTAGTTTTAAAATGCATTGTACTGGTTTTTAACTGATCAAATTATTTTGTTTTTAGTTGTTCTATCTCATCTTGTTTCGTCTAGTCTTATCTCGCCTACCGCCATCACTTCGCCTCGTCTCGGTTCACTTCATTTCACTTCACGTCACTTCACTATACTTCACTTCACTTCACTTCACTTCACTTCACTTCACTTCACTTCACTTCACTTCACTTCACTTCACTTCACTTCACTTCACTTCACTTCACTTCACTTCACTTCACTTCACTTCACTTCACTTCACACGTCACGTCACGTCACGTCACGTCACGTCACGTCACGTCACGTCACTTCACTTCACTTCACTTCACTTCACTTCACTTCACTTCACTTCACTTCACTTCACTTCACTTCACTTCAGAGTTGCAATGCAATGCAATGCAGCGCAGCGCAGTACAGACAATGCGGTGCGGTACGGTACAGCACAGCACTACGCGTACCGTACTGTACTGTACCGTACCGTGCGGTTCAGGTCTAAAACAATAACAACAGTCGGTACATTTCAAAAACAATAACAACAATAATGTGTTGTTTTTGCAGCCCAATGAAAAATGGCGCGAAGGAGAATGCTTGTCTTGTAAATGTCATGATGGAAGGAAGAAATGTGGACATAAATGTGACATTTTGAACTGTCCTGAGGTACGTAGTTTATTTTAGTGCGGTGTTGTTTTCCACAACTCTTGTGTTGAGTATCTGTTTTCAATATGGTGTTTCTTTGGGATTTAGGAAAAAAATATGTAAAGAATTACGCCAGACTGCGCAGTCACGCAAAAAAGTTTGATTGCGAGCTCGCATGAATATAAATTATGGTGACGTCTATTTCTACGCTTTCTTGAAACTTTAATTAAGTAGCGCATTCAACGATGGAATCATAATATTTTATAGAGTAGATAAGTATAGCACAGTGCTAGTATAGCACTGTGCACGTAGGCAGTGTTTTAGATAGAGCAAAGTGAAGTGGTAAACTGCCGAGAGCAGTTTTTATTAAACCTCGCTCCTTCATCGCTCGGTCTGTACGAAAACCTCAGGCAAATACTTTCCCGTACAGACCTCGAACTCGGTTAATAAGCCTTTTATTATATGGCTTTTGGTTTGTTTTCTTATCTGTTTTTAGTTCTACGTTTGTCTTGATCAGGTGTCGCTGTTCACCTTAGTTCTTACTTTTGAGCTTGTTCGTTTCGCTTCATGTTCACACCTGTTAGGCTTTTATTTTTCGCGCTTTTAAATAAGAAGTTTTTATAAAAAGAAACACTGATGTTTCAGTAATTTTCCCGCCAAAACTTGCAAGTCATTAAAAAGGACGTAATGCCCTCTCACGGTGCCGAGAGGGCATTACGGCTTTTTCCGGACCTCTCAGCAACCAATCAGCGTGCGCCGTTTGGCGTAATGACCCGAAAACAAGCCCAGCCATATAATAAAACGGAATCCTGACGTTTCGAGCTCAGCTATTCATCAGAGTGAAATGTGAAACGTCAGTATTTCGTTATAAAAACTATTCTAGACAGTTCACCACCTTTTTACTTTTCTCTAAGTATAACACAGCCTTTTGCACGAGGCTAGTCTGCGAGCAGACGTTCTGAGGCTGACTTATTATTTAATAAAAATACCAGGAATCCAGCAAGCTAAAATTTTTAGTTAAAAGCTTCTTTTCAGATTTAAACAAAAGAAATGATAAAGTGCCTATGAAACGAAATTTTTTATGATTGTTTATTTGAAGGACACTAAAAATAATGAAAAATGGCTTTTACATGACTTTAATGTCTTATTCCGTTCTTGAGTTATCACACATAATGTGATTTTGAGCTATGACGTCATTACCTTTGCATGGTGTTGAAACAAAAAGGAACACAAGGCATATCTTCAGAATAATTTGATTAATTCGGCTAAAACTTTGCACACGTAGTCTACGGACAAAAGTAAGAATTTCTATTGTTCTTTTGCTGTTACTATGGTAACATACTAGTTTCCAGGCCTTTCTCTTTCTTTTATATAATTCATTGTTTTCAAGCAGATGTAAAGGGATATTTCAAGTTTTAACCAGTTAGTGTACTTTCTTTCTAATTTGCAGTGTAACAAGACAGTTCAAAATAAACAATGATATTTGTAGTGATGTAAAATGTGAAATTACGTTTTTAAACCGAGGTGGCCTGGAAACTAATTTGTTACCATGGTGACCGCAGAAGAACAATATAAATGTTTAGTGTTATTGCTTGACTAAGTCTGCAAAGTTTCAGCCGAATTCATCAAATTATTCTGAAGATATACCTTGTGTTGCCTTATGTAGCTGCAATACCATGCAAATGTAATGACGTCATGACTCAAAATCACATTGTGTGAAACTCCAGAACGGAATAAGATATGAAAGTCGTGTAAAAACCATTTTCCATTGTTTTTTTTGTGTTCTTCATAAGACAATCATAAAAAAATTCGTTTCATTGGCACTTTAACCCTTTACTGGCCACAGTTGCTTTTTGTCTACTTATTAAGTTTACTCTGGCTGACGCCAGACCATTTTACTTGTCAAGGGGAGAGATCCTGGAAACCTGGCCAATAAAGGGTTAATTTAAGAGAAAGAATGGGCTGCTTCCTAGCTTGCTAGCTTGCTCAAGCATAGTCTATCGAGAAATGTTATGGAAACTTGGCAAACTTCAAAACGCTTATAACAATGAGCTGTGATTTTATGTTGTGACTCCTCACCGTGCACAAACCTTTTGTTTTTTGCTTGTAAAATAGATGGTTTAGTGATTGAACCTAGACGATTGCCTCTTTATACCAAAAAGACATTGTCTTCACCGTGCACAAGTTTGCATAAACGTGAACAAAAATATAGGTCGAAGACTACCGAGTTTCCAGACCACAATCCTGGCTAAAATTCTTTGAGATACCAAGTGATAATAATATACAGGGCAAAATTACTTGAAGGAATTTTTTTGTAATTCAGGGAAACATTACTTGCACTTGATTGGTTCCTTGATCAGCAGTACTTGCATGTGATTGATCGCTTTGTTACTTAGCAACAGTGAACCTCAGAGGACAGACTTTTTTTCAACATTTTTTTGTTTGGTCTGAAAATGCTTTTTTGTTTACTTGAATGTAAACTATTAGTGAATACACTAGAAAATTTACGAATTTTGCCTGTGTTTACAAAACGAAAGGTACAGCGATAGAGCGAGGAAAATTGGAATGTTGCCAAGCACCGACCGTGATAAGGTACATGTATACTTCGACATTTTCTGGACATAACATAGCTCTTGAATAATTTTGTCCGCTATATTATTAACACCTAATCGCATGAGTTCTCGTAAAATTAAGGTTTAATTTCACTCATGTTTTCAAAATCTTACAAATTACCCTCGTCGCTTCGCGACTCGGGCAATTTTGTAAAATTTTGAAAACACTCGTGAAATTAAACCTTAATTTTCCTCAGCCCCATGCGATTACCTATACAAATTGTCAAAAACAGCATAGTGTCGCAACAATTTTGGCCAAGATTGTATTCACTCTCTTTGAGTGAAATAGTAATAGTTTTGAGTAATAGTTTTGATTTCAATTTGTTATTCAACAGGGCGAAGAACTGCGTACTCGTCCAGGACAATGTTGTAAATGTGTACCTGGTATGTATATGTATTCCTACTTGCACATTCCTACTCTGACTTATACATTTTTTAACGTAGTTTTAAAAGTTGCTGTTCATGGCCCAACGTTTCTCCGCTCATATCTAGTGTCTTCATTGTTATAAAGGAACTGCACCGGAGTGTCGAACCGTTGGGTCCTGAACAGTAACTTTTTAAGTTACGTTTAAAAAATAATTTTAAGCCAGAGTAGCTTTAAACTAAGCCGGATTCTTTCTCTAATTATCAATGATTTAAAAGAAATTGTCTTTTTGTTTTTGAGTAATTAATAAATTGTATTTTCAAGTAAGCACCATGTATTTTGTTTTCTATGCTGAGCTTTCGTTTTGTGAGCTCAGGACTTCATCAGAGCTAATGAATAATTAAATTACACGTCAGCTACAGACGTTATCAAATAAAGTGACGTGTAATTTTCTTATTCATTAGCTCTGATAAAGTCTTGAGCTCACAGGAAACTCAGCATAGAAAACAAAATACATGGTGCTTACTTGAAAATAGAATTTATTAATTACTCAAAGACAAAAAGACAATTTCTTTTAAATCATTGATAATTAGAGAAGAATCCGGCTTAGTTTAAAGCTACTCTGGCTTAAAATTATTTTTTAAACGCAACTTAAAAAGTTACTGTTCAGGACCCAACGGTCCTGAACAGTAACTTTTGGTCTTTACCTCAAAATAAATTTATTAATAGCTACTTCTCTAATCTTTCATGTCACATGCATGTTTCACTTACAATGCTTCAAGACAAACACATCCTTTTGTTTTGGTAAACATGGATTGCGAATAAAGTAAATAGGTAGCTGTTGGAGAGCTCGAAATCTACAGATTGTGTTATATTTATTTTAACAAACATTATTACCAAAACCGATGATTCGCGGCATGGCCCAAAATAAACATGTTATGTTTTCCGCCAATACATTGACGAATCCGTCTGCATTCCATTCCTTAGATGTGCAGTTTTTTGGGGGGCCATGCCGCGCATCATCGGTTTTGGTAATATGTTTGTTTTAAGTATCTTTCAGGTTAGAGTTTGTGAGGTTCTGTTAGTTCTTGCTGCGACAAGCTGCCGTTCTCGGCTCTGGATGGGTTAGGATTAGGATTAGGGTTAGTCGTGCAATTCAACTCGCCTTTAGGTATAAATTCCGTACACAACGTCGGCTTGTCATTTGAGTTCTAGTGGCTCAATGGTTAGAATGTCTGGCCAGCTTTCTGAAGGTTGTTAGTTCAAGGCCCGTCTAGAACTCAGCAAGTTTTTTCTGGATATTTACAACTAACGACAGCTTGTACAGCAAGAACCAACAAAATTTTAAAACCTTACTATTTGCAAAAACGTCAGCCTTGTCGCGTTACTTGTCGCTACTATATTTCTATATCGGCGATAATAGATAGCGAATAGCGTAACGATCAGATTTTCCAATAGTATACTGGTACGTTTTTACTAAAACTAAACAGACAACGACCAAATAGAATTTATTTGTTAAAAATATGGACACTTTCTATGTTTTTACTGCAGCATAGACCTACAGTTCACGTCCTGCCTGAGACATTAATGAAACGTGTATGTTTGTGTTTTAACCATTAAGTGTTCTTTTTAGTTATAACGTGCACGGATAACAATGGAACTGTTCGCCAGGTAAACACAAAATGATTTGTGTCATGATATAAAAGGGAAAAGCACTAATAACAAAATAACAAGGTCAACAGCACAAACATGACGAACAACGGCTAGAACAATACCTCCACCACCAACACCACCACCACCAACAACAACACTAACCCTACGAACACCACCAACACCATCTCTACCGCCACCACCTCCTCCACCGCCACGACCACCACCAATAACAACAACACTACGAACACCACCAACAACAGCAACAGCAGCAACAACAACAACAATCAAAACGACGACAAAGTAACAACAACTACACAAACAAGCACAGAAATAAAGCGACCACGGCAACAACGGCAGCAGAACTGCACTAATTGTCGTAGAAACGATTGCAATCTAAAGACAAATATAATTTCCCAGTAAATATTTGTGCAAGTTACCCAGAAAAGCTCCGACTGCAAAACGTGTATTTATTAAACTGTTTCCTGAACTTTTAAACAACTACATTCGTGCCATGCACGTACATTGCATTTTCAGTAATCCACATATCATTTTCATAGGTTAATGAAACATGGAAAGTGGACAATTGTCAAAAGTGTGTTTGTGAGAGCAACAGAAATATTTTGTGCACCACGACTGCCTGTTCCAACTGTGGTGTGGTAAGAAATGTTACGAATATGTTTGCTCATGCAGGTGGAGAATAATCATATTAGGTGCTTCTCCGAGTGACGAAGTATGGTTATGGATTTTCACTCGGAATAGCATCTAATATCATTATTCTCCACCTGAGTTCGCAGTTTCATAATAGTTAATCCAACAACGTAAGATGACGAGTTAGTCTCTCAATATTGAAGAATATTTCAGTTTTGAAATATCAAGTAAGTGTCAACATTCCACGACTACTCCCAAACTGACCACGTAGCTCAGTTGGTAGAGCGTCGAACTCGTAAAAATACTTAAGGTGGCTCCATACAGTTTCTAGAAAAATGAAAAATACATGTTTGAGAGTCCAAAACAAGTGCATAAACAATTCGGAAAAAGAATAAAACTAAATGTTATGCATAGTTAAACAGTCTGACAATCAAAAACTGTTACCAAATAAATAGCAACAGTTGTTGCTATGGCAACAATGACGTTTAAGTTTTAAGTTTTATTAAGTTTTTTTCGGATTAAATTAGTTTGAAGGGTAATTGGCAGCCATTTTGAAACGTCATTGTTACCATAGCAACAACTGTTGCTATTTATTTGGGAACAATTTTTGATTGTCAGACTGTTTAACTATGCACAACATTTAGTTTTATTCTTTTTCCGAATTGTTTATGCACGTGTTTTGGACTCTCAAACTTGTATATTCCATTTCTCAAGAAACTGTATGGAGCCACCATTTGGACAGAAAGTGTCTGGGAAGAAAAAATTCGATTGAACTAAAGGTTATATTCTAAACAACCAACTTCCACAAATATAGTGTTCCCATGCAGTGTTTCCTGTACGCAGTTTCAAAAAAATTTCGTTATGCAATTGTGATTAATTAATTGGTATTCAAAGAGCGATAATTAACTCCGTGAAAACGCACTCAAATTTAACTCTGTTTTTGTTTTTTTCATATCTTCATGTTGCGTAGATTATTTTAAGATGAAATAAGAAAAATTGTCATATATTGGCACTTTAAAAAACTCAAACGCAGGAAGTTGCGTTACAGAGACCTTATTTTTTCAAATTTTTTCTTGGGACCATGGCCACGCGCACAACTGATATTTCGGGATCACTACAGTTGAAACTAAGGGGGTGTATTTCGGTTTTTGTTTACATGAGGCCGGCCTTGAAACTATATAGGCTTGGTTTCGCTGTTACTCCAAAATTTGTGTCAATTGCCTTACAGCTCATGACCGCCAGAGAATCGTTATTTTATGTAGATTTGACACCAATGTCATTTAAGGTTACGTTACACCATAGCGTTATTAGCTGCCTTAAGCCAAATGCTGAAAGATTTTGAAAAGTTTATTTCGTTTAAAGCAAAATTCATTAAGATATTTAGCGATGAAAATTGCAAGCAGCTCTGTTTCCCCGCGAAATTTAAATGTTCCATGCAAGGCTTGTTTCTTCAGCTTTAAATTTCAGCTAAACTGCCGTATTCAAAGACTTTTGTTGAACACGGGTTTTGGCCGATTTTTTTCAAATTTTCACAATGTATCGGAGACAATAAGAGCTTCAAAAGTGTGTGCGGTAGCTATACGATTTGTTTTTTCATTTCTGAGTAATTCATGGTATGCACGCAACTTAACTGAGGTTGCAAAAGAATGCCTTATATCTCAAAAATAACAAAAAAACATAGCTACCGCACACACATTTGTAGAACAGCTAGTTGAGTTTCAATTAAAACTATTTTTACATGATTTAATTGAAACTGTAGTTCAACAAAAGTCGTGGCGCAAAGCGAATGCGTTTTCAGAATTTTGTCAAAACAAAACAACTTTAAATACTTTTCAAAATTGTAAATCAACTGTCCAATTCTACAATCATTTTGCTATGAACTGTAAAAATTTGAATTTGATTGCTTTTAACGCGCAGTTGCACTTTTCGCAAAGCACTACTCCAAGGTATGTGTTACGTAACCTTAAAACAACATATTGAGTTTGAGAGGTGAAAGTGCATCATTTCGGTCTAGCAGGCGACCTGAGATTAGGCCGGCGTGAACTGAATCTCAGGCCGGACTCATGAAAACAATCTATAGAGCGTTTTCATCTGACGTCACGGCGGCCATATTGGTGTACCAAAACAATGAAATGGCGGCCATATTGGTGTACGGTATGGGAATTAGCTCTTTCTTATTCAAATATTTCGTATTGTTTCACCACCCCAATGGGGCCACCGATCACGTGAGTGAAAACGCTCTATAGTAAAAACACTACAACCCGAAATCAGTCCGGCCTGAGTTCGTACCGACCTCATATAAACACCCCCTCACAAACCAAAATTCTCAAAAGCGTGTCTTTGAAAAAAGAATTCTTATTTTAAAGCCTGCACAATATATTTTATTAGGGAACGACTCCAGTGTATGATGCCAATAAATGCTGTCCCAGATGTGGTAAGTCGAGCTTTCTCACTTTTTACAAAAAAATGACAATGTGTTTGTGGTGGTGCTTCTACATCAATCTCGTTCAAAGAGCCCTTTTATGAGAAGGTTTCTGGCGGAATCCATATATATATATATATATATATATATATATCACGATCTGATTGTTCAAATTCAAAAGCCTGATTAACGGAAGTTTAGTGAATGTTTATAAATGAAACTCGTGTCCAACTCCCAAACGGTGAACTTAGACGCATGCGCTTTAACCCATTCCTGTATGGCTCCCCTCGACGAGTAAAATCGTCTAGCGTTATACGCATATGAAAGGGTTAAAAAGAACACCAAAGGATCTTGGTGTTCCAGTTTGGATTCTTCCAGAGCTTTTCCCTCGCGCCAGCTCGGGAGAGGCTAAAGATGGGAGTGCTTCTCTAGCACACTTTCATAAATGCCTTCACTTTAAATATTCTTTTATGTGCATCTAAATTAGCCTTTCTGGCCTCGTTATGAAGCAAATATTCTTTAGAATTGCAGACGCACAAACGAAGCCAGACAGGCTTTTTAAAGTGCACATAAAAAGAAGATTCAAATTAATCGCCGTTATGAAAGTGGTGTATATAGGTTATTTATTTAGACGTTTCTTAATGTATTTTGCATTGATTTATAGTTTCAGTTTCTACCACCGCGCCAACTACCACAGAACACGTGGAATGTTCTTATAATGGAACAACATACCAGGTACGGTCAAACTCCATTGAAGTTATCTAAAGTGCTAAACTAAAAAAAAACTCTATCAGTTATATCTAAACTGGTATCCCTAGAGGTCCGGTAAGGGCCTTCCCTCATTGGTCCATGCAGTGTTAGTATAGGATGAAACCGGAGTACTTGGATATAACCTGTGGTGTTTGGTAGAGGCCAACTGGAAGCACTCTTCTCACATGCGGCCAAGGTGACATTTCACTCAGATAACTGGGTTGCAGAGGTGAAAGGCACGTGCGCTAACCACTGTACCAACTGCTTGTGAACCTCAATACGATGTTTAATTTCGAGATTGACAGAACAATCGAATTCCAGAAGTTCTTTTTTTTTAAAGAATGTGCTAGAATGTTCTTACCTAAAAGCCCAATTTACCCTAAGCTTAAAGGCGATTTATCGCGCTATTTTTTGCCTCAATGGACTTATGTTGAAATTCTTAGCTGCAAACTGTAAAATTAAAGCTGTATATTAATTATATTATGAACTACGACTAGTCTAACAACTATAGAGAATTTATGAATCTTTAAGACTTAGGGGGTGTTTATATGGAGGAGAGCCGGTCCTCTTGGCTCTCCTCCGCAGAGGTTAAATTTCGGAGATTGGAGGTTTCGGGGGTCGTCGGAGATGCTCGGAGGCGTCAGCTGGACATAAGTAGTGCGGGCGAATCTAGTCCAACGGAAAATTACATTTAGCCTCTGCCAGATTTCTGTCGGTTTCTTGCACAAGATATCGGTTTCTTGCATGACTTGCTAATTCACGGATAACTAAGCCATCCACGTCTATATTAGTAACATATTTGTTGGTAAGTGATTATGACATGTTTATAATATGTCTTTCTTGTAAAAAAGACAAAATATACTCAGTTTTGCCGTTTAATATATCAGACGAAGACTGACGAACCAGAGGATAACATACTTATATCGGCCGACGTGTAGCTCACATTGAAACAACGAACTTTCCTAGTTTGTCCACACATTCAATTAACTGTGGTCGTGTAACCTTCCGCTATATTCGACATGTTTTCTACAACCCGCAGTTCCAAAAGTTATTGACGACACCCCCCTGATGCCGCCATATTGACACAGAAATCTGGCAGAGGTTCTTTTTTCGCTTTCTCTTTCGCTTTCTCTTTCGCTATCCGCCCGCACTCCTTATGTCCAGCTGACGATTTCGACGCATCTCCGACGATCCCCGACATAGCCGATCTCCGAAAGAACCTCTGCGGAGGAGAGAACCCTCTTGGTAGGGCTAGCCCTCTTTGCCGACATCCCGCATCTCAGTGTAATTCCTTGTAAAAATTTGGTTGCGTTTACATGACAAGAGGACCAGCCCTTCTAGGCGAGATCTCGCTATGGGCAACCCAATATCTCGCCTAGGAGGGCTGGAAAGTATCCATGTAAACGCACAATCTAGCAAAATCTAGCAAATCGAAACTCAGTATACACGATAAAGTTTGCCTTTACTAATATTTTTTGGTCAACTTTTTATTTTACAAGTTGTGTTTGTTCATGTGTTTGTTACAAATTCAAAGCGTGTTTGCGAAAACATGTTTTCGGGCTTCGTGGGAAAGCTGCACAAATCGGTAAACAAGCCAACGCGAGTTATAATCCAGCCCTCTTACTATAGGGCTAGCCCTACCAAGAGAGCTGGCCCCTCTCCATATAAACACCCCCTTAGTTTTTACACATATTGACCTAAACGTGATTGCTACTATCACATTTTCGATCCCTTCCAATCTTGGTTTAATTTTAACCAGCCGTATACTTCTGTGCAGGTTTCTAGTATCTCTTTTGTTTTTGTATAATATAAAACCGTTATTGTGAGATTTTGTATACTTTTAGGACAATTTCGTTTCTGTAAGGATTTCTAAAAATAGGGTGGCATAACCCCTTTAGTTTTCGGTACGGTTCGGATACAGACTGTAGCCGGAAGTGTTGTAGTTAAGTCCACCTCTCCCGATAGTCCAGCTGCTAACGACCAGAATTGTTCGTTTATGATACAAGCATGAAACTTGGCATGTAGATTGAGTTACTACTGCTGATGATTTTCTGATATAGGGCCAACGCAGATTTGTTCCTGGTTGCCACAAAATCGAGTTTTTCTTCCAATTTACCTATTAAAGTACTATCTTCTAAAAAAAATGAAATTTCAAGTTCACTTTTAGCAAATATCAACTATATCGTTAGAAAGTTCACAAAAAAAAAGGACATTTAAGCGGGTAGTACGATTTTCCAAGATTTTTGAGTTATTAACGCTAAAAATGTGGAAACATGCTCAAAAATGTAAGGGAAATGTACAAAATGTGCTGTTCTTAATGTGCGATAACCTTCTGTAACTCAAAATAGGCTTAAAGTTACTTAAATCTTCTTCATATAGTTTTTTTGCAAACTTTCTAACGGTTTAGGTTATATTTGCCAAAAGTCTGTACTTTAATAGGTAAATTTGAAGAAACCGCGAATTTATGCCACAAAAAAAAAATAGATATCGTTAGAAAGCTATTAATATGTAGAATACAATGTTGTATTTGATTTTGCGATAAACGCAAGCCAAGCAAATTTTTTAAGTAAAACCAGAGGGCTTTACTCGGGGCGACCATAGTTAATAGAACATATATATATATATGGTTTGGAAGCGCTATTGTCTTTCAACATGAAGCATGGTCATGTTGAACTGACAATGGAGTTCCTTATATGGAAGTAAATTCTATGGACACGTGACGATGAACACCACAACACGTGACGATGAAGCAACTCACGTACTAATGAAACCCGAGCGTTGCTATTGGATGACTGCTTCATTATACAGAAAATACAATACCGTGAAATTGCACAAATTTCCATAAACTTGAACAAAAACATAGAACAATCACTTTGGACGAGTCTCCAAACCATGTATATGTTCTATTAACTATGCGGCGACTTAAGAACAAAGCGTTTCATTTTGTTCAAAAAAAAAATTCGTTTCCGAGGTAAAGTTCCAGAAAACGGTGTCAGCGTTTTTTATTTATTGCCTGGTTTCGATTTTATGACTTATTTTGTCCGAATGTTGGTCGAAAAACAGCATTTTCAACTTGGTCGTCAATAAAATCGGCAAAACTCGACATATCAAAAAACGCTGACACCGTTTTGCTGGAAATTTATCTCGGAAAAAAAATATTTTGAACAAAATAAAACGCTTTTTACTTGAGTCGTCCCGAGTGAAGCCCTGAATTGAGAGCACTTTATCGAAATGAGTCTGCAAATCTTAACGAAGTTCTTAATTAGCGAAATTAATAATGTTTTGCGTGGTTTTGTGTCTGATTCTCTGTTATAAACGAAATGGTTCATGGTTTGGCGTGCTTCATTGAGTTATGGATGCACTTGGGAAGTTGGGAGAGCACTCAAAAATCTAGATCTCGGCTATACGCTTTTTTCGTGCGCTCTCAACTTCCCGTATGCATCCATATCTCGATGGAGCGCGCCAAACCGTGAACTATTACTTAATTGTTCACTGGTAAATGTGCTCGTGAAAGTAAAAAGGCTACTAACTACTAAGCTAGTAAACTAAGTAAGAAGTAAGGTAACAAAACTGAATTAAGGAGTCAAAGCTACAACAGAACTCCTTGAATTGCTGTTCTCTAACTTTCAAATACAACAAATCTTTCGGAATGGAACAAGCGAATAAAAAGGCAAAGTTTTGCCGGACTTGGTCTTGGAAGGCATCTCTGAGTTATGACCAGTTGACCACCCCGTTCCGAGTCCAAGTCAGCATCTTATTTAGGCGAGTCCGAGTCTAGTCTTGAGTCCTAGTCCTATCCTCGAGTTTTATAACACTCGCACCCGGACCTATTTTAGTTGTTCTCGTATTTATAAGGTACAACATCCAAGTACGGGTATTTAACAGTTATACCATGAGCTCGAGTTGTATATGAGCTCATAGCCAACGAGGCGCTTCGCCGAGTTGGCTATTAGTTCGTATACAACGAGAGCGAATGGTATAACTGTTTTATTATATAGCTAAGCACTGTAGAAGAGACAAAATTACAGCGAAATGTTTCAAACGGCAAACTTCCGGCATAGGCAACTAATACTTCCGCCATGCGTAATGATGCATTCACATGGAGTCTCTCGCTGAGCTGTTCGTTAAACAGCTTTGAAATGTTGTATAAATGTTGCTCGAGAGGCAAAAAATGTGTTAAGCAGATCAAGATTAAAAGGTACCTTTATGAAGTCAAAAGGTGGGTCAGTTGTTTATATTAGCGTTGCTGTCGTGAAAAAGGTTTTGATTTCATGCAAAAATGAAACTGAAACACCTTCGGCAGTGAAACTAAATTACTTAGTTGGGTGTTTTTGAAAAAGAACATGCTTTTTACTACTCCAAATGCCTTTACTGGTGATCTCCTACGAAATGTGTGTTGTAAGCTTGATTTTAACCGTGAGTTTCTTTGTTTGGCAACAAATTAATATCAACCCGTTAATTTAGTCGGGTTTTTGAAGTAAAAAGACGTAATTTTTAGGTGAATTTTACCATTTAACATGCTAAATTGTGTATTTGTTAATGTATTTTTACACAATGTTGTTTTTTTATACATTGGTTTGAGGGTGTTGATGTTTTTCTGTATAAAAATCCGTCAATTTCAACTCTTTTCGGCAGTTTAAAAAAAAACATGCCGCCATCTTGTTTTTCCTCTACTAGCAGTATATGAGCTGATAGCCTGGTAGTAGGGAACCAATCAGATTACGCAAAAGCTCATATCCGATAGCATGCTATAGAATAATAGTCATTAGTCAGCGTTTGTAACATGAGCCTAGTGTTCGGGAGATTAAGCAACTACTCCCTACGTTATTGACTTTAAATATATTATTGTTACTATTGTTAACTCTGAAATTTACAATTTTAATTTTTATTTTCAGTCTGGAAAAACATGGTGGAAAAATGATTGTACTAACTGTTCTTGCCTTTCAAATGGAAGAGTTATGTGTGAAAAAAAAGTATGCCAAAAATGTCCATCGGTGAGTGGTAGCCGTTTAAGCGTTCAACCATTAATTTATTTATTTATTCATTTAGTTATTCGTTCCTTTAAGCCTGGTTTCCATATAACCGTAAGAGTCGGCGGCATGGCTGCGGCAAGGGGCAATGGTCCAATCGCATACAGCTTTTTATTGCTGGCTAATTCAAACACTGTCTGTGATTGGACCATCACCTCTTGCCGCAGCCATGCCGCCGGCTCTTACAGCTATATGGAAACCAGGCTTTATAGACCTTATTCAAAAATGGCCGCCAAATTATAATTCTTTTATGTGCATATAAATTGGCCCCTTATGACCTCGTTTTAAAGTAAAAATTATTTTGAATTTCCCACATGAAAACGAGTTTATAAGGGCTAATTTATATGTATATAAAAGAATTTTAATTCGGCGGCCATTTTTGAATAAGGTCTATATATTCATTCATTCATCCATTGATTAATTAATTAATTAATTAATTAATTAATTAATTAATTAATTAATTAATTAATTAATTAATTCATATTATATTATATTTATCAATTTATTCGTTCGTTCGTTCGTTCGTTCGTTCGTTCGTTCGTTCGTTCGTTCGTCCGTCCGTCCGTCCGTTCGTTCGTTCGTTCGTTCGTTCGTTCGTTCGTTCGTTCGTTCGTTCGTTCGTTCGTTCCTTCGTTCCTTCGTTCGTTCGTTCGTTCGTTCGTCCGTCCGTCCGTTCGTTCGTTCGTCCGTCCGTAGGCCGTCCGGCCGTCCGGCCGTCCAGTCGTCCGTCCGTCCGTCCGTCCGTCCGTCCGTCCGTCCGTTCGTTCGTTCGTTCGTTCGTCATTTTAAAAATTGACGTCTAAAAATCAGAGAGAAATTTTGGGCAAAATTTTATCATCTATATAACATTACCGACATATAGTACTGGTCTGCAAAAGCAGATAAGCGGTAGCTCAACATGGTACTGATTTTCTTCGTGTTTTCCACATTAAAATAATAAATAATTATATTGTATTTCAGGGTTACCAAAATGTTTATGTAACTGGACAGTGTTGTCCCCAGTGCGGTAAGTTAAATAAAATAATTTACCTTCGAAAAATATTGCGATTAATTAAGTATTTAAATGAATTATATTTTATCTGCAAGCAAAAATTTACGGCTTCCAAAAATGTTCCCGTATGGGAAGTTTGGAATATTTTTTTTTCCATCTCGATTTTCTTTTTTATAATTGACACAGAGCGAGTTGTCTTCTGTAATATATATTGTGTGTTGTGTAACCTTCTGTGCCATAAACGTTGGAAATGTAGTTTTGTTACAATTTATTTTTTAAATAATGTTGTAGTTTCTACAAGTACACCCTCAGTTCCTACAACGACTCCCGCAACTCCAATTTCAACAACTCAAGGGGAGGTCCAATTTTGTAATGTGAATGGAAAACTATACAAGGTACTATAATAAAGACTTACCTTGATTATACAAATATATTTCTCAAATGCATGAATAATTCATGGTTAATTAGCCAATCAAAGAAAAATATTTGGTCATGTGCATGAGTTTTGAAACCCGGTAAAGGTCGCGTTAATATGCATAGTTAAACAGTCTGACAATCAAAAACTGTTACCAAATAAATAGCAACAGTTGTTGCTATGGCAACAATGACGTTTCAAAATGGCTGCCAAGTACCCTTCAAACTAATTTAATTCGAAAAAAAACTTTGGTGTCCCCCAATTTTTTTTCCATTAAAACCTTTCTTGAAGTATGAGTAATCAATAGGCCGATTTAAAAAAAATTCTCTAGAACGAATAATTTTATTTCCGGAAAAATCACGTTTGTTAATTTTTAAAAAATTTCGTTCTACAGAATTTTGGACTCTCAAACTTGTATTTTCCATATTTCAAGAAACTGTATGGAGCCACCATTTATTACCACATTTCTTAATTATAAACTCAACATGAGACCAATATACTCCATTGTGTAATATTATATGAACCAATATCACCAAGTCCCTCGCAAATTCTACTATATTAGACAATTGAGAAGCTATTTCATAAGCTCATGTATCGTGTTTTACCAGCGCTTACAAACACTCGAGAACAGCAAAAATCACTCGGCCTATTACCTCGTAATTTTCCGTGTTCTCTCGTGTTTGTAAAACATTCGAAAACAATAAAAATCCCGTGATTTTCATTGTTCTCTCATGTTTTATTATGTTCTCGAGAACAATGAAAATTTCTCGGTTAACGGCCTCGTGATTTCATTGTCCTCTCGTGTTTGTAACCCCTGGTGAAACACTCCCACTCGTTTATGAAGTATCACATCTGTGTTGGATCGGATATACAAGCTCTCACCTTTGGCACTCAAGTATTTGACAGAATTAAATTACATCACATCTGGTTGGATTTGGAAAATTGACTGGGAGATGTCAACCAATCAGGAGCATGACGTTACAATATGTATAGATTATTTTGAGGCCACGAGGGGATAAGTGATTTATTCGCCGAGGGCGAAACCCGAGGTGATCCACTCGTGGCCTCAAAATAACCTATACTTAATTTTCACATGGGCGAGGTTGACAGGAGTCGCAATAGAAAAGAAATATTGAGGGGGTATTAGAAGGGAATATTAGAGGGGAATATTTAACAATTATTCGCCGAAGGCGAGGTGAATATCGGTGTATAATAACCGAGACGAAGTCGAGGTTATTATTCACCGATATTCACTGAGCCTGAGGCGAATAATTGTTTTAGTATAAATACACATTTTTGTACTTTTAGGAACAACATTTTCTTTAAAATTGTTAATTTCCTCGTCTGTCGGATTGACAACTTGGCTGGCGGCCATTTTGAATAAACGCTGTAGGTGATTATCGAGAATTAATCCGAAGTAGCTCGACCAATCAGCGCGCGTGATTTTCTATAATCACCTGTGTATTTATACTAATAATCTATTGTTTTGCCATTGTTATCAGGGACTATTGAAAATATTCCCCGAAAAGAACAAAGGAAACCGAGCCATGTGAAAATTAAAGAATGAGATGCATCACGTCCGTATTGATTTGATGAATAGTTTTTTTGGGTTTTTTTACTTAGCCTGAAGAAGGATGGACAGTAAATAAATGCAAGCATTGTGTTTGCGAAGCAGATTATAGCATTCATTGTACCACCACAACATGCGCCGATTGTCAGCAGGTTGGTAAACCGTTGCAATATACAGGGGATAACTACCGTTTGTGTGTGTGGGTGGGGGATTGGTAACCCTTCCCCCCATGTCTGAAAACATTAGTTTTGTCGGGTAATTTGTCCGAAAGTATATGGCAATTTGTCTGGCAAAAACATCTCTAGCCCATTGTGGAAAAAAACTTCAAGAGTATTATACCTACTTTGGTAATACAAAGATATCGATGTAATTGTAAAGTGCGTGTGACATGAGTTATAGTGATATAGCACTAGCGCATTGTAAGCTATTTTAGTCCTACACCCTTTTCATTTGGGCAAAAACGTTCTCACATCTTAATGTTTATGCCCAAGCACGATCGAGAATCGCATAGAAAATCGGCCACTTTCATGGGGCAGTCCGCAGGCCACGTGCGTGCTGGCTCACGTGAGCCTTGATGAAATTTTCTAAATTCTAAACATACACACACAACAATAACTGAGTGAACTGTCCATATATAGCCAAAAAACAAAATCAAGACAAAGAAAAAAGCAATCAAAGTTATCTGATAGTTGAGATATTTATTTACCCTCCATAGTTGATTGGGTTTGTTTTTATGTTAACTCGTGTCTTCGTCAGTCGTCAAGTATACTTTAACTGATTCGAACTTTAAAATCCGTTTTAAAGGTCAATTGGGTAGACACATCTGCCAAAAAAACAACAACCCGACTTCTTTTGGGGGTAGTAAACGGCCAACAAACAATAGATTTTAGTCATTTAACATGGAAGTTTACGGTACTAGCCGCACCTTGTTCTTCGTCTAATTTTCCCGCCATATTTGATTTCAAGTCAGCAAATGCTTGATATCCTACAATATCCCTAGTATCCTCTTCAACGGATCCATTATTTTCCTTTATCTTCCTAATTTTATCGTATGAAGCCACATGTACCACAACGCTCCTTCGCTCCTCATTCATCTCGCGCCAGCCTCGCTTGGTCTCGCGTGTATTGATGACGTTTACAGGCAAGATATTCGTTCTACGCATGCGTAGCTAATCCAGGTCAGCCTGTATTAGGTCCCAGTCGACAGCCGCAATTTCCGATCGTGTTACGCCCCTAGCAATATATATTTAATATTAACCCTTTACCAGGCATGGTTGCCTTTTTGGCAACTTACTACTTTTTCTCTGGCTAACCCCAGACGATTTTACTCGTCAAATGGATACCTCCTGGTCATCTGCCCGGTAAAGGGTTAAGTATTCTGAAAAAAGTATTCTGTTTTGGAAATAGCGATAAAGTTGTTAATTCTGTTTGAATGTACTAAATTAAGAACGTTTTGTGTCCAGATACGATATTACTGATATGGTAAAAAAGTGGAGTGCTACGTTGGCAGTGTTTTGGATATGTGGTAAACTGTTGAGGTTTTTCGTAATGGAAAACTGACGTTTCGAGCGGAGCCCTTCATCAGAGTGAAATGTGATGAAATGAACTAAAACAAGGCATATATATATATATCCAAAAATCCTAAATGGTGACTTAGATATAAATAGCCAATCAAATGTGGGAGGGTAAAACAAACTAATGAAGGATGCAAGAATGTTAAGTATTTTCTATTTTTTAGATAAATAAAATAAATAAATAAATAAATAAATAAATAAATAAATAAATAAATAAATAAATAAATAAATAAATAAAAATAAGAAATAGTAGGAAATTAAATAAAAGAAAAACGTTTTTAAGGCCATGCGGATGTGTGGTACCAAGTTTGAAAATGAGACACTTCTCTTGCCGCTAGCGGTTATCATTACGACCTGAGATGGGAAGGATGGCACACTATTTCATGTGTACGTATAGTTGAATGGCAAAGTATTTTTTTGATTAGAATTTTTATTTATTGTGATAGTGAGATTTGTTTTTCCAAAATGGTAATAACGTCAAAGTAGGCATTTGTGTTCCTTCCTTCCTTCCTTCCTTCCTTCCTTCCTTCCTTCCTTCCTTCCTTCCTTCCTTCCTTCCTTCCTTCCTTCCTTCCTTCCTTTTAAAAATACGGTAAAATGTAGAATATGCTATTCAAGTATGATTGCGAATTGAGTAAGATTTACAACAGAACAGTGTGTATGCAAATTATGCCTACTTTAACGTCACCATTATCAATTTGGAAATACAAACCTCAATATAACAATAAATAAAAGCTCAGACAAAGGAATATTTTGACATTCAACTATAAACTTTACCTAAATCCATATCAATAATATTGTATTTGGGGCGATAGGCACTTTAAATAAAAGTCCCTTCAATGTAATATTTGAAAACGTTTATAGTCTTACTATATTTGCTTTCGTACTTAAAAGATGACGTTATCATTCTCATTTTATTCCGCCAATTTTAGTTTGCGGTGGAATGGCTCAATTTTGATACCCAGGGGGAATTTTCTTTTTAATTTTGGCGTCGTATCGTCAAAGTAAAAATTAAACAATATGACGTCAAAATTGAAATGAAAATTTCGCTGGACATCAAAATTTAGTCGTTTATACATTTCTTTTTTTAATTTTATGCATCTTTTTTCCGTAGGGTTACATTAATGTCTCGGTTCCTGGAAAGTGTTGTCACAAATGTGGTAAGTTTTAACTTTAGTTTTTTAACAGGCAAGATGTTCCTGGTTGACGAATAAAATCGTTGGGCATTAGCCAGAGTAAAATATATATAAGTAGACACAAAATGATAAAATGTAAGAAAGGGTTATCGTTATAACATTTTGGGCAGTGGCGTAACTCCTATAAGCGCTGCCCGGCAAGAGCCTGTCACAGGGGGCCCCTGAGTCGATGTCGGATGTACTTTATGGGGATTTCGACATTCCGTCAATTTCACGTATTTATTGGGAAATAGTCAGTCGTCGTTGAACTGGATATAGCTTTCCATCATTTAAATATTGGTACGAAGTTTCAAACAGTTTAAAAAAAAAATACAGAACGTTGCAACAGGTAATTAATAAAGGTACGAAAATGGATTTCTATTCTGCTGCTTGTCCCAGGCCTTTGGCTCACGGTCAAATTACCGTTTTTGCGGATGCCCAGTCCATCGTGAAGTTTTCTCTGTCAAACGGCGGGATATAAACTATAAAGTTGAAGTGTATTGTAAAAAGACCTGTATTATCTCAGGTATAGCAGTTAGACTGACCTTTTTTGTGTTCACCCAAATCATAAAAACAAAATGTTTTAATTTTGCTTTTAATGCTGCAGTGTAAGAGCCAGGTTAGTTTGTTTGTTTTGTTTGTAAAAAAACCGGTGTTTATACGTGATTAGGGTATTTTCGTCAGTGACTATATTCTTGATATAACACGGCTTCGCCTGCCGGTATCAACGCGTAACGGGTTGATAAATATTCTTATAATCTAACAAACGTTTGATATAATGATGAATTTCCCCTTGTTATACCGATTAATTTTTTTGAAAATTCCTCGCCGAAAATGCACTTCTGGGGCATGGTCCCCCAGGGCCGGGGGGGGGGGGGCTTTTCAGTTTGGGCCAAGCACCCTAGCCCAAAGTTACGCCACTGATTTTGGGTTATTTTCGTGATTATAATTATTTTATTGGGCATTGGGATATTTTGCGGGCTAAATTGGAGTTGAGCTTATCAGTGTTAACAGTTCTAAATTACTATTACTGAATTGTATACTTTTCTTGTCAATATTTCGGAGCAAAGATTGTTTTGATTCGTTTTTCTGCCAAGTTTTATATGTAAGTTATGAGTTATATAAATATTTAATGCAATGGACACAGCGACCCGACGGCAGCACTGTTCAAAATACTGTTTATTGTGCTGTTTTTGATTTTCTTCGTGTCCACTAAAACAGTTATAATTGTCATACAGTTGATGTTCTTTGCCACAAATATGTTTTTGGCCCTTCTCATAGGTAATTTTAACCCTCGCCTGTGCCTCAGGCTAAAACGAGCTTGAGTTGGCCTAAAACATATTAATGATCCAACTCCTTATATATACGCATATTTTTCGACCACTAAGAATACAGCTATGACACACACGCAATGTTTTTGTGGGAGAAGGGTTCGGGGAGAAGTACTCCGAATGGTGAAAATTGTGGTCAGCATCATCCCAACAACTCAACGTTACAGTCTTAGTTGTCCTGGGGGTAATAATCCCCCAAGTAGGACTCTAGTCTAATGTCCTAGGGGTCGTAGTTCCCCATGTTGGACTTTGCCCAAGGGGTAATGATTCCCAAGGGCATCCTACATGTTCAAGGGGTAATAGACCCCCGAGTTGGACATTTCTTACTTTCGACTAATTCTTATAATTACATAAATTCGTATGAGTCTATGGGGTTGAGGGTGGCCTTTGGGAGCACTTCATCCCCAAACCAAATCTTTATTAAAATAGTAATGCTATATTCAAAATTGATTCATATATTACTTTAAGATAATAGAGTGTCCACCATAAGTCATTTTACGCAGTTCGCATGACAGACTCTAGGAGTAGTGTTTATGTGAAAACTTTTTAACCAACATATACAGGTTGTTGTTTTTTTTGTTTGTTTTTTGTTGTTTTATTTTTTTGTTGTTTTTTTGGGGTTTTTTTTTGTTTTTTTTTATTTTTATTTTTTTGCTTTTGTTTTTGTTTTTTTTTAAATAAAGATGTGCAAAATCGTTGAATGGGTGGGATGGGTGGTAATTTGTTTGCTTTACCGAGCTTACACGTAGCTTATTGTGTAAAGCTCGTGATCACAATAGTTCATATGGTGCGTGTTGAAGTCTTATAAGGACGACTAGGTGAAATTTGATTGGTAGATTTTCCCGCGAAAAAGAGGAAATACCGTTTCCATTGGTAGACTATTCATTGCCGGGTGTTCTGCACGTGCGGAGTCATGCTGGTCGGAAAGACTGACCTTTATACCCGTCTGGGGTTTATTTGAGTTGCTGACAGCTGAGAAATTGATCATTGTCCGGACCCCTACCGATTTACAAGGCCTTTACGCAGCTTTGCATTTTGCTTAGACGTTTTTGTCTCATTAACTTAAATTTATATTTGCTATAGGCTTATATAAATTGGCTTGTATACCCCTCAAGCCTCAGGAGGGTTTATTGAATACACTCGAACATACGGCCCTCGGGCCTTTCACAAAACCTTTCTCGGCTTTCGGAGAACTAGACGTTTAATCACTAATAACCTTCAATGCCATGCATTTAGTTATAATAATAATTACGAAGAAAATGATGTCAACTATTTTTATTTTTTTAGTTCCACTGTGTAGTGATAATGGTACAAATTACCAGGTAAGTGATTTATTGAAAAAGCGAAGCAATAACCAAGTTTTTTGACACAGCATGCAGTGTTTTAACAACAGATAATAAACAAAACAAAACGAAGAGAAACGAAGCGAAACGAAACAAACATGAAACATAAACAAAAGAAGGCACGCCGGAGTGTGCATGTATCTACTGGCAACCTTGTACCCAGGCTCTTTTCAACCCGCGGCGCGGAGAAAGACCCTGGTATATCATGGTCACGTGACTACCAAAATCTGGTTGTGACAAATTTTGTTTGGGCAGTCTAGGTTGTTTATCCAAATTAAAACTTCAACCCCGAGGAAAATATCTCAGCGGTTTGTATTTTTAGGATTTATTTGGTGTGATGTATGTTGCCGATAACTTTTCGTTACTGTAAAATTAATGATCAGCCCTCAAGTGTGAGTACTGAATATCTTTGTATATTTCACTTGTTTTATATCAGGTTGGTCTTCACATGGGACTCGTGTCCTGTTGACCATACCTTCAACCATGATCAAGTCTTGCACCGTTTTTATTTTTAACTTGTATTACTTCTTTCGCACACTTGTATGGTTGTATGGTTGTAAAGTTAATAAATAAATAAATAAATATATCAAAAATTTGCCTGGTCATGTGCGAGACGAATCAGTTTCTGTCTCCGTTCAACGACTCAGTGTAAATAGTATAAGACTTTCTCTCCGCTCCACACTTCGATAATTTGCGTAGTATTCACATCAAAACAAGTAGTGTGTGTAAGGATAGCATTATAGCAGGAAATAAGAAATCCGAATTTAAAACGGGAAAAATATTTACCAACTGCGGTCATTGCTTTTCGCTTTTCTACGCCGTCAGTCCCTCGTACGTCACAGCCATATTGTACCCACTTAACGCTGAACTCTTGAATCCAAGATCGAAGCATTTTCTCAAACGATAAAGTCTTTCAGGCAAGAAGCTTTAAATCATCTCTACCCCACCCCTGTCCAAACAAAATTTGTCACAACCAGATTTTGGTAGTCACGGGACCATGATATACCAGGGTCTTTTTTCCGCGCGGAGGGTTGAAAAGAGCCTGGGTACAAGGTTGGTATCTACTGCTGACTACTCAACTACATAAGTGACAAGAAAAATCTGTTTGTTTGTTAAGCCTTATGCATTAAAACGTCATACAACTTGTGGCACCTTTGCATTGTTAACTTAACTCAACTAACTTAATTTTAACTTTAACTTCAACTTCACAGTTCAACTTCAACTCAACTTCAACTTCAAATTCAAATTCAAATTCAACTTTAACGTGACTTCACTTCACTTCACTTCACTTCACTTCACTTCACTTCACTTCACTTCACGTCATTTCACTTCACTTCACTTCACTTCACTTCACTTCACTTCACTTCACTTCACTTCACTTCACTTCACTTCACTTCACTTTACAGACGTGTGGTGGATGTTCGTCTCTTTAACTACACTGATCTCATATACAAAGGTTACCACTTAGGAGCACATATGACTATGAATTTACACTACTGATCTCTATGTAACTGGATTGCTCATCCGGCTTCAAAAATGAAGCCAGCGGAGATGACGAATTTGGAGTGTCCGTTAATCGTTAGAGTATCTAACTGGTCATTAGAAGGTTGCAAGTTCGAACCCTGTCTGGGGCTCAGAAATCGTTTCTGAGTAATTGAGCTTGACGAACGTCCACCAAAGGTCTGTTACATTACACCAAGCTCGAAAAGACTGACTAGGGTTAGGGTTTTTGTTGTGGTTAGGTTATCGAGAAGATGGCTAAAGTCTTGTAACTCGCTGAAGCTTGACGACAAATTTAGCGATCTTTGAGTCATCTTTTTTAACCTCGAACCACCCCACGACTCGACCTGAACCAACCCGACCCAAAGCGATGCGACAGGACAGGACAGGAGGAAACAGAACAGCAACAGTACAAGTTAAACTCCAGGCAGTCAGTGTATATTCTATCTCGAACAAGATATTATAAATGTTCTCTATTAAATACAACTATTGTTTTCAATGCTTTCAGGTAAACGAAACGTGGTCTCCAGATACGTGCACCAACTGTTCGTGTCGTGTAAACGGGAAGGTTGTTTGTGAAAAAACAAAGTGTGCTGAATGTCAATCGGTGAGTGGTCAATTAACGTGATTTAAAAATTTTAATCGTATAAATATATTTTTGTGTTCATGCCTTGTTCGACGCTAAATTAATGTCTTGTGGATTTTATGACTAGGGTTACCAAAAAGTTAATGTTTCTGGTCAGTGTTGTCATCACTGTGGTGAGTTAAATAAGATCATTTTACATACTGTATTTATTCGATTAAGCGCAGCCACTGAATAAGCGCGGCAGTTAAGACCGAAAATTTTAAAGAACGCCGTCCTCGAATTTGCGCCGCATTTATTGACGAAATGCGGTGCGTAATCAAAGCACTATTAGACTATTGAATCGATTGTCTGTCTGTCTGTCTGTCTGTCTGTCTGTCTGTCTGTATATCTGCCTGTCTGTCTGTCTGTCTGTTATTCCGCTTGTCTGTTTGTTTGCCTATTTATTTGTCTGTTTGTACAATCTCATAAGGTCAAAATGTTTTTACCATTTTTTTATTATTGTATATAATTGTATTATTATGTTTTAAAATTTTGTAATTAGTTAGTTAATTACTTCTAGTTATGTACGGCTTTCATGTAAAGAAGTTGTAAACTTATTAAACCACCGTATCTAAATAAAGGTGACTCAATCAATCAATCTATCAATCAATCAATCAATCAATTTGTTTGTCTTTTCTGTCTGATTGTTCTGTCTGTTTGTTCTGTCTGTTCTGTCTCAGCGTTTAATCTAATAAATACGTACTTAACTTAACCTGGAAATAGTGTGAATGAACTTTTCTAAAAGTGTTAAAATGACTTATAATCTGTCTGTCTGTCTGTTTGTTTGTTTGTTTGTTTGTTTGTTTGTTTGTTTGTTTGTTTGTTTGTTTTGTTTGTTTGTTTGTTTGTTTGTTTGTTTGTTTGTCTGTCTTTCTGTCTGTCTGTCTGTCTGTCGGTCTGTCTGTCTGTCCGCCTGTCCGTTTGTTTGCCATTTTAATAATTTGCGACATTTCTACTTTTAATAGTTCCTTTGACAACTCCATCAAGTACCAGATCCCCGACCGTGACTACAACCGCTACGACTAAAGTGGAATATTGTACATATGGTGGTAAAAATCACACGGTACAGTGCCTGTTAAAACGTGACTGACACTTTGTTATTTTAAAGTTTTTATTAAACGAGACACGTGTTAGTGCTTGGAATAGATTAGCGTGGCAGGGCTAGTTTATTGTACTTCATGGCTTGTTCTAGGTACATTTACTGAAAATTTTAAGTATATCAGCTGCATACAGTAAAAACCCGTATATAAGAACCTAGTGATTAAGAACCTGTAGGCTAATTATTATACAATTATAAATGTAGAAGCCTTTAGAAAGTTTTTACAAAGTTAGGTAAAAATAGTAAATATTCCGTACCGTCTTCAGTTCAAGGTTCGCTAACTTTTTTCTCTTTCAAATACAATTTTCCCTTTCAAACACTGCTTTAAACTCTAACAGCTGTATGTGTAGCTCGCTTGGTTTTTCTTGGTGCTTTTAGCGTCAACAAAACGTGCCAAATCCGCCGGATTAATCCGCTTCTGATCTTCACTCCTAAGGACGGCCGCCATGTTTGTTTTGTTCAAACCGCTGGCCAGCGCGTCATAGCTACAGATATTTTTTGATATTTTGTAGATGGCAAGACATCAAGAATTGTCTATTGGTTTTTAGCCAATCACAGTCGAGATTGTATCAGTATTGTATAATGATGTATATAGCAAAACATCAACTTATTGGCGTTGCATGCCTCTATAAATTTGGGGGTAGATACGCTTGGATTTGATCGATACACAAATGAGTGGGCTAACCGCTGACAAATTACGATATTTTGGTCAACGTCGCCCAAAAACATCAATTATTTGTTTTGTTTTTGAAACTGGTCTTTTTGTGTTCTATTTAAAAGTTGGGTTTTGAGGGCTTTTAGATTATAAAAATTACACTCGTTTTTTTTTCGACAAAGTTTAGTCTTCTGTATTGAAATTTAAGGGTTTTAATTATCTTTTTCATGAACCCAAATAGGTTGGTGTAACTTGGAACGAAACTGCTTGCGAAACCTGTTCGTGTAAAGATAACTTCACCGTTCTTTGTAATTTGAAAACATGTCCTAATTGTTCTCCGGTAAGTAAAGAGTGTGTTTTATAGAGTTAAGATGTCGCGACACATTTAATCATAACCGCGATCAAGTGGAAATTTTTATTTTTTTTAAAATTTTGTTATTTTTTTAAAATTATGAATTAGAAGTTGAAGGTATCGGTAGTTATTGTAAAAAATGAATAAGTAGAGAAATATTAAACAGTTCAAAATGGTCTCGTGTCGTCTGGTCTCGTCTTTTCTGGTTTGGTTTTGTCTCATTGGTTTCATCGTGTACGAGCAAAAGCATTCGCGGCACTACAAGTACTACCAAATGTGCCATTTTTTAAATAATTTCTGCGTTAAACACTTAAAATGAGACTAGAAATACATGAACGCAACAACCCCTCACCCGCTTTTACATGCTTTTTGAAAATTCGTTTGAGACCTGGGATGGTCTGGACGATGGTTTGGACGAGCAAAGGGAAAGCACAAAAACGTGAAGCTGTATATTGTTTAAACTTGAAAACAACAAGAATCCTACCGTAAACTTTAAAATGATTTGACCACGGAGTAACTACAAACACTGGAATTCAGATCGAGTTTTGGTTTACCATACGGCGTTTGGTTTCTCTTCAAGATATACTAAACGGGTTGTTTGTATCCTTCGTTTCTTCGTGTTCCATTTCGTTTCGTTTAAATAAACGAAAGCAAAATACTATTTGTTTGAGAGTTTATACTTTATAGTTTTCTTGTCACCTAGTCACCAGTATCCAACAATTCTTACCGCGTGATACCCTACCAAAAATATATAAATACTCAAATCACTCAAAATCCCCTCCTTGCTTTTTCTACACACGTGTAAAATGACTCCACGCGTGTCGAGATTAGCACCCTCACCGGGCTCGGGGATAATACTTCTAAACAAATAAATGTTTTTGTTGTATGTGTCCATTGTATGTGTATTCAGTATGACCCGATACAGAATGACAATACAAATTGATGTAATGTCAAAGTTGATTATTCATTCTTTTTTGTTGTTGCCAGGGCTACTATAACGTTTCTGTTCCTGGTCAATGCTGTGATAACTGCGGTAAGTAGATCAAATCGACAAGTAAGGCCCTGATTACATGAGACCGGTGCGAACTGGTGTACCGGTACGTTTATTCCTATAACACAATATAATTATGGAAATAACGCTCACTAGACTCGGTAGACCGAGTCTTGTCACAAATTTGCATGTTTGCGCAATTTACTTTCAGAATTCTTTATTAATTGACACTGTTGTGTTTTTAAATATTAATAAGCTATTTCGATCCTTTGTATCAAAAGCAGATTATACACGTGGGTAAAATCTCCTTAAACAATATGGTTAAAAAGCTGTACAGAGGTAATCTGACAAAGATGGAACCCGCAATCAGTTGTGAAACTGTTAACACGCTCCGCGCTTTTCGCTATTACAGCTCAGATTGTAGACCGAAAAAAAAACAATTTGGCTTTTGCTGGCGGAAAAGCAGTGGGATTTTGGTCGATGGTCTTTTCCATTGGCCTTTTCCAATGGTCTTTTCCAATGGCCTTTTTCTGTTTCTTTTTTTTTGTTAATATGGTAATTCATACAACATTAACATTTAGCTTTAATGGCTGTGTGATTGGTGATGTGTACAGAACTTTCATGTAGTAACATGAAAATAGTAGTCTAGGGTTATAGGAGAATGACAGCTACAGATTAAAAAGAACGACAGAAAAGATTCAAGAGAATGACTTACTGTATAGGTACAACAGAATAATAGTCTATAGAGATATAAGCGAATGACATGCTGAAGTAACAAGAGAATAACAGTCTATATAGAGATACAAGCGAATGACATGCTGGAGTAACAAGAGAATAATAGTCTAGAGATACAAGTGAATGACATGCTGGAGTAACAAGAGAATAATAGTCTAGAGATACAAGCGAATGACATGCTGAAGTAACAAGAGAATAATAGTCTAGAATGACATGCTGGAGTAACAAGAGAATAATAGTCTAGAGATACAAGCGAATGACATGCTGAAGTAAGAAGAGAATAATAGTCTAGAGATACAAGCGAATGACATGCTGGAGTAACTAGAGAATAATAGTCTAGAGATACAAGCGAATGACATACTGAAGTAACAAGAGAATAATAGTCTGGAGATACAAGAGAATGACATGCTGTAGTAACAAGAGAATAATAGTCTAGAGATACAAGCGAATGACATGCTGTAGTAACAACAGAATAATAGTCTAGAGATACAAGAGAATGACATACTGAAGTAACAAGAGAATAATAGTCTGGAGATACAAGCGAATGACAGCTAACGATGAAAAAGAACGACAGAAAAGATACAAACTAGAAAATGGCATTCTATAGGAAGCTTTAATCAAACTCACCAAGTAATACAGTACTATTTAAGAAATAGAAAATGGCCGCCCGTGTTTATATAGACCTTATTCAAAAATGGCCGCCGAATTAAAATTCTTTTATATACATACAAATTAGCCCTTATGAACTCGTTTTCATGTGTGAAATTCAAAAGAAGTTTTACTTTAAAACGAGGTCATAAGGGCTAATTTATATGCACATAAAAGAATTCTAATTCGGCGGCCATTTTTGAATAAGGTCTATAGCCTGATGCAAACACGAGAGTGAGTTGGGAGAATTCGAAAGTTTATGTGAACCCGAGCCGTAGGCGAAGGTTTACATAAGTACTTTCGAATTATCCCAACTCACTCGAGTGTTTGCATCAGGTTATATAAACACAGGGCATCCATTTTCTATTTCTTTTATGAAATAAGGCTTAAAAAATGTGCCGTGACATCACAACCGTGTTTACATAGCCTGATATAAACACGGTGATTGACCAATCCCAGCATGCGTAAGACGCAACCTATTTTATAAACAATAATAACAACAGATCACAATACATTACTAACAGAAAAAGGTGCGTTTAATAAGGGGCTAGCGAACGGACACGAGGTCCCAACTAGGCAAACCCCGTACATAAATTAATAAATTCAAGACCGAATACACATAATGGGCCTCTATTTACTACTATACAGATATATTTACTACTATACAGATATATTTACTACTATACAGATATATTTACTACTATACAGATATATTTACTACTATACAGATATATTTACTACTATACAGATATATTTACTACTATACAGATATATTTACTACTATACAGATATATTTACTACTATACAGATATATTTACTACTATACAGATATATTTACTACTATACAGATATATTTACTACTATACAGATATATTTACTACTATACAGATATATGTACTACTATACAGATATATGTACTACTATACAGATATATGTACTACTATACAGATATATTTACTACTATACAGATATATTTACTACTATACAGATATATTTACTACTATACAGATATATTTACTACTATACAGATATATTTACTACTATACAGATATATTTACTACTATACAGATTTAGTATAATTTCATAGTGGAAAAGAGGCTTTCCAGCTTTCTGATTGGTCCGCTCAGCGGTGAATCTGAGGTGATAGTCACCGCCTAGCGCGGTGACTATTACATCACAAGAAATTGTTCTTCAAAAGTAGTTTTGGAAAAGAGACTGGTACTTATTCAACACTGCACTGACTTTACTCGTTTCAGTCTCCCGCTCGGAGTTGTCATTTTGAAGTATGAGATTTTAGAATTTGTCGATTCATTGAAGTGTTGATTTTTTTTTTCAAAATGGGGTCTGTAGTTTTTGAGACAAGCAAAAGAGCATAATACTGAAAACATTTATCACTGAGATGTTGTACATATCAAGTATCGTAAAAACAAAACTTTATAAAGGTAAGGAAGTATATTTTCTATAATTCTTCGTATTTTTTGTATGTTTTGGCTAGGTTTTGGTCGTAGCGAAGTTTTCGAAAAATTCGTCATGACTGAAGAACATATTGAACATGAATTAAGTGCAAAAAAGCCGTAGCACAGGATCCAAAACACCAGAATAAAAGTCTTTTTAGCATATATTTGAATGTATGTACAAGTTCAATTCCAAAGTAGGATGTTGTTAACTCTTTTTTTGAAATTATTTACTGACAAAGACTGTGGCTTGCTAACATCGTCTGTGAATAAACAGAATCACCACTGTTAAAATGAAAGCAGTTGTTTAAAAGTTTTTGTTTCAACGTTATTGGTTTTTTATCAACCTCTGAAATTATACTAAAACAATTAGTCACCTCAGTCTCGGTGACTATCGGTGTATTTACCTCGCCGCTTCGCGGCTCGGTAAATATTCACCGATAGTCACCTCGACTTCGGTGACTAATTGTTAAATATTTACTACTATCCAGATATGTTTACTACTATACAGATATATTTACTACTATACAGATATATTTACTACTATACAGATATATTTACTACTATACAGATATATTTACTACTATACAGATATATTTACTACTATATAGCGTGCTAGCATAGGCTAGAGATGTAAGAGAGTAGAAAGCTGTAGATACAAGCTAATGAGATACAGGTGAATGACATCTGTAGATATCTGGAAAGCATATGTAGGGGCACAAAAGATGGTAGGTATAAATATATATATATATGTTATTTACCGGCTGGGAGGTCCGTATGGAAAAATATTTGCCCGAGGTCTTAAAAAAGGCCCGAGGCCGCAGGCCGAGGGACATTTTTGAGACCGAGGGCAAATGGTTTTCTGTACGGACCGACAAAAACGGTAAATAACTTATTTATTTTTTCTTTGCTAATCGTACAATTTATAATTTACATAATTACGTAAAATTAACATAATTGAATTAAGTTGCGTAATCGTGATATTCAAAAGTCCGAAGTTTATCGTTCGACAGTACTAATAAACAACTGTCGACATGCAGTCTGACAGGGAATTAGCTTGGAACCTTTTTTGTGATAAAAAAAAACCCAGTCAAAACGTGAAGATCTAGTTACGAAGGGAAGTCAGAATGCAGTCCAAGTGTTTTTAAAGTTTAGTTGATAAAGATTCTTCGTCGTTCTTCTTCGTCGCTTGCTCGTTTTTGGCTGTTCGCTTGGAAAGTCGCTTTGAATGCTCGGCTGACTCCATGGAAAGTGAAAGTGTGAGTTTGAAGACGAAAGTGCTTGTACTAAGCCATTTGTAACTTTTTTTCAAAGACATATGGCACGATGAGGTTGGCATGTGGAAAATTTTGACGAGAAGGTAAAGACTTGTAGCGGTTTTGTTGAGTATAGTTGAGCAACAGAAGAAATACAGTTTAGTCAAAAGGTTTCAGCTTTTCTGTCTTCTCGTGGTATGTTTTTTATATATACTTCTATATAGTTTCATTTAGTGATTCAAAATACTGTGTTCACAAGTTTATGTATGTTTATCACAAGTTTATGTATGATACTTGGGCATCGGCTCAAGATGGCGGCGAGAAGTTGTGCTCTGAGATTGTGTCTTCATTTCACATATTTGCTTGTCATATGTGTAGTTTTTGATGGCAAAGGTTGCAGTTTAGAAACTATACATTCTAATCATACTTGGAATAGAGCCGTTGAATATAATATTGCTCTAGAAGCGATGAAAATTGGCTCTTATGACGGGAGTTCGTGTATTCCTGCAGCATCAAGACGACTAATAGTGACTAAACATGATCAAAGTTCTATTCAAAATTACACTCGCTTGGTTAAATTTGGTAAACAAGTCGCCCTCGTAAACTTGCTGTTGCTCTGTAACGACATAGCCTTAAATCCTGGACCGGTCACATCGAAATTGGTCTGCCCTGTCTGTAGCAAAACTATTCGCAAAAATCAGGGAAGGTTAAACTGTGTCTCGTGTAAAGTTTGGCATCATTTAAAGTGTTCTTTGGAGAACTCCGAGTCAACAAGGACATGCCGTTTATGTACTGTGCCCTCACCATCAACACCGTTAAACGGAAGCGTAAACGAAACCTTTCTCGACGAAACCCTAGCTGTCGGCAGTCTTCAAGGTAACTTAAAGGACATTGTTTGTACACGCGGTTTAAAGATACTTCATTTGAATGTTCGAAGTTTAAACGGTAAGATTGATGAACTTCGCTCAATTTTATCTACTTTGAGCTCTGGTATTCACTTGCTAACATTATCGGAAACATGGCTCAGTAGTGACATTCTGGATTCTGAAATTGACATCGTTGGATATAAATTATATAGAGCAGATCGAAAGACCAGGGGAGGAGGCGTTGCTGTGTACGTACGAGACGATATTTGTACAATACGAAGGGCTGATTTGGAGTCGCCGGATGTAGAATCGGTATGGCTACAAGTAAATTTACCAAAATCTCACGCTTTCCTGGTTGGGACCTTCTACCGTCCTCCAAATTCATCTAAAAGTTATGATGCAGATTTTGCAATAAAGTTGGACAGTATGATTGATTCTGCATTAGCCCAGACACAGTCGAGCGAGATTATATTACTTGGTGATTTTAATTGTGATTTCATAGCTAAAAGGTCACCATGCAACGTAACAAAACAGCTTAAGTCATTGTTTAAGAGCTATAATTTTTCTCAAGTGATCGAAAGTCCTACGCGAACTGTGCCTGGTTCCTCTACGTTATTGGATTTAATTGTTACAAATTGCCCATCTGTGATCAGTTCATGCGGTGTTCTGTCGTCTGGCCTCAGTGACCACGACATGATTTATTGTGTTCGTAAGTTGCATTGTAAAAAATTACCAGCAGAAATTAAGACTTTTCGAAATTATGCAAAGTACGAACATGACAAATTCTGTGAGGAACTAAAGCGTGTCGACTGGCAAACAGAATGTGATGCCCTTGGGAATCAAACGGCAAGTATTCATTATGTAGATCAGCTTTGGACTTCCTTTAAACATTTGTTTATTGCCGTTGCCGATAAGCATGCACCGTTGATGAGTAAAAGAACTCGTGGTATACAAACTCCGTGGATGTCTGGCCAAATTAAGAAAGTAATGTATCAACGTGACCATCAATTGAAAAAAGCCAGACTGTCAAATAGAGACGAGGATTGGAAACTGTACAGATCGCTGCGAAATCAAGTCACGGCACAAATTAGAAAGGCTAAATGCAATTATAATAAGAAACTCATCCAAGATAATAGTGATAATCCAAAAACTTTTTGGAAGACTATGAATAAAATTCTACCAAATGAAAAGAAAAAGCGCGTTCCTTCGGCTATAAATATTGACGGAAACTTGATAACTGATAGGAACAAAATTGCTAATGCCTTTAATTCGTATTTTATTGGATCTGTTGGACGTCTCACTGCATTTCTCGGCTTTCCGAGCAAAGACCAAGGTGCTTATATAAGCTCTGATTTTTTGAACAAATTATCGAAAAATTCTTTCAAGTTTACCTCAGTTTCAACGAATTTCACATTTGAATTTTTACGGAAACTTAAAGTGCGAAAAGCGTCCGGTCTAGATCAAATGCCTGCTCGGCTCATGAGAGATGCGGCTGCTGAAATATGCAATCCACTGACGAAGATCATAAATGTCTCTTTGGAAACCGGTTATGTCCCAAGTGAATGGAAAGTTGCCAGAGTGGTCCCATTATTTAATTAAATCGGGTAAAATCACCGACCTCGACAACTACCGACCAATTTCCATATTGCCGGTAGCTTCAAAAATTCTAGAGAGGGCTGTACACACGCAACTGTACAAATATTTAACAGTGTATCACTACTTAAGCCCTTACCAATGTGGCTTTCGAAAAAAACATTCGACCGAGACAGCGGCTATAGCGTTCACCGACTCTGTTCGCCGAAATATGGACCAAGGTCTGTTGACTGGGTCTGTCTTTATAGACCTTCGCAAGGCGTTTGACACCATTGATCAGTCCGTGTTACTGAATAAATTAACGAAGTATGGAGTAAACAAACGACCTTGAACTTGAATGGTTTAACAACTACCTATCACGTCGATCACAGGTAGTTTGTTTAGGAAATGTTGCTTCGGAACAGTGTCAAGTATTATCTGGTGTTCCTCAGGGATCTATTTTAGGTCCCTTGCTGTTTGTCTTGTTTGTGAATGATCTTCCATCTGTTTTCTTGAAATGTCAAGTTCTAATGTACGCAGACGACACTGTGATTTACTATGCATCACAAACTGTTGCTGAAATCGAACAGATCCTAACCGATGAACTTGCCTGTCTGCATCAGTGGCTCCAGAATAACAATCTTTTCCTGAATGTGAAAAAAACTGAATGCCTACTGTTTGGTAAGCACCTAGATTGTCCAAAGTAAACGATTTTACCATAACGGCAGGAAATTCTGTCCTTCGTCGTGTTGTAGAATTCAAATACTTGGGAGTAATAATGGACGAATGCTTAAACTGGAAAGCCCAAACATCTGCTGTTTTCTCGAAAGCCAGTAAGAGGATTGGTATGCTACGGCGGATAAGAAATGATATCACAGTGAATGCTGCAGATAAGGTGTATAAATCGTTTATTCTTCCTATGTTGGATTACTGCGACACTGTATGGCCCTGTTGTAACAAAGGCGATGCTGAAAGACTTGAACGATTACAGAGCCGTGCTGCAAAGGTTGTTTACCCTTCCAGTGATGATGCGATGACTACTTTAAGATGGACTCCCTTGTATAAGAGAAGGGAACATCACGTTTTAAGATTAGTTAAAAAGTCTTTAACTGGTACAGTGCCTCAGTTTTTAACTAACTATTTCACTTTTAATCTTGATATTCATGAAAGATTAACCAGACAGAGTAACCAGCTCCACCTCCCTAAGGTGAAGACTGAAACTGCAAAAAAATATTTTTACTATAATGGCTGCATAGTCTATAATTATTTTATAAAGTAATCTTTTTAAGAAAGGGGACATATCAACATTGGGGGGTAGTGTAGTACGGACGTGAACTTTTTAATTTTAATTCTTTCTGCATGGCTCGAAATTTTGTATATATGTATTTTTAATGATTTTGAACTTAGTAGGACCCCTATTGATACCAGCGTATATTTTATGCTGACAGGGTTATTCTGCTTAAATAAAAATTTTATCTATCTATCTTTTGCCTACCGTTTTAAACTGTTTTCATACGTCGTTGAGCAATAATACTGGAAAATTTTATAAATGCATGTCGCTCGTAAATTTTTCTTTGTCACAGTTTTCCCAGCGTTTCTTTTAAAATTCGCTGTTATCACATGAAATTGTCAAAACCCATTTGGATAATAAAACTCATTTGCATCCCCGTAGCTCTCTACTATATATATTTGTTCTGTGGCAAGCGAAATAGTTATAAAAATCGATCAATTTTAAATGACAGAGTGTAAAACGTTTTTGTTTTTGTTTTTAAATCCACAGCGGTCCGTATCGGGGTCCGTATCGTAGGATACGGACCGCTCGCTAGCCAATCAGAGCGCGCGAGTCAGATGGATACCGGACCGCAAAAAAATAAATGTAGATATGGACACATGAGGAGGGCGACTATAAATACAAATGAATGACATGCAAAAATGCCTAAAAAGTTAAGATATAGACACAAACAGAATGGTAGAATAAAGACACAACGAGAATAGTAGTTAGAGGCAAGAAATCGACAACTTTATAGATACAGGAGATTCACATGGTAAAGATACCAGAGAATGACAATATAAAAATACAAGAAAATGACAGCGTAGAAATTCAAGTGAATGACAAGATAAATATGCACGAAATTTGCAAGACATGCAGAGATACAAAAGAATAGCAGACTTTAGATACCAAAGAAAGATAACGTACAGATAAAATACAATAAGAGCTGAAACTACAAGTTTATGACAGACTAACCATACAAGAGAATTACAGACTAGAGATGTAAGGAAATAACAGACTAGGGATGCAAGAAATTGATTGGATGTGGAAGTACATGCAAATAATTTATCGCCGAATAATAAAAATCAACTTTTCTGACTCCTTCTTTAGAGTGCCTATGAAGTGAAGAACTGTGTTAGAAATATACTCTCTTATTTGCAAATAGTCTTGTGATTATAAGATTTAAAAAAGATTAACTCTTTTGTATCAAATTTCGTTATTTAGATATTGAAATTTATTTGATATGAAAATTTAACCCTTTGACGTTGCACGTGCATAATGACTTACTGAAAATTTTCTAAAAGCTTTATTAATCCCCCTCTCTCTCCTTTTTGAATTTCAAGTTTCAAATAAGCCCTTCCCTTCTCTCTCCTTTAAGCCTGCCTTCACCGAAAA
Organism: Paragorgia papillata; assembly: GCA_035771165.1. Classification (NCBI taxonomy): domain Eukaryota; kingdom Metazoa; phylum Cnidaria; class Anthozoa; order Scleralcyonacea; family Coralliidae; genus Paragorgia; species Paragorgia papillata. Next base: position 6,158,974 of record JAWNZC010000340.1, on the reverse strand, counting down.
TCAAGATTGTTTATGACGCAAAGAATTAAACATTTAAAACAATTAAAAACATTTGCATTTCAGTTTATCAAATCATTCTTTAAAAAAAATTATTTCAGTTTTCACAAACATATAGTGGTATTTGGCAGTACTGTTAAGCTCATTGTGTCTATTTTAGCTAGAATTTTAGAAAAGTACTTGTCTTGTGTGTTTTTTTTGGCTTTCGCTGATGTTTTTTAATACCCCCCCCCCCTCTATTAAGCCACATCTCTATTAAGCCTCTTCCCCTCGACATGGTCAAAAGTGAAATAGGTGGGGGGGGGGGGTTATTAATAGAGCTTTTACGATATGGAGGAGCTGTAAATTATTATTCTTCATTATTGTAAGAGTCCTCTCAAATAAGACCAACTTAAATTTTGCTTCTTAGGCACTTTATCTAAGCTGCCTTGTCTTCTCGTTAATCTTTAGTTCGAGTTTCTACTACACCTTCATCTACATCCCCAACGTCAACCACACATCCCACCTTATCCACCCCTCATCCAACACAACCTTACGTTTGCTCCGCTGTGTCTAACACTGTGAATGTCACGGACGGCAACGGCTGTATTGGAACGTTATTGAATACAAAATGCAATGGTTCTTGTGAATCTGATTCCGACGTCGACTTCTTTGAATATCCTTTCATTCGTCGAGATTGTTCTTGTTGTCAACCATCTGAAATTATGAAAGCGGAAGCGAGGATGATCTGCTCCGGCCGCAGCTACACGCACCAGTATATTGTGATCCGAGCCTGCGAATGTACGGCTTGCGGCACGAACCCGATCAAAGAACAGGAAACATCCTTTTCTCAACTCATAAGATCGAGAATGGCAAATGGCACGCGAAGCTTGGGGAATCTTTGAAAGTTTAAAGAAATCATTTTTGAGAAAGGAAGAAAGATGATAATAGTTTTAAGAATGAATGAATGATAAAATGAATGATAATAATATTTATTCAGGAAAACTTACATCACAAAAATACAAAATATGAAATTATAAAAGAAAAATAATATAGAATACATCGTAAAATTATGAAGTAAGAGTATATGTGTTAATGATTATATAGTATAGACCACTTTCATAATGGCCACCAGTTTAAATGTTCTTTTATGTGCATCTTAATGAGCCTTTCTGGCCTCGTTATGAAGCAAATATTCTTTTGAATTGCAGACTCACAAACGAGGCCAGAAAGGCTTATTAAGATGCACATAAAAGAATATTCAAATTAGTCGCTATTATGAAAGTGGTCTATATTACAAAGATAAAAAATCCTGTGATACTTGAAATATGATACATGATACATAATGTGAAAAAAATCACAAAAATATAACAATACAAAAAAAACAATGTATACTATATACAGCGTCGAGGTTGTCACGGTACTTGTAAATTACTAAAACTAGTCCTTGAATTTGAAAAAACCCAACAACTTTACAACATAACACATAACATAATTATAACATATAACGTATAACATATAACGTATAACGTATAACATGTAACGTATAACATGTAACGTATAACATATAATATATATATAATATAACGTATAACATATAACGTATAACATGTAACGTATAACATATAACGTATAACATGTAACGTATAACATATAACGTATAACGTATAACATGTAACGTATAACATATAACGTATAACATGTAACGTATAACATATAACATATAATATATATATAATATAAGGTATAACATATAACGTATAACATGTAACGTATAACATATAACGTATAACATATAACGTATAACATATAACGTATAACGTATAACATGTAACATATAACATATAATATATATATAATATAACATATAACATATAACGTATAACATGTAACGTATAACATATAACGTATAACATGTAACGTATATAATAATATACATGAAAAATTATCTCGACTGTGATTGGCTGATTCCAGTGCAGTTAATCCCAAACAACAGTGCAGAATTGTGTTATCACAGTGCAAAAATCTGTTATCACAGTGCAAAAATCTGTAATCACAGTGCAAAAATCTGTAATCACAGTGCAAAAATCTGTTATCACAAGAACCACTGATCTCAAAAGAAAACTGGATAGTGCAACCTATTGTCCACTGGTTCATAAAATGAAGCCAGCGAAACAAAAGAAATCCGTCATTACTAAGGGACCAAACATGCTGAAAAATGTCTTTATGTCTTCTTAAAACGTCTTCTGTACCAAAAAAGAATATTGAACTATATTTTCTTTCAAAGATTCAGCATCTCATTCAACAAAATGTTTATATCGGTGCCAGAATACGCTAGAAAGACCATCACTTGGTCCCTTAGTAATGGGTGACTTCCGGCTTCATTTTGTAAACAATAGATACTTAATCCAGTTTTATTTCGAGATCAGTGCTAAGAACCAATCAAATTGATTGTACAGCGGATTTTTCCCGACACAAAACAAACAAAGTTGGCGGCCAAGATTCGGCGGTTTTGGGGATAATTTGTTCAAATTTGAAGCTAGTTATGCTTTAATATTGCCAAGTGAAGTACCTACAAGAAGACCAGAAGCTTCTTTATGCCTCGAGTAAACTTTTTCAAGTAGTAAAGGAAGCGAAGCGTTTTTTAACAAATAAATATGCGAGGAGTGGACGGCTAAACACGTACGTTAAAATGTTAGTACAGTTGTTTTGAACATTTTTTCATGTATATTATTAATAAGTAATAGCATGGTTTCTCGTGCAATTTGGAAAAAAACACGCACTCGTGAGTTTTTCAAATACTTCAAATAGCACTCGTCCTTCGGACTCGTGCTATTTTGACAGTATTTGAAAAACTCACCCGTGCATGTTTTTTTCCAAATTGCACTCGAAACCATGCTATTACCTATACACATATAACGTATAACGTATAACATAATTATAACATATAACGTATAACGTGTAACGTATAACATATAACGTATAACATATAACCCAAAACATATAACATATAATATAACAGCATAGCATATAGCATAACATATAACATAACCATAACATAACATAACATAACATAACATAATAATATACATGAAAAAATATCTCGACTGTGATTGGCTGATTCCAGTGCAGTTAATCCCAAACAACAGTGCAAAAATCTGTAATCACAGTGCAAAAATCTGTAATACAGTGCAAAAATCTGTTATCACTAAGAACCAATCAAATTGATTGTACAGCGGATTTTTCTCGACTCAAAACAAACAAAGATGGCGGCCAAGATTCGGCGGTTTTGGGGATAATTTGTTCAAATTTGAAGCTAGTTATGCTTTAATATTGCCAAGTGAAGTACCTACAAGAAGACCAGAAGCTTCTTTATGCCTCGAGTAAACTTTTTCAAGTAGTAAAGGAAGCGAAGCGTTTTTTAACAAATAAATATGCGAGGAGTGGACGCCGTGAAACATGCGTACGTTAAAATGTTAGTACAGTTGTTTTGAACATTTTTTCATGTATATTATTAATAAGTAATAGCATGGTTTCTCGTGCAATTTGGAAAAACATGCACTCGAAACCATGCTATTACCTATACTAACATAACATAACAAACAACATGCAAACAAGTACTAAAACATAACGTAAAATAACAGCATTTCTTGGCAGAGCCCACTTTCCCCCGGAGCCTGCGTAGGTGGGAAAGGGCCCCCTCCACATTACCTTGCGAATCAGAGCCCCCCATGCAGCTAAAATTTCTTAAGAAGGCTAGGCTTAGTAAGAAGTCTGGATTTTCATGGGACGTTTCTTCACTGATTTTGAAAGAGGGCTGCCCCTTGATGGTCATGCGAGCAATAACTGTTCAGCCGTGGGGAACGTGGGCTCTTTTCAACATCGCTTGCATGAGAAACTTCCAGCCCTTGGCGATTATATCTTCGGTTGTCAATAGCCAAATCTCGCCGAGGAGGGCTGGCTCTCATTTAAATCAAACAATTTACAACAGATTTGATTGCCAGACGGGACCTCGGTAGAAAGGGCTAACTCTCAAGCCGGTGTTAACGCCGTAGCGAAACAGGTTTTCAGACAGATTACAACGTGTAAGACCCCTTCGTTTTATGAACCTGTGTCGCTTTCTATTGCGAGGCAGGTTTCACAAACCGTTGCGCGAAGTTGAAGTGCATCCTACTTTGGTGAAATCTGTCTGGCAGCTGTCTGGCAGTGGAAAGCGACACATGTTCATAAAACGAAGGGGTGTTACTGTACACGTTGCAATCTGTCTTGAAAAATTGCATCGTGTTAAGCCTCTTTTCCAGTCGTCGCAGGAACTGGTCCGCAGCTCGCAGCAAGTACTTGCATCTAATTAAAAAGAACACGCAGTGCTTATTTTTTCGCTCTGAGTTCTTTTTAATTGGATGTAAGTACTCGCAGCTCGCAGCAAGCCTGTTTCGGCGAGCACTGGAAATCTGCCTTTATAAGGGCGGCTTTAGGAGAGTTGCCTCTCTTCCATATAGACACCTCCTTAGGGGGTATTTACATGGATGAAAGTTGTCCCTGTCAAGGGGGTCACCCTGACCCCAGAGCTACAGTTTACAGAGTGTTTATATGAAGAAAAGCTGTCCGTGACCTTCGCTTGTCCCGAAGGGCAAACCAACTCTTAACGCAACACGTTGAAGCGTTTCTTTGGAGTTGTCTCGGGTAGCTCACCCCCTAATCCTCAGGGTGACCCCACTACCCGAGACAAGTGTCAAATTCCCCATGTAAACACCCGCTGTCGCGACTAAATAAAATGAATGCAAAGTTGGCTCTCCCAGGGTGGCTCGGGGGGTAGGGTTGACCCTTCTAGTAGGGACAGCTCTCGTCCATGTAAACGGGACTTTAGAAATCAAAACACTCATTGCTATGCGATAACTGCCTCCTTCGCAGGCCCTCATTGCATCATGAACAGGTCACACTTTTGAGAGGGCCTGCCAGATCCTGTAAACAAAATGGGGACTGATCCCATTATGCACAGCGAGACTAGACCCTAGAGGCGATAGTTTTGAGAGGGCCTGCAAAATCTTTCCGCGGCCGCTGTTCGAGAAACGTACGTCCAAGTTCTTTTAACACTGTGACCCACCAGGAAATTCGGTCTAAACTTTCTTACAGGTGACAATGAAAAAAACAATATGTTTTAGAATTACCGACCTTCTGCCAATAATATTTTTAGCGACGAAAAGGAATTATATAAAAATATCTGCCGAACAAAAGCAAATTCGACGGTCAGGAAAGTACAGGTTTTTCTTATTGTTTTTTTTTTGGTTTATTTAGCTATCGAAGACTGTCAACTGACCAAGAGTTAATGAAATTTAATTTTGTTAAATTGTAGGCTACAGTGTAGCATAATCCAAGTTTCAGTTGTTGTGGAAACCGAAAAAATATAAACCCAAGAGTCTCCGGGTAGACTAAAGTGCATTTTCGTTGATTATTCCGGTCGAAAGTTGACAAAGTTCAACCGTAATTGCTTTTTTCAACAATTCCTTCATTTTAAAGCTAGGATTCGTATGTCGTAAAGTCTTCAATGTCCTTCAAAATCTTTGGATATAGCCATGGCTATTAACAATGGGTAATTAATTATGCAAATTTATTCCGTGCCAAGTTTTGCCAAATTTTTTACAGGATCTTACAGGCCTTAAATTCGGCGTGTGTGATCTGTCCATGATGCAACGAGGGCCTGTGGAGGAGGCAGATGCGATAAGCCGTGCGATAAGTGGTTATGAAAAAACTAAAGTTTGCATCGAAATATGTGATAACCACACTACCCCATGACACACCCACAATTCATTGTTCTAAAACAACCTCTTTAAGCAATCTCGTTCCAAGAGCCCACGTTCCCCACCCGGGAAACGAGAGACTCTGGGATAATCCGTTTGAAATCGTTACGTTATTGGCTGAATAGTGAGAATGAGTTGGTCTGAAGTAACCGGAAGTAGAATTAATAAAACCAAAATAACAAAGATGTCGGACGACAAGACTCCAGTGAAGACGTTGCCGCGATCGATATATTCGCCGTATGTGTGTAGATGCTGTAATTCGAGCTTCGCTAGCAACCCCATTGACTTGTTTGGGGAAAAGTCAAACAAGGAGAACATACCATCCAGATTCCGCTCGGATATTTACACATGCGTACCTCAACCGGAATAACAAGAATCCTGTGATTTGAAACGGATTATCCTAGAGTCTCTCGTTTCCCGGGTGGGGAACGTGGGTTCTGGGAACGAGATTGCCGCTTTAAGTAGAATAGAGATTCAACTGATTAATATACCTAACCACTTATCACACTGTTTATCGCATGCTAATTAGAATTTTGATTTCTAAGGGGCTGTTTACATGAGCCGAGCCAGCCCGGTTAACTGGGCTCACGCGATTGATTAGGATCTCACCGTGGATTTGAAACTCGCGTAAACTAAATGTACAAAGAAGAATCGATTTAGTTTAGATGTAGACGGATCCTAACGTTGATTAAAATATTTCTTTGTGGCCGAGGAAAGAATTTCGTGACACGTGTCAGCCCGGTTAGCCGGGCTAGCCCGGCTCATGTAAACAGCCCCTTACTCTTATGGTTTCTTTCTCGGTAAATTTAATAAAATGATTTCTTTGCAGAAGAGTTAACTTAATTAGGCCACGTCCACACTAAACCGTTTTCAAACGAAAACGGAGACCTCGTATCGAAAACGTATCAAACGTTTTCCGTCCACACTATCGTTTTCGAATCGTTTTCGCCGTTTAGTAAAACGCTAAAAAGATCTAAGGGGTAGGAATGAATAGTTCTAAGTGACTGAAACCAAGATGACATAATCGTGATGGCGTATTTGAATGTCTCCACTCTGGAGGGCGTTTTCGAAACGCTCTGTTTTCGGTCACCGAGGACGCCGAATTAGCGTGGACGAAAGGCCTAACCGTATCAAAAAGTCTCCGTTTTCGTTTAAAAACGGATTAGTGTGGACATGGAATCAAAGAAATCAAGCTCACTCGCAATGATAAAGCTTTTTAGTCCAGAGGCTGGAGGGGGAGTATTGTCACCCGAGCGGAGAATTTACGATACCAACTTTTTTTAGTGTAATTTGAGGTGTAGATTACGATTTTGCATGTTGATCAAGTGTTTGAGGGGTATAATTTAAGTTTGTCTCATTTGAAAGAACTCGTGAAATGGTATAGTAAGACTCTTTACAATTTTCCCATATCTGTCTTAGTTTTCGAAATATTTTGGCCAAAATCAGCGTGCAGTCCGCCATTTTGTAGATCGTGAAATATATGACAAAGAGTGAGTAACTGTTTGTACGTACCTTATTGACCTGTTTACATTCTTTCAACCCATTTCAGCTCAAAATACAGTAGATGATGAATTGGATGAACACGTTTCGCGAATCTAAATGATTCAGTGTCTATTGATATGAATAAATTAAATATAAAAAAAAGGAAAATTCATATCAATAGACATTGAATAATTTAGATTCACGAAACGTGTTCATCCAATTCTTCATCTACTGTATTTTTGAGCTGAAATGGGTTAAAAGAATATAAACAAGTACGTACAAACATTACTCACTCTTTGTCATATATTTCACGATCTACAAAATGGCGGACTGCACGCTGATTTTGGCCAAAATATTTCGAAAACTAAGACAGATATGGGAAAATTGTTCTTTCAAATGAGACAAACTTAAATTATACTTCCAATGTCCTTTAAGGTAAAACTGATAAGGTAAAGACCCCCCCCCCCTTCACCCCCCGTTTCTAGGAAGCGCCCCCTCAAACACTTGATCAACATGCAAAATCGTAATCTACACCCCAAATTACACTAAAAAAAGTTGGTTTCGTAAATTCTCCACTCGGGTGACAATACTCCCCCTCCAGCCTCTGGACTATTTATCACACTTGTGATCATTGATTAACCCTTACACTATACGCATACTAAATATCACCAGTTGAATAACAAATTAACGCTTCTTTAGAAATATGGGTGTGTCAGGAGATAATTTTTTTGTCACACTCGTGAAAATCAATTAAAATTCTTAAGAAGATAATATAATCATGTTGAATGTTTTTGGCAATTTCATTGTTCCGTAACTCCCTTGATAGTTGCTGAGCTACTCGCGGTTATCTATATAAGAGATGGCTAAATGTCTTCGGCTCTTTCACTCTTACACCCGACGTCGAAGACATGGCTCGAAAGCGGAAAATATCGCTGCAAGTTGTTCCAGTTTGTCTTCTCCTTCTGAGTCTGCTGGTTGGACAAGGAAAGTCGACAACACCGAAGGAAGCTTTGCCCTTGTAAGTTGTATTCGACGACCTATTCATATATACGAACTGCATGAAGAATGCACTTAGCCATATGTTTTAACTGCTCGTAGTCTATGGCGTTAGTTTCTCTCAATACTAAAACTTCAGAAGTAAGAGCTGAACCACGGCTTTCTATACTGGCAGCTTAACCAGCCTACAGCAAACAGCGGGGTTTGACTTGTAGCCTTGGACGTTCATGTATATATAGTCCTATATAGTTCTCTAGGTTTTTGTTTTCATTGTTTAACATATTTAAATGCACTTTCTTTCAGAATCGATGAATTGGATATCCTTGATAGAGAAGCTAGAGCGGCTGAAAGTTCATCAGCTGGTGAAAATATCTGTATCTTAAAAGAGCCAGTCCTACGATCCGTTCCCGAAATCTTCAAGACCACCGTGCTTAAAGCTTTCGTCGCTCCATGTGGTTATCTGCCCGACGGTTTTCCACTCGACGATGCCCGAACACAATGTCGCTTCAATCGGTGAGTAATTGATATTAACCTATGCTGTCGATAATCGTCGAGCCTTCTACATTCTAAAATTCATAGACTCTCCCGAAATAGCTGATATTGCTGTCTATAGTATAGTCGACTAAAGTGTCTGAATTTTTGTTTCTCGCGGACCGTCGTTTTGTTGTTTTGCTGCTAGTTGTTTTATGTTTTAGTACATAATTATTCGCCTTGCTTATGGGAATTTTGTTTCTTTAGGCAAGTGGTTGTAACTCGAAAACGAGAGGTGTTCAAAAGGACCTACGTGTCGAAATGCTGCGATGGTTGGACCGGCCCTAACTGTACTCAAAGTAAGTATATTTTGTTTATGTCGAGTATATAAGCTGGTTGAAATGAAAGCGATTATATACATATTTTTAGAGACCCATATCATATACAAGCCATGATTCCCTAGAAACTCTTGATGTATATAGCCGAAGGTTTAACTTGTATGTGCTTGTTGTTTGTGATGAATTTAAGGGTGTTTACAGGAGGCCGGCCTGAACTCGGACCGGCCTGAATTTTGCATTTCGTGAGGCCGGCCTTGAAACTATATATGCTTGGTTCCGCTGTTACTCCAAGATTTGTGTCAATTGCCTTACAGCTCGTGACCGCCGGAGAATCATTATTTTATGTGGAATTTACGCCAATCCTTTAAAACAACGTATTGAGTTTGAGAGATGAAACTGCTTCACTTCGATCTAGCAGGCGACTTGAGATTAGGTGGGCGTACTGAATCTCAGGCCGGAGTCATGAAAACGACCTATAGTAAAAACACAACCGACCAGAAATCAGTCCGGCTTGAGTTCGAGCCGGGTTTATATGAGAATGTTTTTAGGCGGGACAATTGCGACCGGGACGTTTCACAACACAGCTAGAAAGATGTAAAAACCACAGAGAAATAAATAGACTTTGATGTATTATAAAGAGCTACTGTCCTCCTACTAACCGTAATCACTCATTTGTATCGAATAAACAGCTTTAAGGCTAGTTTCCACTCAGGAAAATCTTCCGGACAGGAAAGTTTTCTTTGTCATGTGAGCTCTCGGTCGGAACTAATGACTTTAACACAAAAGAAACTTTCCTATCCGTTCCTATCCTGCGGACAATTTTCCTGAGTGGAAACTAGCCTTAACAATCAAAATAAATACTCGAAACGGTAGGCGGGATAGAACATTTACATGGCGAAAATGTCCCGCACAAGCCGGGATCCCGGTTGAGGAAACCAGGATCCCGCTTCGCCGGGACGGGACGAAAAACGTCCCGGAAAACCTCTTTCCATATAAACGGAACGGGTAAATATGAGAGATGTACATGCATGGCGAGATCCCGTTAACGTCCCGTCTCGGCAAACGTCCCGTGCCGCCTCCCATGTAAACAGCCTCTGAGTTAATCGGGTAATTTTAAAGAACAAAGCAATTGTATATGGTGAACTTTTCTCGATCTTAGAACCTGATCATAACATTAACATATGGAAATCATTAAGTGGCTGGTATTCTATAATCTACAATCGGGAGCAAGCTAGTGTTGATACACTTGGTGGTTTTTCTCAATAAATTTCAACATTCACAAACAGATTTATAAAAAAATAGAAGTTTTATGCACATAACCTCCCTCCCCCCCCCCCCCCCCCCATCATCAATGTTGACTGCGTGGGATTAGCATGTAGTTAAAAAGTGAAATTTTGAATTACATTTAGGAGGGGGGGTTCAATTTGAGGTTCGTCATCGTCTAAAATTTGTGGAGTTGCTTTGGAAGAAGTGCATCAAACATTATACTCTCGGTTGTAGCCGTTGAAATGGAACTCGACGTGCCAATAATTTTTTACATAGCTTTCCATATATCGTAGTAAAATATTGCAGCTCAAGTTCAGTTACCTCATAGTTATACGTTGTGAAATTGCGGGCGAATAGTTAGTACTTGGACCCAAACGCGTTGTCGCAAAACAAATTACCGGTTAAAAAAGCGAACAAACTATTCGTTAACCTCGCGAGCTGCACTGAAGTAAAACACTAAAGTAAAAAATATTTTCAAAAAAGTAAAAAAGTTTGGAGCTTGAACCAAAGTACAGCAAACGTCTACGGCAAGCAATATCCTTATCACATTTCTGCCTGGGTGTTCTTGACTTAAACTTAAAATCTTGTTGCAGGAATTTGCGATCCTGCTTGCAAGAACGGTGGTGTTTGTGTCAATAAACAATGCTTTTGTTCTACTGGTTATACTGGCAAACTTTGTGGTGAAGGTAAGTCTTTCCGTAAAATATACATGTATGATGACTCTATAATTTAACGGACTGGGTGAGAACGTCTTTTCTGCAATTCTGCATCTAAGAAAAAGAAGGCTCTAGGAGGGCTAGCCTTGTAAACAGGAGCTAAGAAGCTTCCTACTTAACGTTTTAATAGCCAACGCGCGCAATAACTCAACCATGCAGCCAGAATTGAATCTCGAGGGATTCGTACGTAAAGAGTCGTTATCTATTGTCAAGAATGCAAGAAGAAATAATAAACTCGGACAAATGCGAAGAATGACGTCGTTTGTTTCCTTCACTATTGTAAGTTTTTATTTATTTGGTTTTCGTGTTTACGCACACGAGGCAAGACACAACAGGGATGTTCAGCCCTAGTCATGGTGTCTTGCCCTAAAAATTAACAAATATCAAATTACATGTATACTATCGTATACATATTATTATACAATACCCTGGTTGCTATGCGTGTTTTCATTGGTTGTTGGCCATGATCTATTAGAGGACAGACACATGGTCACGTCATATCACGTCAGCCGACTTGCTTTTTTCCTTCTTCATGCCCGAAAATCCGGCAAGAGTTTCGACAAAAACCTTTTAAATTTTTATTGTATAAAACAAATAGATTCCATTTTTTTGTTGTCTGTTCAGTTATAGATGCACAGAAGACGTCACAACGTGGTAAGAACATCAGTGACCCACTCGACTGCGTCTCGTGGGCCACTTTTTTGTTCTTACCACGTTGTGACGTCATCTGTGCATCTATAACTGAACAGACAACGGCAAAATGGAATCTATTTGTTAACTATATCACATCTACTGTACTATTATATCGCTTATTACTGTATATCACTTATTACAAATACTGACTTCACAAATACAATTACACTAACACACTCGCGTACGCACGCACAGTTAATATTAACATCAAATTCTGAAGTTAAATATAATTCTGAGTTTTAGGATTTCGAAATTTGTCTACCATGCAGGAATAAGTAAAATTGATTCACTTGTTTTAAAAAAAATGTCACTTTTTCCGTAAAATTAATGAAATATTGTACTAGTGCTTGACGCCATATTCCGTACCATTAGCGGTACGCACTAATGATTATATGATGATATTATATGAAGATTCTGTCAAACGTGGGTCACTTCCTACAGTTTCTTGAAAAGTGCAAGAATGCAAATTTCAACTTCAAAAGTACTCGGATATAAAATGCATCGAATAACGTTCAGGGCATCGAATAGATTGACGGAGAATGTTTTATCTGCTGTTTCAAAATGAAATCATTTCAAAAACGAATTCGGTGACATAGGATTTCTTATTTGCATTGATCATTCCTTTAAGTTTAAGTGATCAATATGTGAATTTTAAAAATTATGCCAAACTAGCCTCGTTTGCAAAAAAAAAAGGATTAAATGTGAATTTTCGGCCATTTTGAGACGTCACTGTTGTCGTGGCGACTGCTGAATATTTATTTATTCAATCCGTGCATACGAGTGGTCTGTTATAAATCGTATTCATAAAAACTCTAAAACGGGACCCCGGGGGGGGGGGGGGGAATGTTGCCAATACATTATTTCAACAAGCTCTGAACACCTCTTGAAATGAGATCCATTTTTTTTACAGTTGTGTGTAACCCAACGTGCCGCAACGGTGGAAATTGTACCAAACCAAACACTTGTAGCTGTTCAGATGGATGGAATGGAATATCCTGTGACTCGGGTAACCTGCGAATCCCAAGATTTAGACATATTTATTAGACCTTATTATAGACCTCTTACATTCTTTTTGAGATTACGTTATCGGCAAATCGATTGCTATACAATTTTCTTATTATGCTTATAATAATTTAAACCGGTAATTTACCCTACATTTAGGAATTTCGATTTCTCTAGGATGTTGTATTCCGCGTAAACGCCATTATGCTAGACGTTATTCTAAATACAATTCAAGAATGAAATATCAAGTTGATTTATGTACGTACTATTTTTCTATCCAATGTAGCAATATGCGCTCAGGAATGCCAAAACGGTGGTTTGTGCGTTGCTCCAAACAAGTGTTCATGTCTACCAGGATTTACGGGAGAGAAATGTCAATCGGGTATAAAAATAGAAATTTATTTTTGTCGAAAATCTGAAGGTTTAACTCGCTCTTATCGCAAAAGTGTATTAGCCCGAGTAAATTACTAATGAACACTTTCAAAATTAAAGAAACTTTATTTTTTTCAGATTTCTGTCCTCTTCCCTGTAAGCACGGCGGAGTTTGTAAGGCTGGTTCTTGTGTTTGCCCCACTGGATGGACTGGCTTTACTTGCGACCAACGTGAGTAGAATTGAGCTCGGGCTACTATATTTTTTGTGTAATATATTAAGCCCCCAAGAATGAGGTCTTCACCATGCACGGTAAAGAACAATTTCGAGTGGTTGGTATAGCTTCTCAAACAAATCCGTATTTAACAAAACATTGATGTTAAATGCTCGCGGTGTCAAGATCGGTTATGTTATATGCTAGCTTAAAAACGGGTTTCTACTAGACGATTTTTTTTATAATTGAATGGATTTCTAATTAGTTCCAGACCAGAGATTTTTAGACAAAAGAAAAAGTCGCTTCGCACAAAAAATATTGCCTTGGGGAAAATCGGTTTAATTTAAGACCAGTATTTATTGATCAGTATTGAGAGAAAATCAAAGTGTAAAGTTTGCTTAGTTTTTGTAATTTCTTCTTTCAATATTCAAACCATGGTCTCCGTTGCCTTTGTTTTTATTTGATGATATATTAATGACTTTGAGTAGATAATTTAGAAAGTATAGGTGACGTAATTTAAATTTACTTGAAAACGGTCTACTTCGGGTTACTTGAAACGAGATATTATATTGTCTGGAAATTTTGTAAAATTCAATGTCAGTCAATCTTTCTTGTTCATGTTTATGCCAACGTGTGCACGGTGAGCACAATGTATCTTTGGAATGAAGCAATGATTTAAAGGGGATTGGCATTAACTCTTTCCTGTCCGAATTTGTCTTTAGTATTTTATTCTGGCTAATGCCAGACGATTTTATTCACCTCTGGGGAAGCCCTCGGACAGGAATGAGTTAAAAATTAAGTTTGTCTAATTTGAAAGAACTCGTAAAATTGTAATAGAAGATCCTTTACAACTTTTTCGTACCTTTCTGCGTTTTCAAGATATTTCAATTTGTTTGATATGTAAATGATGGTCTCTAACGTCAGGAGTGGGGTAAAATATTTTCGTACAGAGCAAAATCATATCTAACATGAAATGTGAACTCAGTGTCGCAAGGAGTTTTTATGTGCACAGTGTCAAATGATTTCGCTGAACAAACTTACAGATGTAACTGGTTTTGCTACATGTGAAAATATTTTACCCCACACCTGACGTCAGAGACCATCTCATTTACATATCAAACAAATTGAAATATCTTGAAAACGAAGAGAGATGCGAAAAAGTTGTAAAGGATGTTCTATTACAATTTTATGAGTTCTTTCAAATTAGGCAAACTTAATTTTTAGTGTTATTGCCCTTTAAAGTGCCTATGGAACAAAATTTCACTTCACTTTTTTTAAGATTGTTTTTCGAAGAACACCTAAGGTAAAGAGAAATGGCTATTACATGCCTTGAGTTATCTAGGCTTTGCAATTTGAGCTATTACGTCACACGTTGCATGCGGGAGAAAACGGAAAATCATTGATCGCATGTAATAGCGATTTCTCGACCCCACAAGCTGTATGCTTTAATTCCAGTCGTGTCAAAATAGAATTGTGTTGATAACTTCGGATTGGTTTCACTAAACTGAATCAACGTTGGAAATTTTCCTTGGGGTATGATCTGATTACATCTGCAATGTGTAGTTTCCTGTAATGAAATAATATTTGTGTAAATATCAATCTCGTTCCCAGAGCCCACGTTCCCCACCCGGGAAACGAGAGACTCTGGGATAATCCGTTTCAAATCGCAGGATTCTTGTTATTCCGGTTGAGGTACGCATGCGTAAATATCCAAGCGGAATCTGGATAGTATGTTCTCCTTGTTTGACTTTTCCCCAAACAAGTCAATGGGGGTTGCTGGCGAAGCTCGAATTACAGCATTTACACATACAGCGAAGATATCGATCGCGGCAACGTCTTCACTGGAGTCTTGTCGTCCGACATCTTTGTTATTTTGGTTTTATTAATTCTACTTCCAGTCACTTCAGACCAACTCGTGCTCACTATTCAGCCAATAACGTAACGATTTGAAACGGTGTCTCTCGTTTCCTGGGTGGGGAACGTGGGCTCTGGGAACGAGATTGGGTAAATATTAATAAGCGAAATACAATGAGATTCCTGCGCGCTGAAACTTCCCCAATATAAACTTGCATCTTATTACAGGGGCTTTATTAATATTTGCAGAGTTTTCAAATTATATCTAAATTGTCAATTTACTGCTATTTGATTGGCTGCTTTTTTGACTTCTAAGACTTTCTATTCTCTTTTAGCGATATGCGAAACTGTTTGCCAAATGGGTGGTGTTTGTGTGGCGCCGAATACATGTCTTTGTCCTACTGGTTACTCTGGAAACAACTGCGAACTATGTACGTGAACAACGTAAAATACTTTAATGCTTTTGTCGTGATTTTGTAAAAGGTTGTCGCCTCTATTATATAGGTCTGAATATATTTCTTGATTTTTTTTGTAGCTCTTATTTCGCATCCAGAAAACGATTTGTCATTCAATTTCAAACGAGATTCCGTTGTATCAACCTCGGGTAAATAGATCATGTTAAAATTGATTGTGCTAATAAACGCTACATTTAGCATTTATAGATATATTATATCAAAACAATTGATCTTTCCAAAAAAAGCTTAAATAATATAATGTTAATAAAGTTAGCTTAGCTTAACTTTTGTCCGCCTTTCAGTGTGTTTCCATTCTGTTGTCGTCTCAAGGCTTCTGGATGCATTGTTTGTTGCTTTCTTTGTATTCCCTGAATCCTTATTTTCTTGTAACCTAACAATCTTCTTGTCAACATCTGAGTGTTCAGGCGAAACGTTTTTTATCTCGCCAAACTCCGCCATTGTTGACAGCTTCGTGAATCGTGCGTGACATTCACACGTGGTATTCGACTCGAATACCCCGCAGTGGCGGGGTATTCGAGGTTATACCCCGCTGTGGAGGGTAATTCTACGATAAATTAACTGGTCACGTGGTACAAATCAAGCTCTCTGACTGGACAGTTTACAGTTGAGATATAATATGAATGATAGTTCTACTTATATTTCTTATTATAGCTGGTTTCCATATAGTTGTAATTGTATTTCATATCGCCGATTTCCATTTGACTCGGGGCTTGTCTGCTTGTGTAACGTTCAAATAATCTATTAAAAACTGGATGACTAAAACTTAATCTCTCCTACAGTTTATATAACAATAGCACGCATTATATACACATTCAAAAAGTTTGCTGCTCGAGACTAGTACCTAGTGTGTGATAGTTCAGGATTCCCATACAGTTCGACCGCTTATATTGTATATACTACTTTTACGTGCATATTTAATGAAACATTTGCTTCTTTGGAATGACAAACGAGGCCAGCAAGGCTTAAGATGTACATAAAAGAATATTTAAAATAGACTGTGCACTGTCATAATTGAGGCGATCGGAACAGAATGAGATTTCGTAAAATCTTGGTTTTGATACTTGCTAAGAACGCTATACATGCAGGCCCGTAAAGAGAGGTGAAGTGCAGAGTATCGCATATTCCGGAGTTTTAATATTACAGTAGAACTCCGTCATACTTCCACCACGTTATTACGACCACTTTTTTTCTGGCCTGAATACATTCTAAGTCGTGCAATACTCCCTCGTTAATACGGCCACCCCGTTATTACGACATTTTTTTGGCCCGACGGTGGTCGTATTAACGAAGTTCCACTGTAGTTAAAGCTGGTTAAAAAATAAATGTTGTAGTATAGTTGCTGTGAAAGATTGAACGGGAGTCGATTCCTTCAATGGAATTAGAGATCATTGTTATATAGCCTGACGATTCTTTATCTTCCACAATATTAGATGAACCTAACGTCTGCTACACCTGGGGTCAATCCCACTACAAGACATTCGATGGCAAATATTACTACTTTCCTGGGCGCTGCACCTACAAACTGGTGGCTGACTGCGTCGATGACATGTTCTCTGTTCACATTACAAACGATCCTAATTGTCCCGAAGATATGCAATGTCGCCGTGGGGTGGAACTGTATCTTGGTGGACATGATATTAAGGTACGTTTAACCCTTTCGTACGCGTTGTTGTGGAACAACTTTATCTTTTTATGGGAGACGTCGCGTAGAGCCATGCATGAAAGGGACTATGTCACGCTATTTTTAGCCTTAATTGTCTTATATTGAATTCTGAGCTTCAAACTTTAAAGTTAAAGCTGTACAATTAATTCGATTGTGAAATACGATTTCAAACTCGCGTGAATCGACCTTTCAATTGTAAAAATTGAATAGATTTTATAGTTCCAGCCGAGAGCTCATAAGACGAAAGAAAAATTGGCTTAACTATATAGCCGTGTCTACTGGATTGTCTCAATGACGGTGATTCGGAAAAATCATCTTAAACGGGGCACTGGGAAGCACGGGTGCCGTGGCGTGTGCTGTTAGGGCGCTGCCTCTCACCGCTGTAAGTTAAGCCCAGATAGACGGGGTTAGTATTTGGATGGGTGACCGTCTGGGAATAACCCCGTTCTCGAACTTGAATTTCACGTGAGTAGAGTTTAGTTGGTCTCTCCTGTGCTTCGAGGGTTTTTTGCAGGGTTCTGCGGTTTTCCTCCCTCCGTAAAATCAACACTTGGGTCTTAGCTTATGTCGTGCACTTTTAACATGAGCCTCTGGCTCGGATGATTGGGCGACCACATCCTGTGCTTAGACGTTAAATACATCATTACCTCACTGAGGTCGCGGGTTCGATTCCACCAGGAAGGCCTTGGTGTTGCATTTTCTCAATTGTTCTTAAACGCCTATTCCTATACACTCGAAACGGTCCTTTACTTAAAATCCTTAGAACATGTATAGTTTAACCAAAGTAAACCAAAAAGTATTACTTGCTTATATATTATCGTCGTTAACTTGCAGCTTTTATTGGGAGAAGGAAGACAAGTAACCGTAAATGGTAAGAATGTGACACTACCTCATTTGGTGGAAAAAATTGTCGTTCAAGAAGTCGCCAACTACATCGTTGTGTACGGCTTCAGTGGTATGACGATTCAATGGGATGGACACAACGCGATTTATATTCACATGTCTGATGAGTACAAGAGTAAAACATGCGGGCTCTGTGGTGATTTCAACGGTGATCCCAGCAACGACTTCGTGACGCTATCTGGTCACCAAGCTGAGTCTGTCACTACTTTTGCCAATAGTTTCAAGATGACCGCTTTCGGTGAAGTTTGTGCGGACACAGCACCGGATCAAGAGACCTTTCCTTGTAAGAAAACTAGTTCCGAAGATTTTAGAAAAATCCAAGAGACTTGTGAAATTCTGCTGAGGTCACCATTTACTGAATGTCACGCCAGCGTAGATCCATCGCTGTTTGTCAAGATGTGTGAAGAAGACGCGTGCTCCTATATGAACTATACTTCAGTAAATGGCAGTTCATGTGCTGCATTCACGCAGTATTCCAGAGCTTGCGCGAGAAACGGAATTGAACTTGCTTGGAGGAATGACCTAAACATTTGCCGTAAGTACATACTAGTACTATTATCACCAATTGTGTATATTCTAGATATTTTACTGAGAACATTTTCTGAAGTTTTAAGCGGGACTTGGACCTACAACCTCTTCTGATTGCCTGTGGGGTGCTATAACCGTATAATTACTGACCCTTTGCAAATCCCATTGTTCTCTGTCTGCATTATATCAACGATTTCAGCCTGTTTAGGGATTCCAGTAACCAGACTGCAATATTAAAAATATTGCAGCCAGCTCGTTTACAAGTCTTTCGTTTCTCGTTTACAAGGTTTAAAATCAGCGTTTCTTTATTTTATTGATGACATATGAGATTTGATTGATTTTACCAAACAAACTATGATACAGTCGGTAATTCGGGCTACGCCCTCAGCTAGCTGCATGCAATATATTCAATAATGTCTTCGCCTCATTAGTTGTACATTAATGAGCTACTGGGACTCTGATAGTTTGAACGTAGGTCGAGTTTGATTCATGACCTTTATTAATTTAATTTAATCAAATTTCCAAATATACATTAAATTACATGTAAATTAATTATAATGCAATTTAAGGTAAGCCTAAAACAGAATACAAGATTCCCTATCATAACCCACCTAATATTAACCAGATCAAATAATCTAAAATTATTACAATAACTAATCGTACAAAATGAAAGATAAATTGAAAAATTGAAAAGTACAATAGAGCATCAATCAATTAAACAAGTTGTGTTAAAAAAGTTGCGTAAAATTTGTTACGATAAAAAAACAAGTACCTTATTACGAAAAATTGCTAAGGTATCAGATTCCCTTATAACAAGCGGTAAATCATTCCAAAGACGACATGTACGGACAAAGTAAGAGTTCTTAAAGGATTCGGTTCTTTCTGCTGTTTGTGGCGATATGTGCGTAGCTGAGTAGTATAAAATACCGTACATCAAACTCGGCTTCTGTTCAAACCATCCGAGTTCCAGTGGGTCAATGGTTAGAGCGCTTCACGGGCAATCGGAAGCTAGGTTGGGTTGTGGGTTCGAATCTCGCTTGGTAATTCAGAATTTTTCTAAGTAAACTAGGTCGAAGAACATTTACGCACAATTACCATCCGAGCTAGCATGCTTCAATTCCTCTCGCACGGGACAGGTTTTTGATTTTACTAAACAGTTGTGGGTTTCAATCTATTGTACGTTTAAATTGAATTCACCAAATTAATTAAACAGAAACGACGTGAATTTTTGAAACGACGAAACGACGACCATTTTTGATTATCTTGTCTTTTGAAACGAAAGAAACGACGACCATTTTTGATTATCTTGTCTTGCAATGCCAGCAGGCTTGTTGACACCTAAATTATTGTAAATTTTTTTAGCGATTACTTGTCCAGCGACAATGGAGTACAGTGAGTGTGATACAGCTTGTCCAAAGACCTGTTTCCATAGAGACCTGAAATACGTTTGTGATCTGCATTGCGTCGACGGATGTACCTGTCCTAATGGTACATATCACGATGGAAAGAATTGTGTTCCTGAGCCAGAATGTCCTTGTGAACATCACAAAGAAATGTTTGTAGCTGGATCCAAAATTCAAAACGATTGCAACGAATGGTAATGTTTAAAAATATTAAGGGAATAATTGTTTCGCGTAACATGCACGCAAAACTTATTTCTACTGATTTCTACTTGGACGATTTTTCTACAAAGCATATTTTCTCTACGAGATGGTGTCCTGCGGTGAAATTTCCTCAAACTTTGTTCTGTAAATTTCTTTCTAAACATCAAATTAGTAGGATAATCCACGTAATTCAAATTCGTATATTTTTAACATTTGAACGTCTTTATCTTAACAGTGTGTGCAATGGAGGAATATGGTCGTGTACCACTGACGTTTGCCCTGGTAAGTAGTGTTACTGCAGTATACGTTGCAAAATACCTTTCAAACCAGATTTATTTGTACTAACTGCGCCCATACAATTCACCCATTCACAACGGACTTGTATATAGTCAACAGCTATTGGTCAGACGCCAACCAATACTTACACTGTAGGTACACAACACCCTGCGTCTGAGTCCTGGTTACTCCATGGTTAGAGCCAATCTCGTTCCCAGAGCCCACGTTCCCCACCCGGGAAACGAGACTCTGGGATAATCCGTTTCGAATCACAGGATTCTTGTTATTCCGGTTGAGGTACGCATGCGTAAATATCCGAGCGGAATCTGGATAGTATGTTCTCCTTGTTTGACTTTTCCCCAAACAAGTCGATGGAGTTGCTGGCGAAGCTCGAATTACAGCATCTACACACATACGGCGAAAGATATCGATCGCGGCAACGTCTTCACTGGAGTCTTGTCGTCCGACATCTTTGTTATTTTGGTTTTATTAATTCTACTTCCGGTCACTTCATACCAACTCATGCCCACTATTCAGCCAATAACGTAACGATTTGAAACGGATTATCCCAGAGTCTCTCGTTTCCCGGGTGGGGAACGTGGGCTCTGGGAACGAGATTGGGTTAGGGCGTCAGACTCGCTGATCTTGAAATAATACTGGATTAAGTATCTATTGTTTAAAGTGATAGTCTTTCTAGCGTATTCTGGCAACGATATAAACATTTTGTTGAAGGAGATGCTGAATCTTTGAAAGAAAATATAGTTCAACATTCTTTTTGGGAACGGAAGACGTTTTAAGAAGACAAAGACATTTTTCAGCATGTTTGGTCCCTTAGTAATGGCCAGTGCTGTGAGTAACTTCGTTACAAGTAACTAGTTACAGTAACTAGTTACATTTTTAAGTAACTGTAACTGAAACTAGTTACTTTTTCTGAAGAAGTAACTGTAACTATACTAGTTACTTTTTGAAGAAGTAACTATAACTAGTTACTTTTTGAAGAAGTAACTATAACTAGTTACTTTTTTAAAGAACTGTAACTGTATTCAGTTGAGGATATCATTCTTTCTTGATAAAAATGGTTTTGATATAATAATAATAAAGGTACATTATGTACACATTTGACTATTTCTGCTTAGTGACAACTATATTTAGGCATTTAGCTGTAAAAACATAATTATGGTACTGGCATCTAAAACCCAGTAATTTATTTGTTGATTCTAGTAACACAGACAATGGAATGTAACTTTGTAACTAGTAACAAAATTTTTGAAGTAAATTTGTAACTGTAACTAGTTACTTTCTTTTCATTGTAACTTTTATCGGTAACTAGTTACTTTTCTAACGATGTAACTGTAACTAGTTACAAAAATTATGTAACTTTTACAGCACTGGTATTGGCGGATTTCTTTTGTTTAGCTGGCTTCATTTTATGAACCAGTGGACAATAGGTTGCACTATCCAGTCTTCTTTTGAGATCAGTGGTCAGACTCGGTAGTGTTTATAAGGTTGGGTTTTATTCCCGTGTGGGAATCGACGTCCTTTGTGAATGTTGATAGATGTAAGTATTGTGTCATTCTTTTGCCGCCGTTTAAATTTGTTTTGTTTTTCCGCTCTATAGGCACTTGCACGGCTACTGGCGACCCTCATTATAGAACATTCGATGGCAAAGCCTACTCGTTTATGGGTCATTGTCGTTACATTCTTGCCAGAGACTGCCAAACAAATACTTTTGAAGTTCTGGTTGAGAATACACCGTGTGGTACGGACGACACTGTGACGTGTACTAAAACCGTTATTGTCAACGTGAATGGAACGTCGATTGTTCTTCAGAAAGGTGGTTCAGTGACTGTCAATGGTATTGAAATTGTACTTCCGTATGTAATGTCAGGTAAGAAAAACAATGACTGGCGATTCTGATTAAGATTAATAATTTAACCCAAAAAAGGTATCCAAAACCGCTATATCCTATTTTGACAATGTTTTACAGTTTCTTCATGATTCGATAAAAAAAACAAATTACCACCACATTGGACTCTGATGAAAGAGTCCGCTCGAAACACCTGGGTATCAAAAGTACCCGACAGTTCACCATTTTTTCACGTCTCTATCGAAAACTCTAGTGCCTACGTAGCACTCTACTTTTTACATCGTGGTTGCAACGTATATAGTCGTCAACCCACGGTAGCAAAAACTATATATCAAGACAATATTCAAACAATATGCTGCTTTGCAAGAACTTGTTATGAATGCGAATTCTTAAAGGTATTGGCAATAAAAATTAAGTTATCTCATTTGAAAGAACTCGTCAAATGGTATAAGAAGACCTTTTACAATTTTTTCGTATCTGTTTTGGTTTGGGAAATATTTGGACCAAAGACAACGTGCTGTCCGCCATCTTGGAATTATTTTCGATATGCATGTGACATCATAAGCAGGGTAAAGTGAAATTTTTATCTTGCCAGCCTTATGACATTATGAGCTAGAAACTCGATTTTGTTGCGCTATTTCCATTTTAAATTGACCCACAACATTTAAAAAGCCTTCCCTGGAAATTTGATCACCCACGGAGTATAGTTTCGTCAGGTTTACCCTGCTTATGACGTCACCAATTTCCTAGTTAATTAGACCCAATATTACAACAAGATGGCGGACAGCACGCTGTCTTTGGTCGAAATATTTCAAAACACAAGAAAGATACAGAAAAATTACAAAAGGTCTTATACCATTTGACGAGTTCTTTCAAATAGGACAAATTTGTATTGCCAATACCCTTTAACACTTTGAGGCCTGGACCTCTCCCTGGGCTGAATAAAATCGTCTGGCGTTAGCCAGAATAAACCTTAAAGACTCGTCCTCGGGCTTCAAAGTGTTAATCTCCGGTTCCTTTTCCCTAGGAATTACAATCACTCGCATATCATCGCTGATGATCCGTTTACAATCTGACGTTGGGTTGGACGTGAAATGGGACGGTGTGTTGCGTCTCTACGTGACAGTTATGCCTCACTTTAGTAACAAGACCTGCGGACTCTGCGGAAATTACAACAGCATACAAGACGATGATTTCATGAATAACGACAGGGCTATCGAAACGAATGTCTTGGCCTTCGCTAATTCTTGGAGCACGGATGTGTGTGAACATACTCTCCATACTAAAAATCCTTGTGAAACCCAAGTGCAAAGAGCCGTTGAAGCTGAAGCCAAGTGCAATGTTCTCAAGAAATATCCTTTCCAGGTGTGTCACCATAGTGTAAATCCCGAAGACCACTACATACAAAATTGCAAGTATGACGTATGTGGATGCCAGGATGGAACGCTCTGTTATTGCTCAGCCCTTGAAGACTATGCGCATGTGTGTACCCGGCACGGTTACGTCATAAACTGGAGAAATACTGGAGTAGTTCCTGAATGTGGTACGTACTTTTTAAATCTTATTATATGGCTTTGTAATATCCCAAGTTCGGTGTAGATGAGAAACAATAGACAGACTACATCACAGATACATTTAACGTTTTCTTAAGATTTCGGCTTCTGATCCCAACTAAAAACCAAATACTACAATCATTGACAAAATTAGTTGAAACAAATCGAGCGAATCGTGCCATGTTAATTGCTCAGCTCTATATTTTTAATATATTGCCATCCCCCTTTTTTCAATGCTGTTACTCGATAAACGTGTAAATGTCATGGCAGATGACGGAGTGCGAATTACACACGTTTTGAGTTCCACAACATTGAAGCCTGGGAGGGGGGGGGGGGATAACATTAAACCATTTCACGTCGGCTTTGTTTCGACAATTTTGTCAATGATTGCATGTAACCCTTAACTCGTAACCCTAATCTTAAATGTCTACTGAAAACGATCGTTAAAATTATCGAGAAACTTTTCGTCTTTTACCCGGAGAAGCAACTCTGAGTTCTGTGTTTGGTCAGTGCACTAGCCACTATAGTGGCCGTAATATATAGTTGTCCGTAAAATTAAGTTTTCGGACCACGGTTCGTCTTTTTCCGTATCCGGACGGTTGTCTCGAATGTTGATTTTGCTCGCGTCAATTTCTAAGGTTTTCTGACTAATTTTGTTACAGTAAGTGTCGAAAAACTTGAAATAGCCATAAAATAAACGATTTATTTACCTCGTTTACTCCGTCTGAACGGGAAAATCAGACCTCGGTCTTTCTCCAATTACTTTTTAAACGAAAGTGACAGCCAGTTTGGATATAATGAGACATTTTCCTATGCACCGTGTAAACGGGAACTCCAAACGATGAAGTTAAAAACGCTTGGAAAAAATTACCGTGTGCACATGCTAGCTTCAATCCTTTTGTGCGTGTCTTGATAAATTTTGTGCGCGGGCAACGATCTCTATACTCGAGGTTTTTGTGGATGTGGCATACGTGAGGATGCATTGGAACAAACGCATATGTCCTGCATTTTTTAAAGGGCAACTATACGTTTCCAGGTTATTCTATTTTCCGTTAAAGTCGGAAAAGTTCAATCTAAAACCGAAGAAATAATTGAAACCAGTCACTCAGTTCCACTTTTATGAACTGTCTAAGTTTGAGTATTTGCTCCTTTTGCTGAACTCGTGTAAACGACGACCGCGTCGAAATAAAGACTTGTACTAGTACCTTGTGATGTCATACCGGTAACAAACAACAAGGTGATTGGTGGGTTTTACCGGTATGACGTCGAAGACAATGGAGTACCCATTCTCCTAGAAACGCGATCATGCTTCAAAAGGACCAAAGAAAAGGTTTCGCTGATAAATCGAAACTCGTACTTTTCTTTACTTTTGCTAAGTTAGATGATAACCCTTTCAGAAGAAAATGTAACTTAAAGGTTTAGTTGACCTTAAAAAGTTATTTTGTAACAGTTGTACCCTTGTGCTGTCGTGCAGTTCCTCAAAGTATTCATATTTACTTTTCTTGGGTATTGTCTGACGTATATAATTGATGATATTGTTCAAATTGTTTACCCCGTGTTTTGTTTTCTTGCAGATATCCAGTGTGATAATAGTGATCATGAGTATCAACAATGTGGCTCCTCGTGTTTTGAGTCTTGTCGAGATCTGAAAGCCAATGAAGGTTGTGTTGAAGAATGTTCTCCTGGCTGTCACTGTCCAAACGGTACTGTGCTGGACGAAGCAAATAAGTGTGTTCCATATTCCCAATGTCCTTGCCACCAGAACGGTCAAGATTACGCACCTGGAACAACTATTTGGCCAAATCGGTGCTCAGCGTGGTAAATATTAAGTGCTTTTTTTACTTTTTTTACACATCCCTTAAAATTGGCGTGGTTCAAGAAATACGAGTTTTTAAAATCTTGGGAGATTCACTCCCGATGGCAGCGTGACTATTTTCCCTAAAATGTTAAAAATTAGCTAAATCTGCTTGCATCAATAAGGGCTGTTTACATGAGTCGGGCTAGCCCTGTTAACTGGGCTCACGCGATTGATTAGGATCGTACTGTGGTTTTGAAACTCGCATAACTAAATTTTCAAAGAATTGGTATAGTTTAGATGTAAACAAATCCTAACGTTAATTCAAATCTCCTTTTGCGGCCAAGGAAAAAATTGTTACACGAGTCAGCCGGGCTAACCGGGCTAGCTTGGTTCGTGTAGACATGCAGCCCCTAAGCGTTCGATGCAGACGGCCATCTACGTCGATCGTCCAATGTTTTTGGACGATTGGTGGCGTTCGTCATTCTTTCTGTTTCCAGCGTTACCGAACATAGACATAAATTAAATTCAGGGTTTGGCCAGTCAAGAAGGAATAAATTTGAAATAACTAACTTCATGTTATAAACTCTCGTGACTATGTTAAAAAGACGAATTTCAAATGAAGTCGAATCACTGCTGTAAAGAAAAGTTTTCTGACTGCCCCAACCGGGAATCGAACCCGGGGTCTCTACCAGCGCTCTGAGCTATTGGGATTCTTCTCTACAGGAGTGATTCGACTTCATTTTTAATTATTATTATTCACATATATACGCTGCTGAAGGACAACTGAATTTTTATAAATCTCGTGACTATTTTTTTTCTCTTTCAGTACCTGCAAGAATGGAATATTTGACTGTGTAAACGAGACTTGCGAAGGTGGATTTCTTTCTCTTGTTTCTTTTTTCTTGCGGGGTCATTATGCTCAATTTGTTGTGATAAAACGTTCTTGGAACACAGTTCGTATTCTGAACGTTGGTGTTTGACCTTGAAACATTATGGAGACTTTCTTTTTTATTTAAGGTGTGGAATGCTCGCGTGGTCGCGTGTGGTCTGTTTGTAAAGCCCAATGTCCAAAAACCTGCGAAAATGTCCATCTGCCGTGTCTGAACTCGCATTGCGAAGACGGTTGTGTTTGTCCTGGAGATTTGGTCTTTGATGGAACCCAGTGTATTAACGTCACAGATTGCCCATGTCACCATGATGGGCAACATTATAAACCTGGAGAGTCAATAACCGTAGATTGTAATACCTGGTAAGTGGCCAAGTAGACCGTTAAAATTAGGTGGTGAGACTAGTTGGTTGGTTGGTTTGGTGGTTTGTTTATTAGTTGGTTGCTTGGTTTGGTGGTTAATTAGTTGGTTGATTGATTGGCTTGTTCGTTGGTGTTGTGGGTGGTTGGTTAATGGGTTGGTTCTTCGGTTTTGTGGTTGGTTGGTTGGTTGATTGGTTCGTTGGTTTAGTGGTTAATTGGTTGGTCAGATGGCCCATTGCCTTTTTTTGGGATTATAGGCCGTCTATAACAAACAGTTCGCCAGATCTCTGTCCTGACAGCCCTTTCAACGTTGTTGTGGCAAAATATCTGAGATAATACAAAAACAGTCTAAAACGATAACTTATCGTTTTACAGTCTATTGTATATTAATGCTCATTATATAACCACGTATAATATTTATTCTTTTATATTAGTATGTGTAAAGACACAGAATGGCAATGCACGACTAAGAAATGTTCCAAAACATGCACAGCTGTCGGTGATCCTCATTTCAAAACGTTCGACGGTAAGAGGTACGACTTTCAAGGATCATGCGAATATATCCTCGCTGAAGACTACTGTGGTTCCGAGTCTGGCACCTTCCGAGTTGAAATCCAGAATATTCCTTGCGGTACGAGTGGAGTCACTTGCACAAAAGCCCCCATTGTAACCTTGAAGGATACCGTGATCACGTTTATCCGGGGCGAAAAACCGAAGATTGGACCACTACCAGGAGCTCAAGGCGGAAACCTGACTACGGAATACGAAATACACCAAAGTGGTTTCTTTCTTGTTCTTACTACAAATATCGGATTCACTTTGTTGTGGGATCATGGAACAAGAGTGTACGTTAACTTGCAGCCTACGTACAAAGGTAAACCACTGGTATCTTTTTTGGATGTGTGAATTCCGCACTGCTCTGCTAGGCACGAGGAATTGCAGTGTTTCTACACTACTTTAAACTTTTATAAACGTATGGAAATATAGCACGGGTGGCGTGTGCTGTTAGCGCGCTGCCTCTCACCAAAACGTTAAGCCCGGTTAGGCGGGGTTAGTACTTGGATGGGTGACCGCTTGGGAATGACCCCGTTGTCGGGCTTGGACTCGTGTGAGTAGAGTTGTAGTTGATCTCTCCTGTGCTTCGAGGGTTTTTCGCCGGGTTTCTCCGGTTTTCCTCCCTCCATAAAATCAGCACCTAACATCTTAGCTGTGATCCGTGGTCTGAACTGTGTCGTTGGCGGCTGCTTGGAGCGCCTTTGATATGCCTCGACACGGCCACGTTGATCTGCGTCCTTCGTAATTCAGCCACTGGCTGCAAGTAAGGATGATTAGTCCCCAGTCCTTTATCCTTTATAGGGACATGGGGAAATGTTGGGGTTTTTTTTCTCTATAAAATAAACCGTCGAAAATAGGGTTAAACGTTAAAATTAATCAAAATAAAAAGTGCAAATTCTTACTGTGCATGAATGACCTATTGGTAAAAACACTTACGTTTATACTATTTCGGCGGTTATTTTAGAAATAGAAAGAAATAGAAAACATTTTCCCGTGTTCCTATGGAGTTACACGGGCGGCGGAAGATAAAAATTATTAGGGGGGGGGGCACATTGAGTTCGCATCCGGCGAAGTGGGTTTCACTGAACGCCGTAAGCGGCGGGAACATTTGAGAGGGTGTGTGCAGAACTGCGGGAGACTTTTCTCGGAATGTTTTTTTATTTTTAGATGCTCTGAGATGCATTCTGGTACATTTTAAGCTAAAATAGGCAGAAAAATGATTGGAAAACACTCTTGCAATCATATTAATTTTTTGAGGACAAAAATGATTGGGGGCCCTGGTTCCGCCGCCCTTGCGTTATAGAAACGCGTGTGGAAGTTTGGAAAAACTTAAGTGTGGAAATCTATTTTTTCACATACTTTTCAATTGTAAGAAGTGTAGATTTCTTACAATGTAAACGAGTTTCTTACTGTGTATAGTTCTTCCTAGAGTTATTCAGAATTTCTCCTGCAGCAGATTTTTACCGTTTCCTTGATCATTGCATGTTTACACGAGGCAAACCTTTTCTTTCTCTTAGGTTCAACTTGTGGTCTTTGTGGAAACCTTAATGATTATCAAGCCGATGACTTTACGACGCCTCAGGGTCTCCCCGAAACTTTACCCAATGACTTTGGAGACTCGTGGAAGGTTGAACCATCGTGTGCAGACACTCGCCTCATTGAGCATCCTTGCAAAACAAACAAACATCGATCTGCTTGGGCTCACAAGACCTGCAACATTATCCGAAGGGATGTTTTCCAACCTTGCCACGATAAAGTGAGTTATTCTTTAGCTAATTCTTTTGCTTTGGCTTTCGTAGTATTTTATGTCGTGCAATGTGTTCGTGACCATTCATTAACCCTTATCTACTTTTCTTTCAGGTTGATCCGGATCCGTTCTTCGAGAATTGTTATTACGATGCTTGTGGTTGTGATACAGGTGGTGATTGTGAATGTATGTGCACAGCAATCGCTGCTTACGCCAGAGAATGCAACAGACATGGTGTCTATATTAAGTGGAGAACACAAGAACTTTGTCGTAAGTCATCAATATTTTTCTTTTTCGGACTTACAGTTGCCGGAGAAAACCTTTACCGCCCTGAAACATGACATGACGCATATTCAAAGCTGAGGACCAGAGTTTTATTATTTATATAGAAGATTTAGGTAACCATTGACCTGTTGTGTCCCCTTCATCAGAATATTTGGTCTTATGCTTTTTAAAAACTGTTATAAAAGTGCTTAGTAGGTATAACCCAGTCAATTTACGGTTTAACATCAATCTCGTTCCCAGAGCCCACGTTCCCCACCCGGGAAACGAGAGACTCTGGGATAATCCGTTTCAAATCGCAGGATTCTTGTTATTCCGGTTGAGGTACGCATGCGTAAATATCCGAGCGGAATCTGGATAGTATGTTCTCCTTGTTTGGCTTTTCCGGCCCAAACAAGTCAATGGGGTTGCTGGCGAAGCTCGAATTACAGCATCTACACACATACGGCGAAGATATCGATCGCGGCAACGTCTTCACTGGAGTCGTGTCGTCCGACCTCTTTTTTATTTTGGTTTTATTAATTCTACTTCCTGTCACTTCAGGCCAACTCATGCTCACTATTCAGCCAATAACGTAACGATTTGAAACGGATTATCCCAGTCTCTCGTTTCCCGGGCGGGGAACGTGGGCTCTGGGATTGGGTTTAACATCTGAAACATTGCATCTGAAATTATTTTACCACTGGAAATGACGTCCAAACGTCCCTGGAAATCAACCAAGAGTTTTTCTTACATTTTAAGGCTCGATAGGAAAAAAACTATAAAGAATTAGATTTTTCTGCTTCGTTCTAGTCCCTTCATTTTGTTACTCCGGAGTATTGAAAAATATTGTCCACAGTTTTTAGAAGCAGTGAAATTTTTGTTCTATTGAGTTCAAAAATTATTGCATTAAATTTGCATATTACAAAAAATGTAAGTTGTCCAGCCACACAAATGCTGCAAGTGTAAAAATTTTCAATTATTAGCACTAACACTTGGGCTATGGAAGGAACTAGAATGAAGCACAAATATACACTGCAAAACTTTCTAGCGGAAAAAATAGAATTTTTCATGTCTTTTTCTTCTCCAAATTCCACTCGAAACCATGCTATCACTCTTAATTCGTTGATGTATGATCATGTTTTTTTTTGTTTTTGTAGCCGCTCAGTGTGAAAATGGTTTACTCTACGAAGCATGTGGTCCGGCTTGCCCTAAAACGTGCGAGAACCTCTGCAAACCGGATTCTCCATGCCCCGTGCCATGCACTGAAGGGTGCCATTGTCCCAATAACACAGTATTGAGTAGTACTGGCTCCTGCATTAAACCAGATCAATGTCCTTGCGTCGTCGATGGACAAGAGTATCCAAGTGGATCTTTTGTGATCAAGAATTGCCAAAACTGGTACGACCAATTAACTATTTCTATATAATCCTTGACAAAATGATGGGCGCATGTCTTCGTTTTCGACTTGCGAATTCTTGGGTTTCACCCACGTGACCGACAGCCATATTGGATTGCTAAAACAATAGGAAATTTGTGAAATATGCCGTTCTATTGTTTTGGGGCACAAATATGGCCGCCGTGACGTCACGTGAAAGCCACTAATAGGAGGCTTCTTTTCCAGTCATCGTAGAATTAACCGACTCGCATGCGAGTATTTGGTATCTAATTGAAAAGAACTAAAAAAAAAACAACCGGGGGGAAAAACAAGAACTGCAAGTAATTTCTAATTAATTGCAAGTATTCACAGAGCCAGTTTCTGCCGTAACTGGTAAGACGCTATAAGCAATATTTGAAACAAGAACAGTGTTTTATTAGATTTAGGCGGCGTACAGACTAGTGCCCGTGCCCAGTGCCTGAGCACGCGCACTAGTCTGAACATCGTACCCGAGCGAAAAACTACCCCAAGAGGTAGTACCCGGGCGCCGTGCCGGGCACGAGCACCAATCTGAACAGGATTTTTACGGTGCCCAGCACTTAACCAAAACAACATTCATAACTGAGCCAGGGGGGGGGAACGCTCAGTAAATTATTGCCTGGTTTATACAACATGCTATGGTACGAATTAATTATTTGGTAAAGGCCATGGCACCCTGATAGAACGCCGTCCGCTTAATTATACATGAAATTCTTGAACGAATCAAATTATTATAGCGCCAAAATTGGATTGAGGATTATATACAAGGACGGCGTTGGCTCTATCATGTAAGTGCTAAGAGCGTTCCGCAGGCCTTCGACGAGCAACCCGCACGGGTAAAAGCCGATCTAATAGACGAGTTCAAGGTTAAGGACGCCATATTGAAAAGGGGGCAAAGAGTCCGGGGCGAGCGCGGTTAAAGGGGGCAAACGCCTTATATTTTCATATGTAAACTTCACGATTTTTGATCAGTGGGTGAATGGTTTACGCATGTTTTGAACGATTTCGGGTCCGTATCGTTTTGTAATTTCTGTAATACTTCAAGGAAACGTAGGGAAAGCTTTGTATGTTATTTTGGAAGGCTTGGAGGATTCTAAAATAAATCGCGATGGTTTGTTGAGGAATTGTATGCGAGCGCTTCACTGATTTGGTCATGAAAATATTTTTCTAGACTCGCTAGGTTCAGTTCACGTCCTTAAAAGTGCAATCTATCACTAACATTTAGAATACCTGCTCGTAAATTGGCTTGTTCATCGCTCCTCGCTCTGTATCAATAGGCGCGTGTACATACAATTCCTCAACAAACCATCGCGATTTCATTTAGAATCCTCCAAGCCTTCCAAAATAACATATAAAGCTTTTTCTATGTTTCCTTGAAGTATTACAAAAATTACAAAACGATACGGACCTGAGATCGTTCAAAACAAGCGTAAACCATTCACTCACTGATCAAAAATCGTGACGTTTACATATGAAAATATATGGCGTTTGCCCCCTTTGACCGAGCTCGCCCCAGACTCTCTGCCCCCTTTTCAATATGGCGTCCGTAACCTTGAACTCGTCTATTCAAAGAGCGAACCAAACAAAACGCCGTTGAATGACCGAACCAATTAGACAAATAATTAGTTCGCTGAGCTCATAGCACGCTGTTTAAACCAAGGCATATGATAGCTTGCGTAGTAGCATAGATATTCCTCAAATATCCAAACAATTACCAACACTAAAATGATTTGTTTCATTTCCCATAGCCTTTGTCAAGCTGGTTGCCTGTCGTGCACAGGACCAACCTGCACAACAGCTCCAGGTAAGACAGCTGCATGAAATATACGCCTTGAGGAAAATGCTTATCTAACTCAAATTTCCTAAATTTATTTAGTGTCTACTCCACTTTCTACGACTAAAGTTTCTACTGTTGTACTACCAATGACGACTAAAGTTTCTACTGCTGTACCACCAGTGCCGACTAACGTTTCTACTTTTGTTCCACCAGTGACGACTAAAGTTTCTACTGCTGTACCACCAGTGACGACTAAAGTTTCTACTGCTGTACCACCAGTGACGACTAAAGTTTCTACTACTGCACCACCAGTGCCAACTAACGTTTCTACTGTTGTTCCACCAGTGACGACTAAAGTTTCTACTGCCGTCCCACCGGTGACGACTAAAGTTTCTACTGCCGTCCCACCAGTGACGACTAAAGTTTCTACTGCCGTTCCACCGGTGCCGACTAAAGTTTCTACCACTGTACCACCAGTGACGACTAAAGTTTCTACCACTGTACCACCAGTGACGACTAAAGTTTCTACTACTGTACCACCAGTGCCAACTAACGTTTCCACTGTTGTACCACCAGCGACGACTAAAGTTTCTACTACTGCACCACCAGTGCCGACTAACGTTTCTACTGCTGTACCACCAGTGACGACTAAAGTTTCTACTGCCGTCCCACCAGTGACGACTAAAGTTTCTACTGCTGTACCACCAGTGACGACTAAAGTTTCTACTGCCGTCCCACCAGTGACGACTAAAGTTTCGACTACTGTACCACCAGTGCCGACTAACGTTTCTACTACTGTTGCACCACCAGTGACGACTAAAGTTTCTACTACTGCACCACCAGTGCCGACTAACGTTTCTACTGCTGTACCACCGGCGACGACTAAACTTTCTACTGCCGTTCCACCAGTGACGACTAAAGTTTCTACTGCCGTTCCACCATTGACGACTAAAGTTTCTACTACTGTACCACCATTGCCGACTAACGTTTCTACTGTTGTACCACCAGTGACGACTAAAGTTTCTACTACTGCACCACCAGTGCCAACTAACGTTTCTACTGTTGTTCCACCAGTGACGACTAAAGTTTCTACTGCTGTACCACCAGTGACGACTAAGGTTTCTACTACTGCACCACCAGTGACGACTAAAGTTTCTACCACTGTACCAGCAGTGCCGACTAACGTTTCTACTGTTGTACCACCAGTGACGACTAAAGTTTCTACTACTGCATCACCAGTGCCGACTAACGTTTCTACTGCTGCATCACCAGTGCCGACTAACGTTTCTACTGCTGTACCACCGGCGACGACTACAGTTTCTACTGCCGTTCCACCATTGACGACTAAAGTTTCTACTGCCGTCCCACCAGTGACGACTAAAGTTTCTACTGCTGTACCACCAGTGACGACTAAAGTTTCTACTACTGCACCACCAGTGACGACTAAAGTTTCTACTACTGCACCACCAGTGACGACTAAAGTTTCTGCCACTGCACCACCAGTGACGACTAAAGTTTCTACTACTGCACCACCAGTGACGACTAAAGTTTCTACTACTGTACCACCAGTGCCGACTAACGTTTCTACTGTTGTACCACCAGTGACGACTAAAGTTTCTACTACTGCACCACCAGTGCCAACTAACGTTTCTACTGTTCCACCATTGACGACTAAAGTTTCTACTGCTGCACCACCAGTGCCGACTAACGTTTCTACTGCTGTTCCACCAGTGACGACTAAAGTTTCCACTGCCGTCCCACCAGTGACGACTAAAGTTTCTACTGCTGTACCACCAGTGACGACTAAAGTTTCTACTACTGTACCACCAGTGCCAACTAACGTTTCTACTGTTGTACCACCAGTGACGACTAAAGTTTCTACTACTGCACCACCAGTGCCGACTAACGTTTCTACTGCTGTACCACCGGCGACGACTAAAGTTTCTACTGCCGTTCCACCGGTGACGACTAAAGTTTCTACTGCCGTCCCACCAGTGACGACTAAAGTTTCTACTGCTGTACCACCAGTGACGACTAAAGTTTCTACTACTGTACCAGCAGTGACGACTAACGTTTCTACTGTTGTTCCACCAGTGCCAACTAAAGTTTCTACTGTTGTTCCACCAGTGACAACTAAAGTTTCTACTGCTGTACCACCAGTGACGACTAAAGTTTCTACTACTGCACCACCAGTGACGACTAAAGTTTCTACCACTACACCACCAGTGACGACTAAAGTTTCTACTACTGCACCACCAGTGACGACTAAAGTTTCTACTACTGTACCACCAGTGCCGACTAGCGTTTCTACGATTGTACCACCAGTGACGACTAAAGTTTCTACTGCTGTACCACCAGTGACGACTAAAGTTTCTACCACTGTACCAGCAGTGCCGACTAACGTTTCTACTGTTCCACCAGTGACGACTAAAGTTTCTACTACTGCACCACCAGTGACGACTAAAGTTTCTACTACTGTACCACCAGTGCCGACTAACATTTCTACTATTGTACCACCAGTGACGACTAAAGTTTCCACTGCCATCCCACCAGTGACGACTAAAGTTTCTACTGCTGTACCACCAGTGACGACTAAAGTTTCTACTACTGTACCACCAGTGCCAACTAACGTTTCTACTGTTGTACCACCAGTGACGACTAAAGTTTCTACTACTGCACCACCAGTGCCGACTAACGTTTCTACTGCTGTACCACCGGCGACGACTAAAGTTTCTACTGCTGTACCACCAGTGCCGACTAGCGTTTCTACTGCTGTACCACCGGCGACGACTAAAGTTTCTACTGCCGTTCCACCATTGACGACTAAAGTTTCTACTGCCGTCCCACCAGTGACGACTAAAGTGTCTACTGCTGTACCACCAGTGACGACTAAAGTTTCTACTACTGCACCACCAGTGCCAACTAACGTTTCTACTGTTGTTCCACCAGTGACGACTAAAGTTTCTACTGCTGTACCACCAGTGACGACTAAAGTTTCTACTACTGCACCACCAGTGACGACTAAAGTTTCTACTACTACACCACCAGTGACGACTAAAGTTTCTACTACTGCACCACCAGTGACGACTAAAGTTTCTACCACTGCACCACCAGTGACGACTAAAGTTTCTACTACTGCACCACCAGTGACGACTAAAGTTTCTACTACTGTACCACCAGTGCCGACTAAAGTTTCTACCACTGTACCAGCAGTGCCGACTAACGTTTCTACTGTTGTTCCACCAGTGACGACAAAAGTTTCTACCACTGCACCACCAGTGACGACTAAAGTTTCTACTACTGCACCACCAGTGACGACTAAAGTTTCTACTACTGTACCACCAGTGCCGACTAACGTTTCTACTATTGTACCACCAGTGACGACTAAAGTTTCTACTGCTGTACCACCAGTGCCGACTAAAGTTTCTACTGCTGTACCACCGGCGACGACTAAAGTTTCTACTGCCGTTCCACCATTGACGACTAAAGTTTCTACTGCCGTCCCACCAGTGACGACTAAAGTTTCTACTGCTGTACCACCAGTGACGACTAAAGTTTCTACTACTGCACCACCAGTGACGACTAAAGTTTCTACTACTGTACCACCAGTGCCGACTAACGTTTCTACTATTGTACCACCAGTGACGACTAAAGTTTCTACTGCTGTACCACCAGTGACGACTAAAGTTTCTACCACTGTACCAGCAGTGCCGACTAACGTTTCTACTGTTGTTCCACCAGTTACGACTAAAGGTTCTACCACTGCACCACCAGTGACGACTAAAGTTTCTACTACTGCACCACCAGTGACGACTAAAGTTTCTACTACTGTACCACCAGTGCCGACTAACGTTTCTACTATTGTACCACCAGTGACGACTAAAGTTTCTACTGCTGTACCAGCAGTGCCGACTAACGTTTCTACTGTTGTTCCACCAGTGACAACTAAAGTTTCTACTGTTGTTCCACCAGTGACATCTAAAGTTTCTACTGCTGTACCACCAGTGACGACTAAAGTTTCTACTACTCCACCACCGGTGCCAACTAACGTTTCTACTGTTGTACCACCAGTGACGACTAAAGTTTCTACTACTGCACCACCAGTGCCGACTAACGTTTCTACTGTTGTTCCACCAGTGACGACTAAAGTTTCTACTACTGTACCACCAGTGCCGACTAACGTTTCTACTGCTGTACCACCGGCGACGACTAAAGTTTCTACTGCCGTTCCACCAGTGACGACTAAAGTTTCTACTGCTGTACCACCAGTGCCGACTAACGTTTCTACTGCTGTACCACCGGCGACGACTAAAGTTTCTACTGCTGTTCCAACATTGACGACTAAAGTTTCTACTGCCGTCCCACCAGTGACGACTAAAGTGTCTACTGCTGTACCACCAGTGACGACTAAAGTTTCTACTGCTGTACCACCAGTGACGACTAAAGTTTCTACTACTCCACCACCGGTGCCAACTAACGTTTCTACTGTTGTACCACCAGTGACGACTAAAGTTTCTACTACTGCACCACCAGTGCCGACTAACGTTTCTACTGTTGTTCCACCAGTGACGACTAAAGTTTCTACTACTGTACCACCAGTGCCGACTAACGTTTCTACTGCTGTACCACCGGCGACGACTAAAGTTTCTACTGCCGTTCCACCAGTGACGACTAAAGTTTCTACTGCTGTACCACCAGTGCCGACTAACGTTTCTACTGCTGTACCACCGGCGACGACTAAAGTTTCTACTGCTGTACCACCGGCGACGACTAAAGTTTCTACTGCTGTACCACCAGTGCCGACTAACGTTTCTACTGCTGTACCACCGGCGACGACTAAAGTTTCTACTGCCGTTCCGACATTGACGACTAAAGTTTCTACTGCCGTCCCACCAGTGACGACTAAAGTGTCTACTGCTGTACCACCAGTGACGACTAAAGTTTCTACTACTGCACCACCAGTGCCAACTAACATTTCTACTGCACCACCAGTGCCAACTAACATTTCTACTGCTGTACCACCAGTGACGACTAAAGTTTCTACTGCCGTCCCACCAGTGACGACTAAAGTGTCTACTGCTGTACCACCAGTGACGACTAAAGTTTCTACCACTGCACCACCAGTGACGACTAAAGTTTCTACTACTGCACCACCAGTGACGACTAAAGTTTCTACTACTGTACCAGCAGTGCCGACTAACGTTTCTACTATTGTACCACCAGTGACGACTAAAGTTTCTACTGCTGTACCACCAGTGCCGACTAAAGTTTCTACTGCTTTACCACCGGCGACGACTAAAGTTTCTACTGCCGTTCCACCATTGACGACTAAAGTTTCTACTGCCGTCCCACCAGTGACGACTAAAGTTTCTACTGCTGTACCACCAGTGACGACTAAAGTTTCTACTACTGCACCACCAGTGACGACTAAAGTTTCTGCTACTGTACCACCAGTGCCGACTAACGTTTCTACTATTGTACCACCAGTGACGACTAAAGTTTCTACCACTGTACCAGCGGTGCCGACTAACGTTTCTACTGTTGTTCCACCAGTGACGACTAAAGTTTCTACCACTGCACCACCAGTGACGACTAAAGTTTCTACTACTGCACCACCAGTGACGACTAAAGTTTCTACTACTGTACCACCAGTGCCGACTAACGTTTCTACTATTGTACCACCAGTGACGACTAAAGTTTCTACTGCTGTACCAGCAGTGCCGACTAACGTTTCTACTGTTGTTCCACCAGTGACAACTAAAGTTTCTACTGTTGTTCCACCAGTGACATCTAAAGTTTCTACTGCTGTACCACCAGTGACGACTAAAGTTTCTACTACTCCACCACCGGTGCCAACTAACGTTTCTACTGTTGTACCACCGGCGACGACTAAAGTTTCTACTGCCGTTCCACCAGTGACGACTAAAGTTTCTACTGCTGTACCACCAGTGCCGACTAACGTTTCTACTGCTGTACCACCGGCGACGACTAAAGTTTCTACTGCTGTACCACCAGTGCCGACTAACGTTTCTACTGCTGTACCACCGGCGACGACTAAAGTTGCTACTGCCGTTCCAACATTGACGACTAAAGTTTCTACTGCCGTCCCACCAGTGACGACTAAAGTGTCTACTGCTGTACCACCAGTGACGACTAAAGTTTCTACTGCTGTACCACCAGTGACGACTAAAGTTTCTACTACTCCACCACCGGTGCCAACTAACGTTTCTACTGTTGTACCACCAGTGACGACTAAAGTTTCTACTACTGCACCACCAGTGCCGACTAACGTTTCTACTGTTGTTCCACCAGTGACGACTAAAGTTTCTACTACTGTACCACCAGTGCCGACTAACGTTTCTACTGCTGTACCACCGGCGACGACTAAAGTTTCTACTGCCGTTCCACCAGTGACGACTAAAGTTTCTACTGCTGTACCACCAGTGCCGACTAACGTTTCTACTGCTGTACCACCGGCGACGACTAAAGTTTCTACTGCTGTACCACCAGTGCCGACTAACGTTTCTACTGCTGTACCACCGGCGACGACTAAAGTTTCTACTGCCGTTCCAACATTGACGACTAAAGTTTCTACTGCCGTCCCACCAGTGACGACTAAAGTGTCTACTGCTGTACCACCAGTGACGACTAAAGTTTCTACTACTGCACCACCAGTGCCAACTAACATTTCTACTGTTGTTCCACCAGTGACGACTAAAGTTTCTACTGCTGTACCACCAGTGACGACTAAAGTTTCTACTACTGCACCACCAGTGACGACTAAAGTTTCTACCACTGCAATACCAGTGACGACTAAAGTTTCTACTACTGCACCACCAGTGACGACTAAAGTTTCTACTACTGTACCACCAGTGCCGACTAACGTTTCTACTATTGTACCACCAGTGACGACTAAAGTTTCTACTGCTGTACCACCAGTGACGACTAAAGTTTCTACTACTGCACCACCAGTGACGACTAAAGTTTCTACTACTGTACCACCAGTGACGACTAAAGTTTCTACCACTGTACCAGCAGTGCCGACTAACGTTTCTACTATTGTACCAGCAGTGCCGACTAACGTTTCTACTATTGTACCACCAGTGACGACTAAAGTTTCTACTGCTGTACCACCAGTGACGACTAAAGTTTCTACCACTGTACCAGCAGTGCCGACTAACGTTTCTACTGTTGTTCCACCAGTGACGACTAAAGTTTCTACTGCTGTACCACCAGTGACGACTAAAGTTTCTACTACTGCACCACCAGTGCCAACTAACGTTTCTACTGTTGTTCCACCAGTGACGACTAAAGTTTCTACCACTGTACCAGCAGTGCCGACTAACGTTTCTACTGTTGTACCACCAGTGACGACTAAAGTTTCTACTACTGCACCACCAGTGCCGACTAACGTTTCTACTGCTGTACCACCAGTGACGACTAAAGTTTCTACTACTGCACCACCAGTGCCAACTAACATTTCTACTGTTGTTCCACCAGTGACGACTAAAGTTTCTACTGCTGTACCACCAGTGACGACTAAAGTTTCTACTACTGCACCA
Source organism: Paragorgia papillata (assembly GCA_035771165.1). Lineage (NCBI taxonomy): Eukaryota > Metazoa > Cnidaria > Anthozoa > Scleralcyonacea > Coralliidae > Paragorgia > Paragorgia papillata. The sequence goes on along the minus strand of JAWNZC010000340.1, from coordinate 6,118,561 downwards.
CCAGTGACGACTAAAGTTTCTACCACTGCACCACCAGTGACGACTAAAGTTTCTACTACTGCACCACCAGTGACGACTAAAGTTTCTACTACTGTACCACCAGTGCCGACTAACGTTTCTACTATTGTACCACCAGTGACGACTAAAGTGTCTACTGCTGTACCACCAGTGACGACTAAAGTTTCTACTACTGCACCACCAGTGCCAACTAACATTTCTACTGTTGTTCCACCAGTGACGACTAAAGTTTCTACTGCTGTACCACCAGTGACGACTAAAGTTTCTACTACTGCACCACCAGTGACGACTAAAGTTTCTACCACTGCACCACCAGGGACGACTAAAGTTTCTACTACTGCACCACCAGTGACGACTAAAGTTTCTACTACTGTACCACCAGTGCCGACTAACGTTTCTACTATTGTACCACCAGTGACGACTAAAGTTTCTACTGCTGTACCACCAGTGACGACTAAAGTTTCTACTACTGCACCACCAGTGACGACTAAAGTTTCTACTACTGTACCACCAGTGACGACTAAAGTTTCTACCACTGTACCAGCAGTGCCGACTAACGTTTCTACTATTGTACCAGCAGTGCCGACTAACGTTTCTACTATTGTACCAGCAGTGCCGACTAACGTTTCTACTATTGTACCAGCAGTGCCGACTAAAGTTTCTACTGCTGTACCACCAGTGACGACTAAAGTTTCTACCACTGTACCAGCAGTGCCGACTAACGTTTCTACTGTTGTTCCACCAGTGACGACTAAAGTTTCTACTGCTGTACCACCAGTGACGACTAAAGTTTCTACTACTGCACCACCAGTGCCAACTAACGTTTCTACTGTTGTTCCACCAGTGACGACTAAAGTTTCTACCACTGTACCAGCAGTGCCGACTAACGTTTCTACTGTTGTACCACCAGTGACGACTAAAGTTTCTACTACTGCACCACCAGTGCCGACTAACGTTTCTACTGCTGTACCACCAGTGACGACTAAAGTTTCTACTACTGCACCACCAGTGCCAACTAACATTTCTACTGTTGTTCCACCAGTGACGACTAAAGTTTCTACTGCTGTACCACCAGTGACGACTAAAGTTTCTACTACTGCACCACCAGTGACGACTAAAGTTTCTACCACTGCACCACCAGTGACGACTAAAGTTTCTACTGCTGCACCACCAGTGACGACTAAAGTTTCTACTACTGTACCACCAGTGCCGACTAACGTTTCTACTATTGTACCACCAGTGACGACTAAAGTTTCTACTGCTGTACCACCAGTGACGACTAAAGTTTCTACTGCTGTACCACCAGTGACGACTAAAGTTTCTACTACTGCACCACCAGTGACGACTAAAGTTTCTACCACTGTACCACCAGTGACGACTAACGTTTCTACTATTGTACCAGCAGTGCCGACTAACGTTTCTACTATTGTACCACCAGTGACGACTAAAGTTTCTACTGCTGTACCACCAGTGACGACTAAAGTTTCTACCACTGTACCAGCAGTGCCGACTAACGTTTCTACTGTTGTTCCACCAGTGACGACTAAAGTTTCTACTGCTGTACCACCAGTGACGACTAAAGTTTCTACTACTGCACCACCAGTGCCAACTAACGTTTCTACTGTTGTTCCACCAGTGACGACTAAAGTTTCTACCACTGTACCAGCAGTGCCGACTAACGTTTCTACTGTTGTACCACCAGTGACGACTAACGTTTCTACTGCTGTACCACCGGCGACGACTAAAGTTTCTACTGCCGTTCCACCAGTGACGACTAAAATTTCTACTGCTGTACCACCAGTGCCGACTAAAGTTTCTACTGCTGTACCACCGGCGACGACTAAACTTTCTACTGCCGTTCCACCATTGACGACTAAAGTTTCTACTGCCGTCCCACCAGTGACGACTAAAGTTTCTACTGCTGTACCACCAGTGACGACTAAAGTTTCTACTACTGCACCACCAGTGACGACTAAAGTTTCTACTACTGCACCACCAGTGACGACTAAAGTTTCTACTACTGCACCACCAGTGACGACTAAAGTTTCTACTACTGCACCACCAGTGACGACTAAAGTTTCTACCACTGCACCACCAGTGACGACTAAAGTTTCTACCACTGCACAACCAGTGACGACTAAAGTTTCTACTACTGCACCACCAGTGACGACTAAAGTTTCTACTACTGCACCACCAGTGCCAACTAACGTTTCTACTGTTGTTCCACCAGTGACGACTAAAGTTTCTACTGCTGTACCACCAGTGACGACTAAAGTTTCTACTGCTGTACCACCAGTGACGACTAAAGTTTCTACTGTTGTTCCACCAGTGACGACTAAAGTTTCTACCACTGCACCACCAGTGACGACTAAAGTTTCTACTACTGCACCACCAGTGACGACTAAAGTTTCTACTACTGTACCACCAGTGACGACTAAAGTTTCTACCACTGTACCAGCAGTGCCGACTAACGTTTCTACTATTGTACCACCAGTGACGACTAAAGTTTCTACTGCTGTACCACCAGTGACGACTAAAGTTTCTACGACTGTACCAGCAGTGCCGACTAACGTTTCTACTGTTGTTCCACCAGTGACGACTAAAGTTTCTACTGCTGTACCACCAGTGACGACTAAAGTTTCTACTACTGCACCACCAGTGCCAACTAACGTTTCTACTGTTGTTCCACCAGTGACGACTAAAGTTTCTACCACTGTACCAGCAGTGCCGACTAACGTTTCTACTGTTGTACCACCAGTGACGACTAAATTTTCTACTACTGCACCACCAGTGCCGACTAACGTTTCTACTGCTGTACCACCGGCGACGACTAAAGTTTCTACTGCCGTTCCACCAGTGACGACTAAAGTTTCTACTGCTGTACCACCAGTGCCGACTAAAGTTTCTACTGCTGTACCACCGGCGACGACTAAAGTTTCTACTGCCGTTCCACCATTGACGACTAAAGTTTCTACTACCGTCCCACCAGTGACGACTAAAGTTTCTACTGCTGTACCACCAGTGACGACTAAAGTTTCTACTACTGCACCACCAGTGACGACTAAAGTTTCTACTACTGCACCACCAGTGACGACTAAAGTTTCTACCACTGCACCACCAGTGACGACTAAAGTTTCTACCACTGCACCACCAGTGACGACTAAAGTTTCTACCACTGCACCACCAGTGACGACTAAAGTTTCTACTACTGCACCACCAGTGACGACTAAAGTTTCTACTACTGTACCACCAGTGCCGACTAACGTTTCTACTATTGTACCACCAGTGACGACTAAAGTTTCTACTGCTGTACCACCAGTGACGACTAAAGTTTCTACCACTGTACCAGCAGTGCCGACTAACGTTTCTACTGTTGTTCCACCAGTGACGACTAAAGTTTCTACTGCTGTACCACCAGTGACGACTAAAGTTTCTACTACTGCACCACCAGTGCCAACTAACGTTTCTACTGTTGTTCCACCAGTGACGACTAAAGTTTCTACTACTGCACCACCAGTGCCAACTAACGTTTCTACTGTTGTTCCAACGGTGACGACTAAAGTTTCTACCACTGTACCAGCAGTGCCGACTAACGTTTCTACTGTTGTACCACCAGTGACGACTAAAGTTTCTACTACTGCACCACCAGTGCCGACTAACGTTTCTACTGCTGTACCACCGGCGACGACTAAAGTTTCTACTGCCGTTCCACCAGTGACGACTAAAGTTTCTACTGCTGTACCACCAGTGCCGACTAAAGTTTCTACTGCTGTACCACCGGCGACGACTAAAGTTTCTACTGCCGTTCCACCATTGACGACTAAAGTTTCTACTTCCGTCCCACCAGTGACGACTAAAGTTTCTACTGCTGTACCAGTGACGACTAAAGTTTCTACTGCTGTACCACCAGTGACGACTAAAGTTTCTACTACTGCACCACCAGTGCCAACTAACGTTTCTACTGTTGTTCCACCAGTGACGACTAAAGTTTCTACTGCTGTACCACCAGTGACGACTAAAGTTTCTACCACTGCACCACCAGTGACGACTAAAGTTTCTACTACTGCACCACCAGTGACGACTAAAGTTTCTACCACTGCACCACCAGTGACGACTAAAGTTTCTACTACTGCACCACCAGTGACGACTAAAGTTTCTACCACTGCACCACCAGTGACGACTAAAGTTTCTACCACTGCACCACCAGTGACGACTAAAGTTTCTACTACTGCACCACCAGTGCCGACTAACGTTTCTACTATTGTACCACCAGTGCCGACTAAAGTTTCTACTGCTGTACCACCAGTGACGACTAAAATTTCTACCGCTGTACCAGCAGTGCCGACTAACGTTTCTACTGTTGTTCCACCAGTGACGACTAAAGTTTCTACTGCTGTACCACCAGTGACGACTAAAGTTTCTACTGCCGTTCTACCAGTGACGAGTAAAGTTTCTACTGTTGTACCACCAGTGACGACTAAAGTTTCTACTGCCGTTCCACCAGTGACGACTATAGTTTCTACTGCCGTTCCACCAGTGACGACTGTTGCATCACTACCTCCAAATGTGACCACCATTCCTACTGTTCTTGTAACACCAACACCTTGTTTTAATGGCATGGTAAGTTATCATCTTGTGGGGTTTTTAATTGTTTCTTTTACTATATTCGTTTTGGTTTTTCCTTTTTTAGGTTTTTACAGATTGTTTAACGGAATGCGCGCCTTCTTGTCAGTATTTGAACGCGAATTGTTCTGCTCCGAGAAATGGCGTTTGTACTACAGGATGCACTTGTTCTTCTGATCTGGTCTTCAATGGCACGTACTGTGTCGAGCCTTCGGACTGCCCGTGCTATTCCTACAATGTATTCCACAAAGCTGGTGCGACGTGGCAATCTAATTGCAGCGATTGTATTTGCTGGGCGAATAAAGTAATCTGTAACAAGAAATCGTGCCCACCTGTACTGTTCTGTCCTGGCCCAGACTTTGAGATGTCCAGTACCAACTGCTGTGATGTTTGTGTTCCTGTTTCCATACCGCCTACGACGTTTGCGCCGACCACTTCATTTCGGTGTAGAGATGACGAATTCCTTTGCTATGGTGATAACACGTGTATTTCTGACTCCTGGTTGTGTGATGGCACCAATGATTGTTCACTTAACGAAGACGAAAAGAACTGTAAGAATGCGATTCCTTGCAATCGTACTATTGGTGAGTCATAACTTTTCTTTATACAAATTCCTTCTCGTATTAAATGTAGCGTGCTGTCTAGAGAAACTTGTTAAAAGTAGTGAAGTACCTAGATTCTCAAGAACTTCACTCTTCCGTTTCAGAACAAGGTCGTACTACTTCAGTAAATCGAAGAAAGAGTAAATCGAAGAAAGATTAAATCAGAGTTTGATCTTTTTCTCAAAACGTCGACACTTTCCTATTTGAACTGCCTATGAGTGTCTATTGCCAGTTTTGTTTAGTTAATTTGTTTGAACAGTAAATTTTTAAGTTGCATTCAATAAAACTTGTAAGCCAGAGTAGCGTTAAACTTATTTTCTTTCTTGCATTAGCACACTGCAATGTTTATATCTCAATTTCATCTTTTTATAATATTGTACATCAAAATATGTAAAGATTTTTGTTAAAGGGTATTGGCAATAAAAATTAAGTTATCTCATTTGAAAGAACTCGTCACGTCAAATGGTATAAGAAGAACTTTTACAATTTTTCCATATCTGTTTTGGTTTTGGAAATATTTCGACCAAAGACAGCGTGCTGTCCGCCATCTTGGAATTATTTTCGATATGCAAAATTATGTAAAACGACATAAGCAGGGTAAAGTGAAATTTTTATCTTGCCAACCTTGTGACACTATGAGCTAGAAACTCGATTTTGTTGCGCTTTAAAAAGCCTTCCGTGGAAATTTGGTCACCCACGGAGCAGCTTAATCGGGTTTACCCTGCTTGTGACCACCAATTTCCTAGTTATAATTAGACCCAATATTACAACAAGATGGCGGACAGCACGCTGTCTTTTTGTCTTTCAAAACACAAGAAAGATACAGAAAAATTACAAAAGGTCTTCTTCTACTATTTGACGAGTTCTTTCAAATGAGACAAACTTAATTTTTATTGCCAATACCCTTTAAACTTTAATGGTTTGAGATCAATGCATTATTTTTCATTTTGATCCCAAAATAACTAATAAGATTCGATGAAGAACTAAGCGTTCGTTTTTTATAGGCGAAGTCCGTGGTCTGCCTGGTTCAAACTGGCACAGCGTAACAACAAATGAAGGAAATACCAGATATTGCTTGAGGGAGTACAATGAAAGTTTAGTATTTGAAACAGATCTTGGTTCCGTATCGGAGGTGAGGATGATAGAATCTGAAGTTTGGCTGGGGAGAGTGTATTATGAAGAGTTTGAAGTGAAGTACAGTATGGATGGTAATACTTGGAAAGCTTACAACTATGGCTTGAAACGTGTGGTAAGTTGTCTATATTGTGTACAAGACTACAGCTCTATCTCGCGGCACATGCCGACCGACAATAAGTGAGTTCGTGTATAATCTCGACTGTGCATCAAATTGTCGCGCTCTGGTCCGGATAAACTTTATTTCAATTTGTAACGTGAGGCTAAAATCGCGTGGTTCATTTCAACCAGAAAGCGTAATTTTCACTGATCTGAAAAATAGGACTGGATCGAGTTTCTATTCCTGAAAATGAAGCCAACGGCGGCCATGTTGGAGGATCACCTAACAATTACTGTGGCGTTGCAGACTTGTTGTAGGGCATTCTGACATTATCTATTTAATGTTAGTGGGACATTATTGGTTGGACAGTTACTTGATGTTGTTCAGTTTTGCTTTTCCTCTCAGATTAGCCATTGATTTTGTAATGAATCACTCCAATATGGCCGCCGTTGGCTCTTATTTTCTGGTGAGAAAAGCCAACTGGTATAAGCGTCAAATTAAGTTCAGGTTTTTGTGCATTTATGGATAGCAAAGTAAATATATTGGCCAGACTCTAAACCCATTTCGCTAAGTGTCTCAGTTTGATTTGCTTGCACAATCGCAGTTTCTATATAGACCACTTTCATAATGGTCATCTCTTTAAATATTCTTTTATGTGCATCTTAATAAGCCTTTGTGGCCTCGTTATGAAGCAAAGATTCTTTTGAATTGCAGACACACGAACGAGACTAGAAAGGCTTATTAAGATGCACATAAAAGAATATTCAAATTAGTTTCCATTATGAAAGTGGTCTATGCTGGCTTCAAAATCGGCTCATCCGACACAATAGAAAACTCGATCCAGTCCTATTTTTTCAGATCAGTGGTAATTTTGATGCGCGGTGGTCGAGATCACGAACTTGTTTATTCAACAAACGCCTTGAATTCTATATTCAAGGCATTAGCATATGTAGTGTAACCATGGTATAGCAAAGAGACTGCATAGGAAACTTGATGGGGTGAGCATGATAACCTAGTTGAAATTGTTTCTATTATATATTCAAAGTTTAGCAATATTATAGCTTAAAATGACGATCGAACTGCCTGTAAATACAACAATGCTAATATGGGGAGCACGGGTGGCGTGTGCTGTTAGCGGGCTGCCTCTCACCAAAAAGTTAAGCCCGGTTAGTACTTGGATGGGTGACCACTTGGGAATGACCCCGTTGTCGGGCTTGGAACTCATGTGAGTAGAGTTGTAGTTGATCTCTCCTGTGCTTCGAGGGTTTTTCGCCGGGTTCTCTGGTTTTCCTCCCTCCATAAAATCAACACCTAACATCTTAGCTGTGATCCGTGGTCTGAACTCTGTCGTATGGCGGCTGCCTGTTGCGCCTTTGATATGCCTCGACACGGCCACGTTGATCTGCGTCCTTCGCTATTCAGCCGCTGGCTGCAAGTAAGGATTATTAGCCCATTCATTTTCATTTGAAGGAAATTTTACTTGAAAATTTCAGTGTGAAAGAAGCATATCCACGCCATTCGTGACAGCAAAATTTTTAATTAGGTTTTAACCATTTCAGAAACTGAGTAAAATGTAATTTATTTAAACGCTCAAAGCACCTCACCTGACTATTAGCTTCTTACTTAGTTTTTACACTATCCATGGCGTCACCATTTAGAGTGATGTAATAGATCATACACGAGGAGGAGTGTTTCATCAGGATATCCAAACACCGAGACGTTTGTTGAAACTGCCGAGGCGAAGCCGAGGTTTTTGAACCTACTTCCAGGTGTTTGGATTTCCTGATGAAACACTCCTCCGAATGTATGATATAGCATCTCAAACAAATCAGTATTTTAAGAGAGAATCAAGATGAAAGTTTGCTTAATTTATGTAATTTCTTCCTCCGATATCCAAACCACAGACACGGTACTGATTTCCTTTGTGTTTTCTTCATGAATTATTGAATTTGAGATGACTATTTACAAGACTTTTTATCGCCTACTAATGAGTGTCTTGATTTCTAACTGTCTATTACAATACACAGTTTTCTTTTGGGATAAGTCGAAAGATAAGTTAATTGTCGATTGACGTTTAATTCTTTATCGCATTCCTAACCATTGATTGACTTGCATATAGACTAATGTTAACACGATACTTGTACATAGCTACAGTTTCTGTTTATCAATTAGCTATATTGTCTGTCGCATTACAATGCTTAGAACTAGGTAAAAAAATTATTATGGTCATATGATTCTGAAGGAATAACTCAATCAAAAATAAATTTTCCTTATTTGCGATAAAAGCTGTTTTAAAGCGATTTTTCACTGGGCTGATTTTTTGCCCGCGAAGCGACTTTTCCTTTTGTCTTACGAGCTCTGGACTGGAAGTAATTAGAAATTTATTTTAATTCTAACAATGGAACGTGGATCCGCGCGAAAAATGTCGCCTAGTGGAAAAGTGGCTTCACTCCTTGTCATCCATTAGTATAGAGGACCTGCAGTCATTCTGGTTACGTTTGTCACTGGTTTTATCATGGTTTTTAACGCTTTACTTATGTTTATTGTATTATAGACTTCCAACGCGAGTGGTGATATTTTCCTGTTCAAACTGGAAAAGCCTTTTCAAACGCGTTACTTGCAAATTATACCAAAGAAATGGACCATCCTGGCTTGTTCAAGATACGTCGTATACGGCTGCTTAAATGTCACAGCTACTCAAGCTCCCTCGGTCACCGCAGTTCCCACAACAGCTTGTCCTGGTTTCACTTGTAACAATAATCATTGTATCAATGGAAAATGGAAATGCGATGGAACCGATGACTGTGGGGATAACTCGGATGAACTAAACTGTCCCCCAACCACGTGCTCGTCTGATCAGTTCACGTGCAATAACAGTAAATGTATCGGAATCGATCACGTGTGCGACGGAGATAATGACTGTGGCGATGGCTCTGACGAAATTCCAGGATGTGTTAAACCCACTTGTCCTTCAACGCAGTTCACGTGCAATAACAGTCGCTGTGTACCTAACAGGTAAGGCCCTATTTACATAGCAGTAGGGTGACTCTCTTAACAGGGTGACCCTTTATCCAGACGAGTCAAAACACATAACCTACAATATGTTTATATGGAGCAGGATGACCCTTGTAGAAGGGTTAACTTTTCTAGTAGGGTCATCCTCTCTCTCCGTGGCCATTTTTAGCTTATATTTGGTTTACATGTCATTATTGGCGTCATTTGCTTGGTATCAAGACTTCACAAAGACAAAATGTATAAGAACATCGGTCACGTTGACCAAATCATTAAAGACTAGTTTTTTGTCCGCGAACTCGAAAAGCCCAGCTGATGGCGTAAGGCTAAAAACGGTAAAGGGTTCCCGGTTACCATTTTCCTATCCCACTCAGTTTTTGGACCACAAAATGCCGACCCTAATTTTTCTGTTGAATATTTGCGGAGCGTAGGCCCGAGTTGCAGCATGGTTTCCATCTTGGGATAGCAACCATGATGGCAGAACCTGATAGTAGCGCAATTGATATTATGTTGGTTTTGGAAAGAATATTGTCATGCCTAGGCACTAAATAAAAATCCACCTGTACCCTACCTACGTTTTTGCGAAAAGAAATAGGAAACTCAGGTTGTTGTATTTTTTTGGCTTAACCCAACCTCCAAAATGCCGCCGTTTAAGTTGGTGTCATAGATTTTAAAATCCACATCAAATATGTAGATTTTGTTTGAATAACGTATCAAAACAAACTAATCCCACTATGAAGTCGTTCAAACTAAAATACTCGAACTCTTTTTGTCAGATTCCTTTGTGATGGTGAAAAAGATTGTTCCAGTGGAGAGGACGAAGACCCAAAGAACTGTTTATTAACTACGCAAGCACCTGTGTGCGAATTTCTCTGTCCAAACGGCGAATGCATTCCAAGAAAATGGATCTGTGATTATTTCAAAGATTGTAACAATAGCGTTGACGAAATCAACTGTACTTGTGCCAACACAACGCAGTGGAGATGCCCAAGGAGTGGAAAATGTATTGCCATTGATTACATCTGTGATGGAACTGTGGAATGTCCGGACGGTGAAGATGAAGAGAACTGTCCTACGATTTTACCGACTACAATTGCTTCGACTGTTCCAAGTATTCCCACCACTGTGAAACCCATTACCAACTTTACGACCCCGGTTACGGTAGCACCAATACCCTGTATTGCTCAAGGAAAGATGTACAAGGTTAGTAAACCTAGAAATATCAATAGGAGTGTTCATGAATATACGGTATTAGTATAACAGTGGACTATAACAGATCTGCATTCTGATTGGCTGAGCTACTAATTGTTTATTGGCGCCAGACCACAAATACCAAAAGAGTCTAGTTTTGAAATGCAAAACAATGGCAGAAAAATCGGATTTTGCTGAGGTTTTAATTTGTTTCTTTATATTAAAATAATAATATATATATATAATAATAATAATACACGAAGCGAAACAAGCAGTCGTTGGATTCTTTTGAAAGGCTTATAGGGCCGACCATGAGATGAAGTTGAATCACGCCACTCTTTTTAAATATTTTTTTAATTTTTTTTTAATTCTTTCATTTTTATTTTTTTTAATTCTTTTCATTTTTTTTTATCATCATTTTAATAAACCTATTAACTTTGTAAACTTCCTAGTTGTTTTTTAGTTATTGTAATTAGCTTATTAGTATTAGTCAATTTGTTGTATTAGTTAAATTAAGCACGCCCCTCATTGAAACCAGCATTTATTGTTGTTGAGGCTAGCGTGTTGAAATAAAGTATGTATGTATGTTTATACTAAAACAATTAGACAACTCCTCTTCTATCAGTTCATAGACAACTCGGACTCGTTGTCTAACTGTTAATTATAATACATTGACTCAAGACAATTGTGCTAAGTTATTTAACCACTCGCCGTGCCAGTCTAAGATCTGATTTTATTGTTGTATCAAATGACTTAATTTCTCTGGCACGATTCTTATTCTCATCGCTAGATCATTGGCGTTGTCATTATAAACGATACAATCCCAGAATTCTGTTCACCATATTTCAAAAGAATTATATCTTTTACATGCGAAGGTGAAGGTGCTGTCTTGTGTACTAAGAAATGTGAGCAATTACAAAATATTTTTTCCAATTCCATCGCTTTGTTCTACAAATTACGTTTTCTTGCAAAAAATATGCAACAACCTGCATAAAATATTAGGAAATTTGTTGACTGATTCTATTGCAGCTTACAGATTGCCTAGGAAATATAGTATATAAACCATTCAATATATGCAGCGTGCGGGTCGTATAAGCGACAGTTTGGAATTGGATTTTTTCCGAATGCTGGATTGTAATTGGTCAAAGTTGGTGAGAATCCTCGATATCTGCACTTTTAGTTGTATTTGCCGCCGTGATTGTCAGATTACGAGCTCACAATGCTATTTGTAGTTTCTGGAGGTGTTATCTGTACTTTGAATTTAGCTTTCTATTTCCAGAATTATCAAGGTCTCAGTCTATTCGTCTTATAGCCTTCGACCCTACTATACCGACTTTAACATTCATAATTCAGTTGAGAAAATGTTTCATCCAATAACTATTCTAATTTCCCACCTTGAATATCTCGCTAAATGTGGGCGGGTAGTAATTTTATTTATTACGTATTAAAACTAATTTATCTATTTTATTACTTGTTCCTTACTTTTAACAAAATTTTGTTAAACTTGATAGGTTGGCGATACTTGGTTTGAAGAGCCATGCTACAAATGCAGCTGTCTTGGCAAAGGTTTATCGAAATGTAGTTTGGTTTGTCCAATTGTTTCTTGTCCACAGGTTAGTACAAAGAAAACAACAAGAGTGATACAAAAGTAGAAAGCTGCTTAGACGGTGTTTTACGGTGTATAGACCTTATTGAGAAATGCCGCTGAATTAAAGTTATTTTATATGCATATAAATTAGCCCTTATGAACTCGTTTTCATGTGGAAAATGAATTTTTATTTTAAAATGAGATTATATAGTCGAGGAGGAAAAGCGAGAAAAAGTCGACCACGTAGCACCCCCCCCCCCCCCCCCCCCCCCCCCCGCCACTACACAATAGTTTTGACTCCAGATTATAATAGGCTTGATACCCATAGAACATTGCTAGGTCAGTGGTACTCGAAAATTGTGGGGTCAGTGGCCTGCTACATAGAGGGGATGGGTGTGGGTGGTCCTTACATTGACAGACTTAAGTCTGTCAATGAAAGGACCACCCACCCCCTCTATGTAGCAGGCCACTGACATTTGTGAGTACGACTGACCTAGCAATGTTCTATGGGTATCAGCCTATTATAATCTGGAGTCAAAACTATTGTGTAGTGGGGGTGCTACGTGGTGGACTTTTTCTCGCTTCTCCTCCTCGACTAATAAGGATAATTTTATGCACATACGAATTGTAATTCGGGGGTTCTGCAAAAGTTTCCACTATATTCCATTCTATATTTAGTTTTTAAAACTGGTATGCTCCTTTGACTCTGCCCTTATTGTCCCTTAACTAAATTATAATCGCTACTGTTTTTGTCAGGGAAAAGTATTGGTTACTTCACCAACTGAATGCTGTAAATGCCAGTCTCCAACCACAACTGCTCCACTCATTATTGGACCAGGAGCTGTGATTACAGCCTCAACAAGACCTGCAATGTCGCAAGCAGGTAAGCTGTCTATGGAAAGGATCTAGCAACCATCTTGACGTTTTCTTTAATCTCGGCGTTTATACTTTTTAGTTTCTTTGAGAAGATATACCAAATATTGCAAAACGGATAACACACTCAGTATATAAACACATAACAAAATAGAGTTTCAGCTGATACTGCGACAATAGTGACGTTTTATCACGGAGACCGTCCCAATACCCGCGTTCATCTGTTTTTTAGGAATAATCTTTTAGCTAAAGCCAACACGTAATTGTTTAATATTTTTGAACACACGTGTGTTTATATTTTTGAACACACATGTGTTTTTGTATTACATTTAGTCAAGTCTTTTTCCGCCTATGACATTTACTGTTTCTTCATAACCCGCTTTTTCTGGGAGTTTTTTTTTTTGTGTTTTTTTTTTTTTTTAAACTATCGTGTACGTTAGTAGAGTGTTTGCTGTACAAACTGTCGTAAGTAGTTGAAATCAGAAAACTCTGAGCTCGTTTCCAAGGTATAAATGTCGTATAAAACAACCTCGGTTTGCCATCTGACTCCAGGTGACTCAATGGTTAGAGGGTCCGGCTACTACTTGAAAGGTTGTGTGTGTACGAGTTTCTTCTGGAGCTCCGAGTTTAACTACTTACGTCAGCTTGTACAGCAAAAACCACTAAACGCCTGCATTATAAAAGCTCACTCACACTCGCACTCAATGAGTGGCCTCTCGCACAATAAGTGCAACTCAACACTCAATAAGTCTCCACTCGCCCTCGCTGCATGAGTATGGGACTACACTCCCTCACTAACCATTCAATTGAATGGTTGGAGAGTGAGTGTAGTCTCGTACTCGGTGAGGGTGACTGAAGACCCATTGAGTGTGAGGGGCCACTCGGAGTGTGAGTGAGCTTTTAGAATACAGGCGTAAAACTATAAACTTGTATCTGGCTATATGAACGCACTTATATATATACGTGATTTACTGCGTGATCTTTTCTTTTTTAGTGCTAACTACAACCGGCCCTGCCGCGCCACAAACGACACAAGGTATTGTCGCTAGAAATGCACATTCCTTTTTTCTGTCTGTCCTTGCAGAAATAAACATCTAAATTCATAAGGAAATAAATTCCCAGAGTGATATCGATGGAATTTTCGCGCCTTTTCTGTTCTTCGCTGCCCCTAGCTATGTTGCCCCACAGTCCACATGTATGCACACTGAAACGATACTCAAACTAGACATGCAACTTTCAAATATTTCTTGATAATTGTAGTATTAACGTACTGATCTTTCACTATATACTACATTTTTGTTGAAACAACCTCATGAGTTACACAACTTGTGGAGCTTCTAGCTTACAGTTTGCATAGTGTCTACGCAGTGGACACAAACTGTTAGTGGGTCAAGTTAGCGTTTAAGCTAGACGCTGAACTTATAAATATTAACTGTTTTTTTTGTCTCGTATAAGTAACCCTTATGGGGTACAACGTAATGAACTATTACATTTTTAAAAACATAATTTACCATATTTTTGTATCCAGCTCCAGTAATTGGTTGCATCAACGTTACTTGTTCATGTCCACACACCTGTGAATCCATAGCTGATGGTTCTACTTGTACCACGTCGGATTGTAAACCTAACTGCCAGTGTCCTAGCGGTACTGTGTTGGAAAATGATCTTTGCCTAGAACCCAGCACTTGTCCATGCTACCACCAGGGCAAGGTTTTCAAGGTAACGTTAGTTGTATATCACCTCTGACATAGAGGGTCCAACAAGATACTTGAGCCTAAGCTTCTCCGCGTGTGTACAAAAAAGGAGCTAAGGCCACGTGCTGGTAATTTATTGTTACTCCTAAGGAGTGGGTTTTATAAGATTTCTTCATTTAGGGTGAGTGCGTTTGTGTCAACTGATTAAAGAGTATTGGCAATAAAAATTAAGTTTGTCTCATTTGAAAGAACTCGTCAAATGGTATAAGAAGACCTTTTACAATTTTTCTCAATCTTTCTTGTGTTTTGAAATATTTCGACCAAAGACAGCGTGCTGTCCGCCATCTTGTTGTAACATCGGGTCTAATTAACTAGGAAATTGGTGACGTCACAAGCAGGGTAAACCTGATGAAACTACTCCGTATGTGACCAAATTTCCACGGAAGGCTTTTTAAATGTTGTGGGTCAATTTAAAATGGAAATAGCGCAACAAAATCGAGTTGCTAGCTCTTAATGTTTATGATGTCAAATGCATAAAATAATTCGAAAATAATTCCAAGATGGCGGACAGCACACTGTCTTTGGTCGAAATATTCCCAAAACCAAAACAGGTACGGAAAATTGTAAAAGGTCTTGTACCATTTGACGAGTTCTTTCAAAAGAGACAAACTTAATTTTTATTGCCAATACCCTTTAAGACAGAAACTTCAGAAACACTAACGGAAAAAAAGCCACTGTAAAGCTCACTGATTTTGTGTTTACACATCTACTACGAATTCTGCATGATTGCACCATGAAGCCAGTACAAATTAAAATAACTTCAAACAATCAAATGGTCGCATTTTAAATGAAATTTTACGGAAGTACTATTATGACAAGGATACCGTCTACTTGCCCAATCCCACCTTGGTAACGAGAAACCCATATGCTCTTACTTCCTTTCAGTTTGGAGAACATTATGAAAAAGATGTCTGCATTTCTTGTATGTGTCTACAAGATGGATTCTCGTGCCAGAAGAAGTGTAATAAATTGTGTTCACCGGTAAGATTGGTTCACTTTGAAATCTATAGTGTTTCTCTTATAATTTTCTTCTATAATAGTTAGTTACAAATAGTTTATAAATACTTTTAAAACGTTTCAACAAATTAAAAAAAATACTATCAATGTAACGACAGTAAGCCGTTCCAGATTATGAAACTGATTTTAGAAATATTTAAAATCCGGATGTAAGTAACGGGGCATTGCGAACTAGCGTTCGGAAGAACCAGTTATTAGGGACCTTACGAAGTACGACGGCAACTCCAACGACGATGTCTTCTAAACAAAAGAATTCTAGTTGTGAAACAAAGAGAATGAATAATTTTTAGTCCCTAGAGTAATCTCAACAGCGTCCTCGTTCTTTATACAACGCCACTTCGAGCATTTGCACGTCTTCATGACGACGTCAACGGCCAAAAGATGAGAACTGTTGTTTAAGATTGACCTCAATACAGACACTACAATCATTTTAGCAGTACTGCGGCGTTTTGGAAGTCATTAAACTAGCTTCAAATATCAAATATAATAGTCAGTTAGCCGTGACTTTTTTAATTATAAAGTTTATGTTGCTTTTTAACCGCCGTCGTCGTCCAAGCATCGTAAGGTCCGTATTATAAGGCTTCAGGTTCGATCTTTGTCTGGGGCTCAGAGTTTCTCTGACTATTTTAGCGTGACGAACGTGTATACCAAATATCTCTTGCATTGCACCAATTTCGCTAACGTACTTCGTGCACGACATGTGTTTTATCTATACTTAACTACATCTTGTATGCAAACGCTCCATCATAGCCTTAATCGCTCAATTGTTAGAGCATTAGAATTAATGTTGCAGTTGTTTCGATCGACGTCTCACTAGAGTATTTAAGCTTGACGGCAAACGTCTACCAAGCGTCCACAAACGTCCATGTCTATTTATTGTTCCAAAGTTGTGCACTTGTTTCTGAACTGTTAGAATTTTAAACATCGTTAATTGATGTTATAATTAAGAAGTAAAAGTACATGTAGTTGAGTATCACAAATATTTAACAACTGTTTAAAGCTTATCAACCTCATTAAAAATTCATGAAGAAAACTACAAAAAAATAAAATTTAATCTATCTGTAAATCGTAATACAGATCCGTCCTGATTTACACATTCCAGGGACTATGTTTACATAAACGTTTTCCTCAATTTACTTCGCTAAATTCACTCCAACTTGAAAAATAGTTCGAAAACATGGCTATTCATTTATATAAACAGCCGATCTGTATCTGATTTACTACGGCTCGCTTGGAGCTCGCCTTGTAAATCAGTTACAGTTCGCTGCTCATGCTTTACCTATTACATAAAAATGTCAGGTGGTTCGCTAATCTGTTTTGTATGCTTTATTTTAGCACGAAGAACTCGTTACTCCTCCTGATCAATGCTGTTACTGTAAAGAAAGTAAGCCAGTGTCTTTTTTCTTTCTTTTTTATATAAAATGTTGTTCTTGTTACTAACTATATTTGAACTCCTATTATAAGTTTACCCCTTTTAAGGGGCCAGGTATTAAAGTCTCGAAAGTATCCTTACTATATATACTGCGAATAAAACTCGTGTTAGTGCAATGTGCAGTGTTATTTACAAGCGTATTTAATTTCTGAAGAGAAGAAACAGATGCCAGATCAAGTGAGAATTGAGTGTATGAATGTTCTTCGCACGATTTTACTTAAAATTTCTGAGTCGGAACTCAGTAAAATAACTTCGTTTCCAAAAATCACTTCATTCGGGCTATTTATCCCAAAGTGCCCTCAAAAATATGTAATCACTAGTACAAATAAGGCCCTGTTTACATGAAGCGGATTGACAGTCTAATCGGATCGAACAACGCGAGTGGAGTCAATAATCCGGGCACATGTTCACATGGAGAATCAAATTTGCCTGGAACATTGTTTTCGATTTTGGAACACTATTGTCTGTGCTTCCCTCAATGTCTGCCATTTAGCGCGACACGCACCAACTTCACTCGTGCATAGCCTATCAAGGTATTTTCAAGTCAAACCGTGTTTAGATGAATCAGATTTGGAGACATTCAAGCCGATTCAAGCTTGAATTTCAAGTCAACCACTCCACTGCGTGGATTGACTTCGGCCATCCGTTTCGATCTGATCGAAAACTTTTAATCTTCATGTAAACACAACAAGGGGAAACGACATGGGAGATTTGACTTGAACACTTAATCCGCTTCATGTAAACAGAGCCTAAATATACACATATAATTTGTTTTGTAAAAAAAAACAATACTTGAAATCAATCTCGCTAAAATTAACCTGAATTTTGCTTGCTGTTATTTTTCAATACAAACGTTTGTTTTTTTTCATCTAGAGTGTCGTTCAGGTATGATTTACAAACAATGTAGTTGCCCCGTCACCTGTGAAAACACCAGCTGTGACTCTACAACATGCCAAGCTGGGTGCGAATGTCCTCCTGAACAATACGATGATGGAACAAAATGTGTGGCGCTGTCCGATTGTTACTGCATTGTCGATGGTAGACTAGTTGAGGTGGGTGGACCGTTTATATTTAAATTAATAAATATTTTACTAGCTAAACATTCAATTTAGCTCTGCATATAAATTGCTAAACTTTACTTCAATCTTTCTGTAAAGTATATTATAAGTAATATTGGGTATTTCACTCGTTTACATAGCATGTTCTAGGGATTTTAGGTGAAGGAAAATTCGAGTGTAGAATATATACATTTTAAGACCAGACCGGGACCAGTTACGAAAAATTCAATTACACAGGCCTTCCGGCAGGAATTGAACCCACGACCTTGCGATTCTAGTGCAATGCTCTGACCACTGAGCCACGGAGGACGTTGCCCAGAGCTTGATCGTGAGTTCTGTATATATATTAAGGTGGTAATGCCAGGAGAGAATTTGGTATATTATAAGTAATATTGGGCATTTAACTCGATTACATAGCATGTTCTAGGGATTTTAGGTGAAGGAAAATTCGAGTGTATAAAAATAATAAAGTGTATATATTCTACAGAATTGCAAGGAATATTGAGTAAAAAGCGTGGGCACCACTTTGGACACTCCGGCACTCAATCTCGTTCCCAGAGCCCACGTTCCCCACCCGGGAACCGAGAGACTCTGGGATAATCCGTTTCAAATCACAGGATTCTTGTTATTCCGGTTGAGGTACGCATGCGTAAATATCCGAGCGGAATCTGGATAGTATGTTCTCCTTGTTTGACTTTTCCCCAAACAAGTCAATGGACACACATACGGCGAAGATATCGATCGCGGCAACGCTGGGGTCTTGTCGTCTGACATCTTTGTTATTTTGGTTTTATTAGTTCTACTTCCGGTCACTTCAGACCAACTCATGCTCACTATTCAGCCAATAACGTAACGATTTGAAACGGACTATCCCAGAGTCTCTCGTTTCCCGGGTGGGGAACGTGGGATCTGGGAACGAGATTGATGAGTGCCCGTACCCGGGCACGGTGCCCGAGTGCGTACTACCTCAGCGCATGGTGCCCGGTTTTGATTAGTTTGAGTTGGGCACCGCGGAAAAGTCTTGTTCACCCGTGCCCGTACACCTAGTCTCAACAGGGGGCAAGTGTGATAAGTGGATGAAAATAACGGTTAATTACTGGGAACCGAGGCATTAAGCCACATACATATTAAGCCACATACTAAGTATAGGCTTAATGCCGAGGTTCGACGTAACTAATTTAGTTCAAATTTCACAAGGTTTTGTTTCATCTGTATACTTCCCTGGGCTTTATAAAGACCGTTATAATGACAATTCAATTTAAATCCGTTTGTATGGGAGATAAAAACTTATA
Organism: Paragorgia papillata; assembly: GCA_035771165.1. NCBI lineage: Eukaryota > Metazoa > Cnidaria > Anthozoa > Scleralcyonacea > Coralliidae > Paragorgia > Paragorgia papillata. The sequence goes on along the minus strand of JAWNZC010000340.1, from coordinate 6,098,867 downwards.
ACAAAGAAAACCGCGTTAAAGTTGAACTAAAGCGCGATAACCACTTATCACACTGTTTATCGCACACTAATAAGTATTTCGATTTCTAACTGTTGAAGTTAATTCTCGGTAATTAAATTTTAAAAAAATAGTAATTTCATTGCAGTACAGTGATGACATTAGATGATTAATCAACGTTCATGCACTCGGGTAATAACGAATTTAACATCGCTCGTAGAGCTTTAAAGGCCTGGCCAAACGCTTTCAACATTTCATGCAACATCGTTCAACATTATTGAATTCAACCGTGATTCAACATGTTGAAAGCGTTTGGCCACCCTGTTGAGTGATGTTGAACGGTGTTGAATGATGTTGAACGAAATTTGAACATGTTCAAATTTTCGTTCAACATGCGTTCAACAATGTTGAACGATGTTGCATGAAATGTTGAAAGCGTTTGGCCAGGCCTTAACGCCTACTCGGGCCCAATCGGTAATAAATCCTTTATCACCCTCGTGACCGTCGTTTAACCATTACTTCGTCTTAAGCCTTGTGTAACATAATCTTGTAAACCACATCTCTGTCTCTTTCATATACATTGACTGTTTAAACTCGGTACTTAGTGTTCGTAATTTTGACAGTTGAATCATTGTTTGATTTCAGAGTGGTGAGAGTTGGCATAAGGGCAATTGCTTGACTTGTTCGTGTAAGGATGGTTCAGAACAATGTAACAAGACGTGCAACATTACAAACTGTCCCCAGGTTAGTTGTGTGCTGACGGTAATTAAGAAGATCGTGTTTTACTATTTAGTATTTAGCCGGTGGATTTTACTGTAACGAGAACATAATGTAACGTGTTTGAAAATATTTTAATACAAGAATTACTTTCTATACCTGTTTTTCTGAAGACTGACTAATTTGAAATTACATTCATGATTCTGCTATAGAAACCATTTTTTCTGTGTTGACTTCTCCAGATTTTTTGAGTTTATACTCTTATGATTTTTGAAAATGCGTTGCTTGAACATGACTCGAGAATCTATATTATAATCTTTTTCCAAACAGGGCTATGAGCTAGTTACTCCATATGATGGCTGCTGTACTTGTATCATGAGAGGTAAATGTATTTTCTGAAGTGTTATCAGAGCTGCACCTTAATGTTTATGTAAAGTAAAATGGGAGTGGTCGATCTTTATGGGCAGTTATAATGATAAGCCGATCAAATCTCGAGTCTTTATGATGAATACAGACTGTATTTGGAAGTCGTAGATTTTTTAAAAAACAAATAATTTTAACTCGGGAACTATACCATTGCGTAATACCACCGACAAACGACACTACAAAGTTCACAATTAAGCGACGCCTATGGCCACGGCTTTCTTATTAATCTTTCACCTATTATTTCTATCGATTTCTATATCTTTCCTTTTTCGTTTTTAGTCACCACAAGTCCCATGACTACTGTGATAACCACGACTCTACTTCCAGGATGTATTGTTAATGGCACTCTCAAGAATGTAAGTATTTGAAACCACAAATTTATTTGATTCAGATATAAATCGCTGAAAATGAAATATACTTTACATAAATTCTCCCGTGCTAATTTGTACTGTAAATTGTCTTTGATAGGTTGGCGAAACTTGGTCGAATGATCTTTGTGAAAATTGTACTTGTGAAAGCGCGAATCAAATCAAATGTGTTGCAACGAGCTGTCCATCCGCGTGCCCACAGGTATATAAGTTTATACATTTACATATTCTACGTTTGTTTTCTGACTAACTACTGAAATTAGATTTTACATTAAACCATGCACAATTGTGTTAATCTATATTAAAATAGTGTCTCTATCTACCACGAGTGTTTAAACAAACTGTTAAACTTAAATAATCAATATTTGAGAAACGCACGCAGCGCTCATTTGAGCTTTAACACCGATTTCCAATAAAGTGACAGAAACCGGAAGAACTTTTTAATTACCGCTATCCGCTTTTGGACTTCCATTTAATCTGCTTTCATCTAGAGTAGCTGCCTTAATATTCGTACACATGTTTTCATAATTACCAGAAAGAAGCACGTCTTTTCGTGATATTAGATTTACGTATAGTGAAAACCAACTGTCGCTTGTTTAGGCCGATTTTATTTGTATTATCTAACATTTATGTAATATTCAGTAGATACTATTTTTTCTACTTCATACTCTTTATACATATATACATATACACATACTATTTTTTCTACTTCGTACTCTTTATACATGTATACATATACACATGCACTATTACATTTTGTAAAATTTTTAAGGGCAATACTTTGTACTATTAAGTGCATGCAACTCTCCTTAAATGAAGTTGGCAATCACTGGATTTAATGATTGACTATCCCATGACGGCATTTAATTTTAAAAGCTATACAGTACTAAATATGATTTGCTTTAACGCGATATATCGTTCTTTTCAAACTGAACATGTTCCCCTTTTACATTTCTTATTGCAGGGTTGCAAAATTAAACAGACGCCAGGAAAATGTTGTAACGAATGCGGTAATTTTTTTCCTAAACATTTCGTGATACTTGATACGATTCTTGCAATCTCGTTTTAATTTTACTAAACTTTCTCTTCGATTATAGTTCCTCAGTCATACACACCAGCACCAATCGTTTGCGTTGACAATGGAATAACGTACCAAGTAAGTCCACGTTACGCTGTTATATTTTGAAGTGCGTATATCACTTGTGGGAATTTTACATGTTTGTGATCTTTGATTCTCCTGAGCAAAATTGCAATAGTTTAGTTTAATAGATTTTCCACAAGAAAATAAAAACATACATATACATCAAGAAAATTACAGCACATATCTTGTCAATAGATCCTGTTGTCCCAAAATTTCATCTTTTATGAACATTTTCGCTGTAAAAGTTGGCAACTACTTGTCGGAAGTGACGTCGAAAAAGTAATGAGCTTTTGGAAAGCGTTTTTACAATAGGATTATACGTCTTTCTCGTCATTTCTTTTACTTACGCAATAACGAAGAGAATGAAGTGCGAACTAGATACGTAGTATTGTGAACTGAACTGTTTCTTTCTTTCTGAAAGCCCATTCCTTTTCCAACGTCACTTTCTAGAAGTAGTTACCAACTTTGACAGCGAAATGGTCTGAAGATAAAATTTTGGGACGACAAGATATATTGCAATTTTGCTCAGGAAGACCTCAAGATTACGAATATATAAAATCTCTACACTTGTGATAGGAATGTATCACTTGCAGCTTACTCGACCACTTTAAATTACTTGCACCTTTTTTCAAGGTCGGCGAATCGTGGAAACCTGATTCTTGTCAAAATTGTTCGTGTTCATCTCAAGGCCGGGTGAATTGTCGCATCGAACAATGTTTGAAAAATTGTCCTGTGGTGAGTACCGGTTTGAGTATAATTCTGTCTTTGCTTTAGTTAAATGAAAGGGTTGTTTATCATTTATTTATCACAGTTATCTTAATACTCGATCCAGGCTAAATTTCTTTTTTTGTTTTAGGGTTATGAAAGTCGTGCCATTGCTGACCAATGCTGTCCTGAATGTGGTAAGTGCATTATATTAAGCGGTGTTCTGTTCGTCTGTCTTAAACCAGGCAGAGATAAGCAAGCATGTTTAGATATCACTAATGACATTTGTATGTAACGAACAACCGTTTGTTATATTTGTTTTCTTTATATAGTTCCTATCAATAAGTGCAGGGCAACTAACACATCTTCAGTTGTCACGGATATCAATGGCTGCGTAAGCAGCAACGCCAAGATTTCATTCTGTAGTGGTCCTTGCAATTCAAATGCTACTGTTTCTATTTTTGGTAATCTGATCATCATTTCCGACTGTCAATGTTGTAAGCCCACCGTCCTGGCCAAGGAATCTACCCAGATGGTATGCCCCAATGGATCCACATACATCCACTATTACCCTGTCATTCAGGCATGTTCCTGCACCGCATGTGGAGCTCAAGAACCTAACCAACCGACTCAGTTACTGAAATTGATTACTCAAGAAAGCAAAGGGTGAATAATTAGCTTATATTTTTTCAATTAGTTTTACTTAAAGTATATAGGTCAAAATATGCACAAAAATATTAAATTAAATTAGAGAATTAGGAATAGAGAATTAAAATTATGTATAGAAAATTAGTTTATAAATAATTACATAGAGCTAAAAAGCCCAACCAAACGATTTATGGCTTTGATAATCTCAAAAAAACGAAGGGTGAAAAGAGATGAACGTCATTTATTTTTTTCAATTACGGTTAGATATTTATTAATTATTATATAGATAAAAAACATACAAAAAGCAAATAGAGATGTTATGAGATTAGTATTTATAAATTATATTATCGTTGAGGTAAACTACTTGTATGCTGGCGTACAATGTATTCAAATTATCTAATAAAATTTATTCCTGAACTGTTTCTGTTTTCCGTGTCTATTTATAAGATGTTGGTTACCCGGTTGTGTACCCTAACCACGTTTTTACTAGTCATATTTTTTTTTTGTACCTTGGAGGTAAGAAAGGTTGTGTACAAGCAATTACCTTAAAGTGCCTATCTCACGTTTGGGGATTTTACATATTCGTAATATTTGGGTCTTCTTGAGCAAAATCATAATATATCTTGTCAGCCGAAAACTTCATCTTCTTGGAGTTTTTCGCTGTCAAAGTTACCGGATGTGATGTCATAAGAGGCATTTTTGTGGCAAGTAACAAAAGAAAACTGGTTTGGAATGCCTCTTGTGACATCACATCCGGTAACTTTGACAGCGAAAAACTCCATGAAGATGAAATTTTCGGCTGACAAGATATATTATGATTTTGCTCAGGAAGACCCAAATATTACGAATATGTAAAATCCCCAAACGTGAGATGGGCACTTTAATATCTCGGTAAAGACCTACTTAATATAAGTATAGGTTAGTGACTGAAACCGAGGTCACTACGCTGGTTATTAACCCCGAGGGCCGCAGGCCCAAGGGTAACTTTTTTAGTTTATTCATGACACAGACGATATTTGTCGTTATTTAACAAAAAAATGGTAATCTAGTCGTAGTTTTAAAGCGATATATTGGGTCCTTTAATATGCAAAGTCAATAATCTATATTCAACCGCGGCACAGCAAAGATAATTTATGCATAAATAAACCAAGCACATTCGGTTTCTTTATTATTCAGAAGTCTTTATCTCCCATACAAACTGAATTGAATTGTCATTATAAATGCACGGTTTTTATCTGTATAAAGCCCTGGGAAGTATACAGATGAAGATAAAACGTTGTGAAATTTGAACAAAATTAGTTAATTACCTCGAGCCCTCTGCATATTAAACTTATACTTCCCTCGGGAAGTACGTGGCTCAATGCCTCGGTTCTTGGTAATTATAACTGTCAATTACTAAGTCGTTCCCATGCCCGTTACTGATTAGAGCGTTTGTTCGGGCTACAATCCTGGACAAAAGTGCTTGGGACACTATCCGAAAATCGTCAAAATCGGCAAAGTGGCCCAACAGTTTTGTCCAGGATTGTCTGAAAATGGCGAGTTTATGATTTTTCAATAAAACGCAGCTTTTTAACTTTGTAACATTGCAAAATATATACAGTTTAATAAAAGAGCCCCATCTCTGCTCCCCCTTACCCCCTCAATGGGGAAGGGATCACTGGAGCAGAGTCTCTGCAGAGTTCCCACCCGCACCGGTACCACCCGCACGAGAGCTCTATTTAATTTGCATATTCACCAAACCTTCTATACCCCACAAACAATTTGTTGTTCATGCATGTGGGAGCGTATTTATGTCATTTTCGAGCAAACTGCGCAGAATCGCCGCCCCCAAATTGTTTTTTTCTTCGATTTTGTTTAATTCGTCATTTTCAGACAATCCTGGACAAAAGTGCTTGGGACACTATCCGAAAATCGGCAAAGTGGCCCAACAGTTTTGTCCAGGATTGTAGGTTATCTAAAGTAAAACCAATCGAACTTTAGGATAGCTAGGTGCCCACCCTTCTATATTAATGTGCTCGTTAGAAAATTCGATTTCATTTTTTCAAAAGAAAAGTTTGGTCCGCGTGACTCTTTTCCAGTGGAAATCCGGTTGAGGTATTTGCGTACAGATAGTAATTCGTTCAAGTTTATCGTTACTTGCATGGCAAGTACTAGGAACATTCGGCCACATCATAGTCAATCGAGATATGGTCTTGGAAACTCGGCTAAAGTCTTTGGTCTATCTTTTTGTTCGCCTTTATGCATTTTTGTGCACGGTCACTAAACACATTGTATTTAGTATAATGAATGAATAGTCCAATAGCAACGTTTCAGTTCAATCACTCAACCGTGCTATTTAAATAATTAATAAACCTACAACAAAGGATGTGTAAGGTACGGTTCAACAATAAAATCACTGCTCATTATAGGCGCTTTGAAGTTTGCCGAGTTTCCAGACCAAATCTCGATTGACTATGGCCGCATCTGTCGGTCTTTGGTCTTGTTCATGCAAATCGTGTAATGTATTTCACGGAAGGTCGCGCAATTTTCCGATGTTTACAATTCAATGATCACCCAATCCAAGAGAAATCGCGTTTATCGTTAATCTTGAGCGAAATAAGACCCCACTAGCGGATTTACATATTCCTTAAGCAGCCATTCCGTTTCGTGGAATAGTCGAAGCTCATTTATACCATACATATTTCTCCCACTTTATTAGACCCAGCAAATTGAATTCAGTGGTTAACACTTGAATGAGTGTCTTATGTTTGACGGTTTAACAGTTAACTACTACTCACTTAAGAAATTGATTGTAACTACAACCACCACATTGCTTTTCTACTCGACTTGTAGTCGCATAACATCCATAAAATTTGTTAAGTCTCGTTAACTAATTGCTAAACTGACGTAAATCTAGTTGTATTATTTTCAGTAAGACCTCGACAACCATCCGTCCATTAAAAATGCCTTTAAAATGCAGTAAATGATGGGACCCAGATTTTAAAACTTTTCTTCGGGGCACGCCCCAGGACTCACCTTTGCATTGTTGTATTGTCTTGCAAATTTTTTTGTTTCGGATGGCCTAGTTTCCTTCATTATTGGACCCTGTATCTGAGCAATCCGCAGTGTTATCATATTCTGGCCTCGCCAGATTATCGAAAAGCCGGAAAAGTATTTGTATAAACTAATAAAAACAAATCGTTACTAATTGTTGATCTTGGCTACATAGCTATCCGCAACTACCGAGATCATATTAAGCTTGTTCGATTCCTTTGTACACGTCTTCGAATTAGATTATTGATTTTGCCAACAGCACAACGATCATATTTTATTCATACCACAACATCTGTAAAAAGGGGTTGAAGTAGATTTTTATGCTGCTGAAAACAAAATATTTTTTATCATGTTGTCGACAACGTTAAAGCAACAAATGAAGTCGTGGGGCCGCGACCACAAGAATGTTAACGATACTGTTGTCATGCGTGGTAAAGCCTCGCGTGAGTTTGAGATGCCGTCGTCGTTTTCTAGGTATATAACTTGAGAAAGTAAACAAACGTTTACAAGTCTCAACAAAGAGTGTCAACTCTGTCACTGCAGTGCTGCACTGAGAACTACTGTGTTTTGCAAAACCCAAATGTTGTATTTTATAACAAATTTAATAAAGCGGCGTTTCTAATAGGTGGTCGCGTGTACTCCATTTCTCAATAGAATACAGGGAAAAGAATTGGGAAATAAACTCGTCAATTGAGCAGTTCAAGCAACAAACGGAAAACACGACCGAAACACTTGTGACATCAGTTGATTTCAAGTCGCGTTTATCATTATTTTAAGTCCTATCCTGTTATAAATTAAATGGTTCATGGTTTGGCGTGCTCGCAAAACGTTTTCTTGAGGCATTTGGAAAGTTGGGAGAGCGCTCCAGAATATAGTGTTCAGTTTGTCTCCAAACGTCTAGCGTGCATTCATAACTCGATAGAGCCTGCCAAACCATGAACCCGCATTTTTAATCGAATAAAGGTAATCTTTCAGAGAATGTTTTTTAGAGGCGAGTTACTTGCTTGGTCAAGCCGGGGGTTTTTCAAATAAACTTGACGATCTGTTATATGAAAGCGAGTTGCCTATCAAGATTATCACCAAAAAAAGTGACATAGAGGAACGGTATGGATAATTCATCCTGGTATTTTGAGTAGGAAGAGAAGCGTTTACATGGGGAAATGTTTGTCCCGACTTGCCAAGATCCTGACTGCAAGTGCCGAGTTCTCGCCAGAGCAAGTTTTCCGCCTGTGCCCTATAAAAACTGCTTCCTTGTGTGGGTTTTACCCCGGCATTGCTTTTTTAGATACAATTGCAAAATATTCCGGCACATACTGTACCATCCCATGCATTGTAGCCGGGTACATCCTTACCATGCATATTATAAAAAATAACCAATACTACGCGGACGTAATCTTATCACGAACCAGAGGGCGGTGCTATGTTTGACGTCAAAAATGTCTCTTGCATTGAATCCGCATAAACGAACATACGAACAAACCAATTCACAGGCAGAATATATATGGTTACCTGAGAGCTTGCATACTGGGCTGCGCAGCTAACTTGTCAATTAAGGCACCGCAATTCTCATGCAGTTACTTTATATTGACAATTTCGGGTTTCGCCTCGCCTTGAAAATGCCCACACAGCTCGGCCGCTTCTTGTATATATTACTATTTACAATGACTGACTAATTTTTCATTGACCATTGCGTTGTCAGATGTCTGCGCAGTCAAAGGACTGCACAGCCAGTTGACTGCCGCCTAGCTAGTTGACTTTGTAGAAATTTAATTGACTGTTAGCTATAGTTGACGGCGTAGTCAGCTCACTGCGTGACCAATTCATTGGCTAGTTCACTGCGTAACAAATTCACAGGCTGGTTCACTGCGTGTAAGCTAAATATCTCCGTGGCAATTATACAGATTTGTGAAATATGGTCATAAGTGCGCAATCAACTACACAGTTGAAAGGTATGTGGTGTGGTATTTTGCAATTGCTCCACTTGTCTAAACTATAACACGGAAATTACATTCCTGCACCGAATAGCTCGACTAGTATAGATAACTCGATGGCCTCCATATAAACAAGCCCTTAGAAAAGTCTATCAGCTACATCCATAAATATCAATTGATACAATGCTATTCGAACATTAACCATTTCTGTTTAACGCTGGTTAAAATGTGCTTCTTTTCACCAACATCCCTTGCAAAGTGCAACTTGGTCTTTGATGAAATCTCGACATGGGCAAAGTCGAATGTGGGTATCATTGGACGACACACAACTGTACAGTAATGGTTGTTTTTGAAAATAACATCTTTTTGACTCGGGCTGGTATGATGGCGCGATGGTTCCTTGATCAACGTATTTGATATCCTCGCATGTTATCCCTTCTCTAAACAATTGTAAAATATTAACTTTAAGCATTGACATAAACAAACATTGACTATTAACTTTTAACTTAGCTAGGGTCTTTTCTAATTTCAACGAAAACAGGTCTATATTGCTTTTGTGCGTAATTGTTGCACATGCACGTTTAGTCTACCTATTTCCACGATGATTGTGTTGCGTGCAAATTGCAATCTAATATATTATTTTTATTTACCTTTATAGATAAAAGGATACGGTGGATATACAATCAGGTATGTCATTTAGATAAGTAAAGTTTGGTATCTAATTTAGATTTATAGATAATATACCATGTTTCGTGTCTTCTGGGAATAATGGTATTGACGACGATGATAAAAACGACAACTACGGCGATGATGAAGATGACGAGGAGGAAGACGAGGATGACTAGGAAGAGGAGGAAGAGGAGAACGGCGACAACGACGATGTTGGTGATACAATGGTCATGGTCATGGTCGTGGTAGTAATAATGGAATGGTAATGTAATAGTAATGGTAATGGCAACTTCATTCGGTAATGGTGATGTTGACGAAGAGGACGATGACGATGACGAGGGTGATGATATTTAAGATGACCATGATGCTCATGCACGTGCATTTGCTCATGCTTACGCTCATGCTCTAGTGAAAACCGGGTTTTAAAATCAATCAAATTCAAAGCAGGGCTTTATTCAACAAACTTCATCAAATGAATTAATCAAGACTAGAAACTGAAATTTGGCAATTTCTAGGAACAGTTCTATGTATTGCTAAGACATCGAGCTCACCTTTAGCCAACCGTTTAGATTTCAACCGGCCGTTGGTTCTCGGTGCTACCGCGATCCCTCACCCTACCAACGGCTGGGCGCATCGGCTTTATTCCTTGTCCGTGACGTAATGGGTTAATATTTTGACTAAAAACTGCCAGTGGGATGTACAATGCACAGAATTTTGTCAATAAAACTGATGATCGAAAATATTTTACGTCTGCGATTTGTAGTAAGGCAAGTAGCGGGTGAAGATTACGTCGAAGAGCGACGATCTTGATTCTGATTTCAGACTCTCGTTGGTCTTTAATTAATGAGTGAAAAGATTAAAAAACGAAAGACTTCTTTCAGACCTTATAGCATTTATCTTCAAGGCGTAAAGCACCTGATAAACTACGATGTATAATTTATTATCAGTTGAACGAGATTTTATCACAATTTATAAAGTTTTGACATTCGCTGGCGAGGGATGTTTTGCCGAACTCTTCTATCTATATATCACATTCAAGTGGTTCCACGGTCAATTCAGATTTCAAATGAGATCATTAACAGTTTTTCTTTCGCAACGGCGACTCGCCATTATTTTACTTTAGGAAGCAGCTAAATTGTGTCACAAAACTAGCCGTGTGTTACGTACACTAAACTTGTGATTGTAGTATCCAGGTAAAGAGCATTTTCCACTAACAATATATTTTTGTCGTTAATATTTTATTCATATTTTATTCACGGATGCGACTTATAATCACTTGTGTGAACTGCTAAATAGTGAATACCGAAGATTTTACACTTACTCCAATGCGATCCCAAACGTAAAGTAATCTAGAGCGTGTCATAGCGAAAACTCAATGGCACCTGCATCAATATATATATCATGCATGGCTTGCATAGCGGATAGCAAAACAAAAAATAGCACTCCAGGCTGCAATTTAAATCAAATTGATGTAACCACTAACCAGGCATTTAGAATTCAATAACAGTTTGTGCGCCCTTTGTGGAGTGATATATTCTTTCCAAAGAAATCCAGAGAGTGACCAATTGCCAACAAACATCAAAATTTTGTGATAAAATTACATTGAAGTTACGCTAATCCATAGTTGATAGAGGGAGATGGTTAGGAAACTCGGCAAACTTCAAATATATTGAACAAAGAACCCACTTGGAGGTTGAACGGTGTTTGACCGTGCACAAAGTTTTTTAAGTAATATTTAAAACACGAGCAGGAGTGTTATCAGATTTAAAACCACGAGGGCGCAGCCCAAGTGTTTTAGATCAGATAAAACACGTGATGCGAGTGTTTTGAATGGCTTCAAAAACGATTCGTTATTGGATGTTATGTTCATTAGTATTCTTTATATAAAATTGTATGTTCATTAGTATTCTTTATATAAAATTGTATGTCATTAGTATTCTTTATATAAAATTGTATGTTCATTAGTATTCTTTCTGACGTCAAGAAGTTTTATCAGATATAAAACCACGGACATGGTACTGATTTCCTTTGTGTTTTCCTCATGAATTATTAATGAGCTTTTGAAAGCTCATTTGATATGGACAGACGACTGGACACAAACGTTTTCTATTGGAAGCACGGCTCGAAATATGTCATTATTTGTAATAAGTACTGGAATACCTCGACCCAGCAGCCAAAACAAACACGTAGTGCCCAATCTCTTTTACACTGCTATCTTAGTTCGCAAAGGTAAAACAATAGTAAAACAATAGAATTTTCAACCGTGACCGTGCACAAGGTACACAAAAACCTAGAACAATGGATTTTATGAAGTTTCATAACCATCTCCCTCTATCAACTATGGCTAATCGTACTTACCATAGTATATAATTATTTACGTTACGTCATTTACGAGTGAAATTACCCCCCAGATTTTGTGGGGCTCGCATATGATTGGTCGACTTAAACAATGATGAAGCCGATGTGCCCACTGCCAGCCGTTTGTAGGGCGAGGGATCGCCGGCGCACCGAGACCCAACGGTTGGAATCTGAGCCTAACTCACCTTTTGAATGAAATGAGTTGGTTTACAATATTCCAGTAGGATGGTTCGCACAAAAGACCTTCAAAATTAAAATATATATATAAGTTAGACTCGCTAGAATTCGACGCCATATAATTGATCTTGAATATAATTGTTCAATATTCAATTCAATTATTTTGAATTAAACAATCTATTTGGGAGGAGATCGTCACATTTTATGCAATATTATTGGCTTATATTTTTGCTAATGGTTTTGGCTTAACAATTGACAACACAGCCGTGTTACTTATATTCAAAAGGCAACAGATGAGCCAAGCCTGTCTCTCCGGCTCGTGGCTTTTCTTGCTTGCTCGAACAAGGACCTATAACGCTTTGGGAATGCATCCCTTTAGAGAGATGGACTTAATCCAAATCTAGTAATTTAAGTGAAAATATTTTGAACTTCAGGTTATATACTTCAGCTGATTTCCAAGTGTTTGAGTATAACTCTCTTGGGTTGCACATGATATGGAACGTTCAACAAATCAAATTATTTATCAAAGTTTCATTATTTAGAAAATTTGTTTTCCATCATAGAATGGAAACTTCACATGAGAGGTTTTACACGATATTATAAATCCCGAGGGCCGAAGGCCCCAAAGGTTTATTTGCCGTGAAACATACGGCATATTTATCTGACATAAAACACAATTAAGTGATGTTCATTCAGCATTCCCAAAAGGATTGGACTGAAAGAAAATAATTTTGTTTGCATGTTTGTGAAACAAACCGTACGTGGTAAACTTCGCTCTTTGATATCATATTGAAAGATGCAAGGAGAACGGCATTTTGATAACAGGAGACTGCTATACGTAGGATGTTGCTAGTTTTGATGACCGTACATTTGTCGAACTTGTTCGAAATTAAACCGGTTAACCGCCAACAGACTAAAGAGCGAGGCAAACGAATGCCAATACACGTCTGAACAACGTGCTTTCTCGTTCTCTGGTTCGATGAATGAGGTATCACGTTCACTTGTATGTTCTTCAGTCAGTTTACGTGGCTAAATTCATAAATGATAGGTGTGATAGTGTTGAATAATGTTGTCGAGATCACGAGATGTAATATCTTTGAAAAAGTTGTTAATTCAAGATCTGTGTTATACTATGTGATCGTCGTCTCTTTGCATCAATTATTTAATTAAAACAGCTATATGTTATTCTCTTTCGTTCTGGACAGGTTTATCCTTTATTCGTCCAATAAATTCGTTGAAGGAAGAAAGAAAACCGACTCAATAATTGCATTCATGTGAGTAATTAATAAACAGAAAATGGCGGTCTAAATAGAAAGTTTCACGATAGCTAGCGGCCGCCATTTTGCAAGCAGGGCAAACACAATGATAAATACAATATTGGTTATACTCATGGCACATCATTTGATTAAAATTTAGTATGTTTGCCCTACTTGAAAAATGGTGGCCGCATTCGTGAAACCTTCTATACCAGAAAATGTTGGGAAAATTTTAAAGTTTATATAAATCCAAACTGTAGACGAGGGTTGGCATCACTGCTTCTCAATCGGGGTCCATATGCACCCCTTGTTGGGAATTTGCTTATGATTGGGGGAATTTAGAAGAAAGGAGGAATTGGTGTGGAATGGCTCAAAAATAGGGAAATCTGCTCTGATCGAGAGTGGGGAGGGAAATTTAGCGTGCATGCGGAAACACAGTGGAAATTGATATCAAGTCTTCAGTGTCAGGGTTGCTACATGTAATCTATAGTGATGGATAGACTTCGAAAACTCAGCTGGTTCATGGCCATTAATTTTTGTCCAGCTTGGAGTTTGTCGACGAGCAAAATATTGCCAAATTTGGCTACTCAGGTTTGAAAGTCATGATATAAGCCTTTCAATATTTAATAATATGTGTGCACTCTGTATTCTGGATTCTGGATTTCGCTGAATTTTGGCCTAATAGTGAAATGAAAATGAATGAACGATATACGTACTATATCGTTTATAACTAGCCAGAATGACGAAGGCTTTTTCGCCCAGATGGGGAATCTGATAAAAGAGATTGAAATGCACTCATCTATATCTCTTTAATTTTTCCACATCGGTGGGTTTTCTCTGTGACGAGCAAAATCGTCTGGCGTTAGCCGGAGTAAAATACATAAAGGCTGTTTTCCACAAAGCGATATTTTTCGAACGAAGCAACTTTTTGCTTTTTGTCTTTGCTGATTAGTTCCATCTGAGAGCTTAAGCCTGGTTTCTATATATACGATCGTCTCGGTCGCCCCGGTTGCCCAAATTTCTCCAATCAGGCTAGAGATATTTCGAATTGCCCAATCTGATTGGATGGATTCAGGCGATTGGGGCGATCGAGACGATCCTATGGAAACCAGGCTTTACGAGACAAAACAAAATGTCGCTTCGCGCGACATTTTTCGCCTATATAGTGTAATTCCAGCCTAAAGCATGTTTTCCACCAGGCGATATTTTTCGAGCGAAGCGACCTTTTACTTTTGTCTTGGCTAATTAGTTCCACCTGAGAGCTTACGAGACAAAAGAAAATGTTGCTTCGCGCGACATTTTTCGCCAAGTGGAAATCCAGCTTAAGACTTGAGAAACGGATGCCGCCCAAAAAGATTGAAGTCCTCCTTATCCGAATAAAAACTATGGCTTATCTCTTTATTGTTTGATTTAGTTACGTTGGCTAAAATTATATGGCATTGGCCCAACATCGTACCCTTGGCATTTTGGTAAATGTCCTGGATACCAATTTCGCACTCAAACCACTTTGGAACGTTTGTGAAAATGGTTCCGGTATTAGCTGGTCAAATAACCCCAGGAATATGGGATGTTTTGACAAAATATTTTCACGCGGTCTTTCTTCGTTTGCATTTCTTTAAAGTGCTTACGAAGCAAAAATTAGGTCTGTCTAAATTGAAGGAACACTTAAAATGACAGATTAATATATTTTGCAGTTATTCGTTTCGTTGTGGAAATCTTTCAGTTTGTTTCATTAGCAAATTAAACATTTTGACGTCACATGTGCACAATGAGTTATCAGAGGTTATATATCATTGCTATTATCAAACCAAATTAATCCAAAGGAAGCCTGTGGATGTGTTTGTCCCACAACACCAAACATGTAGAATTTCAAGTGATTATATTTGATAACTCATTGTCCACATGTGGCGTCAAGATGTTTAATTTTTGTACATTAAACAAACTAAAATATCTCAAAAACGAAACAAAGAAACGAAAAACTGCAAAATGGGTTGATTTGTTATTTCTTGTTTTATATGTTCTTTCAAACAAGACATACATAATTCTCGTTTCATAAGTACTTTAAGGTAACGAAGAAAACAAACCAAAATACTTTTGTTTCTCTAAATTAAATCATTTTCAGCGTAATCCCCGAACCTGGGCGTAGGGCCGAAGGCCCGAAGCCCGGCGAGGGTGCTAATCTCGACACGCGTGGAGTCATTTTACACGCGTGGACAAACGTGATATGCGAAAGAATTTCTGTGATCTGAATATTTATTTATTTATTTATTTATTTATTTATTTATTTATTTATTTATTTATTTATTTATTTATTTATTTATTTATTTATTTATTTATTTATTTATTTATTTATTTATTTATTTATTTATTTATTTATTTATTTATTTATATATTTATTTATTTATTTATTTATTTATTTATTTATTTATTTATATATTTATTTATTTGTATATATGTGTGGACGGACCATGCACGGTTAAGATTGTGGGGCACTGGGGACAATATAGTTCTTGACAAAAAGATTTGAACTAACAACATAATTTATTGTTGACAAAAACACTTGAGAAAGGAGTTTTGGGAAACGTATATCACTTTTGAAAGAAGAGAAACAAATCAACGTCTACGTATAAAGCAAAACAACGTCTTGAGTAGAAGGAAACCCGTCAAACCGAAACTCGAAAGGAGGAAAAAGCAATAGTAAAACTTGAAAACCAACGAAGAATAAAAGGCCGGCGAAAAGTTTAAGTTTACGGTAAAAATATAGAGCAGCCGCTCTCAGTAATCACGAACATTTAGTGGCAAAACTGTTCGAGTTTCCCTGTTTACAACCAATCACTGTTAATTTTGTTTTCTCCTTTGTGTGTCCTTCACTGTATTTTAAACGTATCCATTGCATGTCGCTTTGCTTGCCTGTTGTATTTTTTATCTGTGGCTGCAGTCTTAATATCTTCTTTTAAATACTTTTCTTACTGTAAAACCACTTGTGACTTAACGTAACTTGTCCATAATTTGACATAAAACTAAGAAAAGGCCAATTTTTCTTCTGTAAAACGTACAAATGCTGTTGAAATATTTATTAACATGTGGATGAAAACAGTTTCAGCACTTCATATTTTGAATTGAAAAATTGTTTTTGTTAATAGCTTAAAGGAATTTGAAATGCCATAAATGAATATAGCTGTAGGTAGTTGTTTGAGTAGTTTTCAATCAATTCAATGTCTTTGAAAAATATTTTCAGATACTGTAGCGATGTTTTTTTTGTAAACATAGAATGAAAGAACTGTAAAATATAGCCTCAGTAGCCTATTTCCAGGCCCCCATAGAAAAGAGGGCAAGGGGGTTTCTAATCAGGAGGTATTTACAAAAATTCATGTAAAAGCGGCCGAGGGGTTATTGCATTTATGTGTTTCTAGTTGTATTTCATTATAAAGAGAAAAACAGTTTAAGTTGGCTCCATACAGTTTCTAGAAAAATGGAAAATACAAGTTTGAGAGTTCAAAACACGTGTTTAAACAATTCGGAAAACGAATAAAACTAAATGTTATCCATAGTTAAGCATTCTGACAATCAAAAACAGTTACCAAATAAATAGCAACAGTTGTTGCTATGGCAACAATGATGTTTCAAAATGGCTTCCAATTACCCTTCAAACTAATTTAATTCGAAAAAAACGTTGGTGACCACACATTTTCTTTTTCATTAAATTTTGAAGTATGAGTAATCAATAGGCCGATTTAAAAAAAATTCTGTAGATCCAAATTTTTTAAAAATTAACAAACATGATTTTTCCGAAGAAAAAAATTATGGATCTACAGAATTTTTTTTAAAATCGGCCTATTGATTACTCATACTTCAAGAAAAGTTTTTATGTAAAAAGAAAATGGGTGGTCACCAAAGTCTTTTTCAAATTAAATTAGTTTCAAGGGTAATTGGCAGCCATTTTGAAACGTCATTGTTGCCATTGCAACAACTGTTGCTATTTACTTGGTAACAGTTTTTGATTGTCAGAATGTTTAACTATGCATAATATTTAGGTTTTATTCTTTTTCCGAATTGTTTATGCACGTGTTTTAGACTCTCAAACTTGTATTTTCCATTTTTCAAGAAACTGTGTGGAGCCACCTTAAAAGGTAAAAAGCTAAAAAAAGATTATCTTTTCAACCCGCGAGCTGTCCAGACCGCAGAAAAAGATGGATAAATTGTATTTATCGGTTGGGAGGTCCGTATAAAAAATCTTTTTTCTGAGATTTCAAGGCAGAGAGTTAATCTGATATTACAACAGTTATTGAAGCAGGATATTTAGTAATCTATCACTTATTCAATAACACCTGAGTTTTCGCTTGTTGCTACAATTTTAAAGTTAGGCGTTGGTAATGAATACTAAATTGTTAAAAGAAGAAATCGATATGCTAGCTTGGATTTAAGAATTGAGCTGTTCTTTGAGCCATTTTACTCAAGAAACGTTTTTACTAATAGTTCCTAAGCAGAACTCGAAACTACAACCTTCTGATGGCCAATGAGACGCTCTAACCATTGAGTTACTGAGACGCAGATGATTTCAACGTATAGATTGAGTTCGATGTATGACATTTATATAATTATCAATTATAGAAATTCGCGACATCCGATTGCGCAACACCCGCTGGTGGCCAATTATGACTGATCGAATTCACAAAATTTGTATAGGATTTAATAGGGGAGGCGCGTGTTTTTTTTAAATAAGTGAATAAATTGTCATGTTCCTCAAAATGCGAAGCTGGAACCTTGTAAGGTTAATATTGAAGAACATTATGGGATAAATCTTATCCTATATTTGCATTCGGTTGTCCTTCAGAAAATATATAAATGCTACTGGTAGTGGTTCTCTATGGATTACACTGTGTCAGTAAGAATAAAACACCTAGTTGCATATTTAAAACCGCTCGTGAAAGAGCTACATATAGACAAAGTTGAACACTGCGAAGCTCAATCGTGGTAGTAGAAGGTCTGAGGATTCCTGATAAACTAATAGCGTAACGTTTTAATATACTTTCGCTTGTCGTTGACATTGTTGTGTTTTAGGAAGAAGGAAGATAAGCACAGAACTCCTGATCCGCCATCGAAACCTTCCTGTTTTAAAATTGCCATAACTCCGCGATATTCTGCAGTATCGCAACTCTTTTGGTATTGAATCGATGCTTGTTGTCCGCTTGTTTTAATTACCATGGTTTGAAGATCGACCCACGCATTATTTTAGACATATTTGCCGCTGAGTTATAGGTTTTGAACTACTGTTGGACCATCCTAATGAGGCCAAAAGCCAGACGAGGAGCCGCGGGATATCGAGAATTTACCGGATCGTATATCAGGAAATATTCCAAATACTCATGCGCTATCACGTAAAACGCTGACAAAGACACGTATGTCTTGCAGACTCAAATGTCGCGTATTTCTGGCCATCGGTACTGCTATGTGCAAGTATGGTGATATATGCTAATGCCGTAATGCATGGTGTTAAGAGAAAAAATGGATATGCTAGCTTGGATTGATAAATGTTCTTAATTTGAACCATTTTAAAATGGCTCAGAGAACATTTACACTCAAGAAAACTAATTTACCAAGGACCATCACCTGACCTTTTTTCCAGCATACATCTTTACACGATTGTCCTAAAGGTCCTTTGACTTGTACTAAATTGTCTAAGGGTGGCCATCTGCTGTCCTGGCAGAAGTCCTTGAAATAAAAATACATGTTACCATTAATGCAAATACATATTGCATGTTTACACGTACACTCTCAAAACAGTGTTCTCAGCTCGGTGACAGTATTTTTTCGTTCAACTTCAGAAAATCCCAATAGTAAATTGTCTGCAACTTCCGGGCTTGAGAAATATCAGGCAATTTACCATACCTTGATTGTAAAACAGAGTGAGACCGTTATAAAATTCATTTTACTGATTCTGTTGGTAAGCGTTACAATAATCGTTATTTTAATTAAGGATTTTACATATTAGATTAAGTTTTATTAAATTTTAACGCATAAGTTAACTAGCCCATTGAATGTAAATAGATTAAGTTCAATATTTTTTTTTTAATTTTTCAATTGTAAACCTTATCAATTTAGTTCTGTTGTTATAACTAAGGTATTTCTTAATAAACAAGACGCCTGCTTAGGCGTAGCAATTCAGCTTGGCATAGCCTATGCACGAAACAGCGTGCGCATATTAAGCGTTTGGTAAAAAGTACAGTGCAATCTACATGCAGTGCTAGATTCGGTAGATTCAAGCGATCATTAGACAACCCCGGTTAAGTTAGGTGCCAGTTCGCCTGCCGTTAGTGAAAAAGCTTCATTGAACGAGCTACAGGTGCAGCGGCGAACTGGCAGCTAACTTCACGGCGTTAATCTAGACGTGCAAACAGTTCGACATAGTACATGTTTATCAGTATTTTTTGCATTATTTGATCGAGCAATAGCGACCAGAGAAGATGGCGCATGAAATATGAGCCACAACACGTGGTTTCGGGATGATGCAATAATTGCAATTTGTCGACCAGAAAAATAAAAATAATACAGAAACGCCACCGAAACCTAGACTCGGCTACCACAGATAGCCCGAGTAACAATCTATCTATATCTGTATATACTGTGTATTTATAGGGTTGTTTTGAAATGACGATGGTTACATGATATAGTGCATGACGATGCATCAATGGTATCCAAGATAGCAGAAAGAGAAGAAAAGAGAAGGTTTGTAGAATACAAAATAATATAAACTACAGTGTCTTGATCGTGTTAAAAGTTGCGTATACACCTATATATGCTAGCCTGCATGGAGTGATAATTCCGTAACAGACGTTTGTCAAGTAATAACCCTCCAATAACGGGACCGACATCATAAAATTTGAGTCACTGAGGCTCGGATATATGAAATTTATAGTTAAATGAGCTTCCTAGCTTTTGTATATGAAATAGTGCATGCGCAGTACGTCTGCGTATTTCTCTATTTTAATAGACCAAGTAGCTTAGATGGAACTGTTGAATTATGGCCTTTGAAGTGAATTTGTCAGTTTTTCAAGACTTGGCTAATCTAGAATTTTCAGTTTAGCGTACCCTCGATTAAGCGGTCACCCTTTATTAAACGGACATGCTGAAGTTCCGAATTTTTTTTCCTAATATTTACTGTATAACGAACCTCTATTCAGCAGAAACCTCTAAAAGCCTTTTTGTTAATTTTCATTGTTAAGAACCTCTATTAAGCAGACACTACTCCCTAGAAGGCATCGGCTAAAAAACAATCCATGCATTTAGTGGTCTATAAACTTTTGAAGGAAGCGCTCTTAAATTTTCTGTTGAACCCGATCTAAAGTCCTCTTTGTTCTTGTGCACGGCTATTCACAATCAAGTTATTTTGCTAAATTATTCCTCAGCCACCCACATGAAAATGTAATATCTATTATATTATTATTATATTTGCAAGGAAGTTCTAAGCCATATTTGCACCTTTTCTCTCTTGTCAGCTATTGTTACTTTGCTAGAATATGTTTCTTCAAGAACTTTCACATATATGTGCCTTTAGCGACAGTTATTGTTTTTTCTTTACTTACTCTTAATGTAAACTGTCATGTAAGAACACGTTACAAGATAGTATTGAATTTGTTTACAAATTCTAATTATGACAAACGACATCCTTTATTAAACGGACACCAGGCAAGGTTCGGAAGATGTCCGCTTAATAAAAAGGTTTCACTGTGCTGCAGAAAAACTTAGCCCGGCTCGGCTAGACTGAACTCGATCGAACCGGCAGCTTTCCGCCAATGCTAACCGCCTCAGTCTGACATCTGAGTTAGTAGTGACTAAAAAGTTAGAGCGTCTGGCTAGCATTTGGAATGTTGGGAGTTTGAGTCTCGTCTGGAGCTCAGAGTTTGTTTTTTGAAGTATTTTAAAGAACTTACGAAGAATTTATTATATGGCTTTTGGGTTTAAGAGTTTTTTTCTTTTTAAGTTTTGAACGCTTTTTTTCGTCTTCGAATCAGAGTTAGCTGTAACCTTACCCGAGTTTGGCTTACATTTTCCGCGTATTTTTAGATACTGCAAACTACTTTAACCCTTTTATGCATGGCCTTCCAAGACGTATTTCCTTTACGAGTAAAATCGTCTGGCGTTAGACAGAGTAAAAAGATAAAGTTGTTCCTCAACAACAATGCCCGTGAAAGGGTTAGAACTGAAGTCTAGCTATTTACTAGGACAATATATTGTTCGGAAAATTCTAGCAAAGATGCATAGATCTCTTTTATTTATATCCAAATTAACTTTGAAATTTGCCCGTCAAAACTCAGAGAAAAGAGCTTTAGAAGGGTAGGATGTTGCCAATATTGTGGCTTGTCGACCGCTCAGCAGCGTATCATCTGCATCGTTTTACGAGCGAATCTGAACACTAATTCAACCGAACTAGAATTACTTAACTTGAATTACTTAACTTGAATTACTTACAAGATTCTCAACTTGTGCACTGACCCTCTCCAACATCCCTTCATGGGTGTATTCATAAGGAATATATGCATCCAACTAGAAAAGTATAACAAAAACAAATTAATTAGTTTATATAGTGCTATAGCAGTATGACATAGAGTTCATGGATCTATATAGCCTGGCTTCTAGGCCTTTTTCTTTTGGTATGAGTTTGGCTACGCTATTGGACGTATTTTTGGGAAGGATGGCGAGAAAAATAAAGCGAGAAAGCCGAGCAAAATCTGAGCGTTGAGTTCTTTGGTTCTATAAAGTAGAGGAGTAAACCTATTCCGTAAAGTTCTTAAAAGTAGTCAGAGCGACTATACTTTTGGTACAAATTATTCACGTACAGACTTCAGAGACTGTAGTTTCTTGTGGTCACATGGCATATAAAGGTTGTCCGCTTTAATATTCTTCATGGTTGTGTGTTTGTTGACCACACAAGTTATAAGCTTGTTGTTCGCTGATTCAAGGAATCTTTTGCCATCTGGCAACCGGCCAGCGGTGAACGTTCAAGTGACTGTGGTACGAAACGGAAGATTTCTGCACGGGGAACAAGTGCGGGAGTCAGCAGAATATCTCGCTTGGATTTGTGTAAAACATATTCTTGTCGAAATCGAACATCTCCATATGATCTTCGGAAGACATTTCCGACGATGCGCCATTTTAAATTTTACAAGATTTCCAGTTACAAAATTTTGTCTGTGGTTTTGCACTATATCGTCTATAGTTTAATTAATTAAATATAGAAGAATTTTTACGTTGCGTTTTACCTTTGGTATAACAAAGTGACTTGATCATACTAATCATATTTTTTTACACATTTAGTTTTACAAGTGTTGTATTTTGACTATCTTTATTACTATATTTCAATACCCACACATAGCACGACGTCCTCGTGTTCGTAGTAATCCCTTTTTACGTGTCCGGGAGAGGGTCTGAAACTAGTGACGTATTACTTCAACAACCAGTGGCGTTGCCATGCACGCTAGGGCACACTGGGGCACGTACCCCATACAGCAACTTATATTTGTGCCTTAGCAATCACACTTCAACTTAGTGACCGAGTCCACTTCCTTAATAACCTAGTCCAGGATGAGGTCAAGGTCAAGTCAAGGTCAGGGTTCGAAATAACGTTCAGAAAATATGCCTAATTTTGTAGGCTGTTTTTTGTAGGTCAAATTTTTTGCCGGCTGTTTCCCAAGCAGCAAAGTTACGTTCTGGAGATATGCCCAAATAATCACCGGCAAGGTCCTAAAACTGCAGGCTATCGCCGGCAGCCGGCTGCTATTTCGAACCCTGAAGGTTTAGCCAAAATAATCTTAAAATATATACAATAATGTTAAAACATATAATTATTGTGAGGTATAAATGTACAAGAAATAACAAAATAGAAAACAAGCAACAGAAATAAACGTTGAGTTACATATTTAATCCGTCATGCCGATTGCAAACTTGAAATCCCGTATATCGGAACACTAGCATGAGCGCACCCAAAATTTTCAAACACTTAGAAATTATTTTGTGCCCCAGCTACCTATATATAATTCCTGTCTAAGCCACTGTCAACAACTTACCAAAGTTGATTTTTTGAAAGTTTTCATGGCGATAATGTAATATAAATACGTTTTGTGGAAACACCACGTAAAATATTTATTTGCTAAGCTTTCGGCCTGTTGAATCAGGCCTTCGTCAGGGCAATAACAACAGCGTGTTGGCTCACGTCATTTATAAACTAAAGAACTGATCAATTAAATCGCGTAAGAGTACAAGGAGGGAGTTTTCTCAGGAGGGACAGCCATTAAACAGCACGTGGTGTGCCCTATTTATTGGGAGAACATTCTTGATTTTGTTTTCTAATTAATAAAATTAACGTGATACGCCATTGTATTCTTACGTGATTTAATTGATCAGTTGCTTAGTATAAATGACGTGAGCCAACAGCTTGTTGTTATTGCTCTGATGAAGGCCGAAAGCTTAGCAAATAAATATATTACGTGGTGTTTCCACAAAACTTATTTACCGGTATGTAACTTACCGAAGTCTTCATGATTTTCTTCATTGCCAGTTCTACATCTGTTAAATTGTTTATGTCAATCGTATAAACATAAGGTTCACCAATAAATGTCTCGGCGTATGGATTTTGAGAAGTCACTAATCTGCTTGTAGGTTTTCCAGCGAAAAAGTTGGCATTGTATCTGTTGCGTGGTTTTGAAAACTGAAAGGAAAGTTATTTTTTATCAAACGGTTGAAATGTTAGGCATCGTAATCACTGCAATTCGAAAGCATGCAGCTTTTTACGATTCTGACCACAGTCTAGCTAATGGTGATATTTTTGCAATTGAGTATTTACGTACAATTGATATTAAAATTGCGAATGTTTTATAACATGCATATAAGTTGCGCAACAAGACACATGCAATAAAGTAAATTGTTATGTACCAAAGACTTTCATTTGCCAAAAATGAAATCCTATTGGTCAAATCTTGGTCACGTGTTCTTTAACAAACTCAATGTTTCCCTTTGACGTCAGCTTTAATCATGCGTTGTTCACGCGAATACACAATTACTATTGCATCAGATCAAGAACTTTGAAACGTTGCTCGTCTAGATATGTTGTTGTTGTTGTTGTTGTTGTTGTTGTTGTTGTTGTTGTTATTATTATTATGTTGTTGTTGTTGTTGTTGTTGTTAATGTTTACTTGGATATACGTCATATATATATATATATATATGTGTGTTAACATTAAATACTAATAAATACTAATATATAACAGACCTTTGGATTTAAGAATGCCGCTCCGTTAGCAACTGCTTCAAGAGGCGCCGGTCCTTCGTATGGAAATCCAAGTCCAACAAATACCTAACAAAAGTTTACTACATTAAAAGTGTATGATCATAGAGTAATTTCAAGCAAATGATAATAGTAAAGGATGTAATTAATGTTGAAAAGATTTGTGGAACAAAATATATGTGTAACAACTAATCAAATCGAATCTTTAATCATTTGCGATTAAGATTTTTTTTTGTTTGATTTACATTTCTTTAGTTAATTTAAGTAATTTTTTTATTAAATAATTTAGTTAATTTTTAGTTAAGTCTAAAGTGTAGAAGGAAAAGATAGCTATGTTCATTCTCTGATTAATAGTTTCTTTTTCTGAAGTAATTTCCAATATTATCACAGCACAAAAGATCAAGCCGCCCAACTTTTTGTCTAACTCTAAAAGCGAAATACAATTAACATGCATGCATGAGTAGTATAGCGGAAGTAAATCGTGAAATATCTGCAAGTTGGCAACGGAGAAAAAAGAAACAGAAACTGAGCTGAAACTTAGACTCGGTCTATCATAGGTAGCCCGAGTAATAATAGTAGCAAAACAAGATGTAGGAAATTAAATTAAAAAAACTTCGTTAAGACCATGAGGATGTGTAGTACTAAGTTTGAAAATGAGACGTTTCTCTTGCCGCTTGCGGTTTTCATTACCACCTAAGGTGGGAAGGATGGCACGACGTTTATTGAAATGAATATCTAATTGAATATTGAATTGAAATAAAATCCATGCATAGATGTTTTGCGGTCTTAACTAAAACTCAGTATCCTACGGTATTTGCTCACAAATATTTCTCAAACTGTGGACTGGAAATTTATAAAATTAGGTGTGAATGGTAGGGTAACCCTGTTTCTATCAATGGCAACGAATATTCATGAAAAGAACAGTAATGACAGCGAGTGTTTACCAAAATAAAACAGTTGAGTGAAAGGTATACCATTATTGAACGGAAATGTCTGCGGCGTCCCACGGTGTTCGTTCGCAAATATTTTCAGAAATTTTATGACTGACAGAGACATGTGAAAGCAAAGCGTCTCACGGTGTTCGCTTTCAAAATCAAATTCAGGAACTTCCTATTATTAAGATATATTCCAAACTCTTGCATGGAGGTTTTAAATATAAAACTTAGTTGAATGGTATGGGAGTCGAGGAGGCTGACACTCAGGATTTTCATTTGATCAAATCGCAAAAGCACTGCAAGATGCTGTTTAGACATTTCCTTTGATAATCGTTTCAGCTTTGTTTGAAAATTAGAATTGAAATTATTAATTTTACTTACTAAACCTTCTTGATTGACAGATTATGGGCTCTAAGCGAATCACATTCGGCGTAAACAATAATTAAAATCCCGTTCGTCAGCGAACGGGTTTTTCAAAACCAAAGAGCTCCACTGCAGGCGTTACTTCTAAGCCCTTTCCCCAGTCCCCTCATCCAGTAACGCCTGCTACGCAGGCTAACTTAATTGGAAAGAGGATAATCATCTTGCGGCATTTTTTATTAATGTTTGATGAGTTTCTATCTACCAATACCACCATCTACCAATTTTACCTTGGATTCCTTTAACATATTTTGTATCGTACTTCCTGAAACCACACCGTGGTTGATGACATAACGTGGTATATAATCAGGACGTTTACCAAGAGATTCCTTCAGAAGCAAAAAAATTTATTATATAAAATAGAATGTTATGTACTGTTAGTATTTAATTTTCGTACCCTCGCTGATTTCGTGAGTTCTGGTTGGGTGATTGCTACCACGTGACGCCCTGTTATGTTATGTCATGTTATGTCATGTCATGTCATGTCATGTCATGTCATGTCATGTCATGTCATGTCATGTCATGTCATGTTATGTTATGTTATGTTATGTTATGTTATGTTATGTTATGTTATGTTATGTTATGTTATGTTATGTTATGTTATGTTATGTTATGTTATGTTATGTTATGTTATGTTATAGCAACGCTCAGCCATGCTTTATTAACCGTGATTTAATTTCAACCAAAGCACGGTTCTCAAAATTTTGAAATTCTGAAGCCATATCGAAGAATACAAAAATGTGAACAGGTTGGAGTATTACCATTTCGTAAAGTAAACTAGTAATTTAGAATTTTTTTTACGAATATGAACTTGAGACTCGTCCCGTTTAGCGAGGGAACTAAACAAGAATGGTTTGGAAATGTTGGGGTATATTGCCACTCATTTCACAAACGTAAACATAAATTAAATCTAATGTAATCTTTAAGTTTATGTAAAAATATTACCAAAACAGGGATTTGCTTTCCTGAAATTAGTACGAATAATGAATTTTATTATAGTAATATTTAACAATTATTGGACGAGGTTGAGCGAAATATCGTGATTTGTCAGTGGCGAGCAGACCAGTTATTTGCTGATGTCGAAGGCAGAGGCAATTGAACTGCGAGACACTGACAAATCACGATATTTTGTGAAATCCGAAGTCAATAATTGTTTTATTATTCGATTTGTTTTTTACTTGATATTGTTTACCCGTAATATGTCCACTCATTTCTTGGCAGCTTGGCTGAACGAACGATTTACATTTGCCAAGTTTGAGTGTAAAAAACATTTTCCGCTAATGCGCATGAGCAGACTGTTATTTGTAGGCAGTTATTTGCAGGTGCGTAGCAGTCCCTCAACCAATTAAAAAGGAAGATAAAAATAAATCGAATAATCTTTTACTTTATTAGTTTTTCTTACGTTATACGTGCCGTGAATTTCAACATGTTTGTGGATCTGATCGAGATACTTTTTGTTTCCTACCTGCAAAAAGAAATTAACGTTAAGTGAACGCACACTTCTTCAACTGTCTTGACTCATTGCTACCTATAGGCTGAGAGTTTTCTTTTTAACGAGTAACATTGTGTAGAGTTAGACAGAGTAAACTAATAATGGAGTCGTTTTTTGTCGTGGCATGGGGTAATGATAAACAGTTCATTATTAAGCAAATTAAAAGACTTTCCATCACTGGTTGTGCCATAAATTTATTATAATAATAAAATATCGACATGCAATATTTCAAATTACTTGTAGTTCATTATTTATTTACAAATTTAGTATGTAATAGATACAATATGAGCGTATGGGATTTACAAAGGCGAGTCATTGTAAATCCCATACAGTTCGGACGCGAATATTGTATCTGACTTGTGAAATGAAAAGATATACAGTATTTCATAGAGTTTAGTACCTTCTTGAATGGAAATAAAACCATATATAAACGATGTGTTTTTGGTTACTAATAAAGTATATAGACGGTGAATTTTATATGTAAGAACGTTTGCACCAGTAAAGGTCTATTGATTTGCTTTGTTGCTTGCAATGCTTTTTTGCATGATTGAATTTGTTAAGATATACCCAAGAGAGTTTGGGATAATTTTGAAGCAGATGCACCTAATTTATTCAATTTTTGCAGTTGAGAGTTAAGGTCAAGTTATGGACTCTTCACGCTTTCGCTCTCCAAAAAGAACGGAAGAAGAACGTTCTATGCTGATTGAATCAATTCCAAAAAACACTCGCCATAATACAAAGTGGGTGGTTAAGGTACTTGAGGATTGGCAACATGCAAGAAAAAATAAGGAAGCGAGAAAGCCACTATCGAACATGTGACATGCACAATAGAACACATGTCTTTCATGCAGAAACGTAGAACTTTTGGCTCACAAAATTTACAGAAGAAGTCACAAATCAAAGTGGTGAACGATCGATATCCCCCCAAACGTTATATCTGCTGATATGTAGATTGAATCGCTATTTAGCTGATGGGAAACACGACAACAGCTTTAATGTTCTAGACAAAGCTAATCGAAGGTAAGACATGGAGATATTTTGAGATTACACTTTTCCGCGTGTTTATATCAATCTACAAAGCCAAGGTATTTTGGTGCTTATCGCTAAAAAATCTTTCGTTGTTTTCTAGATTTGCACTTTTTCGAAGAGCACTAGATGCGGAAATGAAAGACGCGACAAGGTGTGGAACTGGACAAATGGCGAAGAAAGAAGAAAGAGAACAAATTACCGAAGCGGAGGAAGCTAGAATGTGGGAACTATAGGGCTTCTCGGTCCTAGTACGGCTGAGTCGTTGTTAAATACCATATACTTTTTTATGGGAAAATTTTCGGCCTTCGTGCAGGAGAGCATAGGCTGCTAAGATTTCGCAATATATCAACCAAAGATAATTTTATAATTTTTGATGAGAGCCTTTCGAAAACATTCCACGGTGGTCTAAAAGATCTGGCGAAGAAACCTCGATACATTAAGCACTTGTGCCACGAAGATGTTTGCAAGCAATGTATTCATTGCATTTAGAGAAAGTTAAAGAGTGCGCTTAGTCAGTGGATGCTTTCTATTTCAGACCAAACAGAAATGGAAAGTTCGAGTACGGAAAAAGCCCTATAGGTTTGTGCAGATTGAATAACATCTTACGCGAAAAGTTATGCTTGCCTGCTGATTTAAAACGTAAAACTGCTCATTGGTTGAGGATAACTTGTGCAACCAGGTTGCTTCAGAGTTCCGTCGACGAACAATTAACAAGGGAGAGGACGGGTCACACGTCGAATGCGCTTTTCGCCTATTGAAGTCCTAGCAAAGAGCAGTCGGATCATGTAAGCAAAGTACTAGGTCCATGTTCTTCAAGTGTGTAGAGAAAAAAGTAGCAAAAGTTAGCGATGACAACAAGTTGCAATTAGCTATGGCTGAAGGTTCAGTTTTTTTTCCAAATTTTGACGATTTATGTAACGAGTATTTAGCAAATATGCCCATGCCATCGATTGACAGGGGTAAAGTTGATAATAATATCTATACAAACGCAGTGTTTAATAATTGTGTTATTAACTTTGTTGTTGACGAGAAAAAGTAGCTATGAAGCTGTAATAGTGGATTTAGAGTGTAAATCGATTGTAGCTTGCTTTGTGTGGTTGTGAAGTAACTGAATAAAAACCGTGCTTGTGTGCTTGTTGTTGATGAACGTAATAAGTATTCTGTATCTGAATTAGAGAATACTAATTAGCGTAATTAGTATTCTGTATCCGAATTAGAGAATACTAATTAGGTTAATTAGTATTCTGTATCAATTGATCGCATGGGTTCTTTTCGTTACTCGTTTCGAGTTATCGGGTTTACAGGGTATCCTTGTGACACTATTGATGCGATTTGATTGGACGAGATGCTCTTAAATTATTCATGAATTTTACAAAACAAATTAAACTACTCATTAATAATTCATTGAGAAAATTCAGAAGAAATGAATGTTTAAACAGGTGTTGTAAATCGGATACAGCATTGATTAATAAAACATCAATGCTGTATCCGATTTACCCATTAGCTCAAATTTAGCTTTTTCCTTGTTTAAATTATTTGTTCGGTTCGCCGTTGTAAATCCCATACAATTCGACGGCTCATATCATATTTATTACTTTTACAATGTATTATATAAACCGAACAAAAATATAGGACACGTGGTTGTCGACTAGGTTTGGAACCTGTAAAGTTAACCCATAAAAAATATCCCGAAGTTAAATTAGTTTCAGATTTAAGTGCAGAGTAGAATCTAAAAAGGGTAACTTAACTCCAAAATAGTTTTTTTCTAATATTATTTTGAAAAATGAAATAAAAGTTTCCTTAATCTTTAAATAAAAAACGCCCCAGAAATCTCTACAAATGCTGCATGTATTTGCCACTTACTATCCAATAAGAGTCGACTTTTCCATAGACCAATGCCTTATTTTTCTTGGTGTATTTTTCATTTTTGGGTTTTCTTGCACCAGAAACAAACCCAATAAAGGAATTATCTGGACTATGTGCTAAAAGGGAGAAACAATAATTGTTTTAGTTATTGGCTTCCTATGGTTGTTACATAATGTCCAGTTATACTGGACTAATGGTACGTAAGTACAAGACAGTCCAATCAACTTCACGTCCCCTTTTTCCGATTAGAAAATGGACAAAGAGGCTTTTGTTTTAGAGCTGCAAAACGTTGGAATCGGTTGGCCAAAGATTTTCAAAATAAAACAATTTTACAATCTTTTAAAAGTTCGTTAATTTAGTTTCGTCATTTTTAATGCAAAGTTTTGTTAATGACTGATTTTATTTATTTATTTATTGATTGATTGATTGATTGATTGATTGATTGATTGATTGATTGATTGATTGATTGATTGATTTATTGATTTATTGATTTATTGATCTTACTTACTTACTTACTTACTTACTTACTTACTTACTTACTTACTTACTTACTTACTTACTTACTTACTTACTTACTTACTTACTTACTTACTTACTTACTTACTTACTTACTTATTTAAAAATGAACAAAAAATTACTTTAATATTTTAAACATGATATATATTGTAAATTATTTAGTGTATGACTTTCTATTTTTTAGTTAATTGTAATTTGTAAATTATTTTTATATTGTACCTGAAAGCCCTCATGTAGGGAGGTTCAGTCATTAAAACGTTACATTACATTACACATGTTTTATTTTAATATATTGAGGATGAGGATGACGAGGCCAGGAGGATAAGGTAAAATGACGACGTTTGACGTGCGCGAAACAACATGCGCGAGGGCACTTGCATTAATTTATTCTGTAATGAGGATGAGAATGTAGGCAAGGATGGCGATGACAAGGACGATGACGATGACAATTAGAATGATGATGACGATTATTTTATGAGGATGATGATGTTGATGATAGTAATAGTAATAGTGTTTTTAAATAATAATAATAATAAACATACGAAACATGGTCATGAATTGTCTTAAATTTAGATCCAGTTTTCCCCAACCAGATTTTAATTTGTCATCACTAATTTTCCCAAAATTGAATCCGGCTTCGGTGCCAAATGAATCCAGTACCCTAAACTTGCACCTGTAAATATCAGAAAACCAGCAAAGAATTACCAAAAAAGGAACAAATTTAAATAAGAAAATATTTGAAAGTCTTATCTCGTTGAACGCGATTTATTGTGTCAACTTAAAAAATATTGCGAAATGTGAACTTGTATATTGAAATAGCGACTTTACCGCAGTCGATGTTGATTCAATACAGGAAAGATATTTACAATGTATTGGGCCTTACGCTTATCCAATCATGAACTTTAATCGTAACAACTAACGCTAATCTTAAACACTAATCTAAAACATATGTTAATATGATGAGTTGCAATGTAACAGACTTTTGGTACACGTTCGTTAATTACAAGCTCAAATATTCTGTAAATATTTCCCACGAGAGATCGAACTCGCAACCTTCTAATGACCGGTTATTAGAAGCTCTAACCGTTGAGCTACTTATGCTTGGATGAAGAGCTAAGGTTGTAAATTCAGTCTCAAGCCTCTGCCTTTTTATCATTACTTTTTTTTAAACATTCATTTACCTCAACTCGGACAAATGTGGTCCAACAGGCTGTGTCATAAATTGAACTCCGATAATATCGGTGAATATCAAGTCGTATTTGGATTGTCGATCCATATCTTTGTTAACACACCCATATTCGTCAGGTAAAGGAATAACTCTAGAATGTGAAGAAGCAATCTGATATAAAATAATAATTTCTAATAATAATATTTCTAATAATAATATTTCTAATAATCACACTGATTATACACACTGATCGACTTTTATAATATGTCTAGCGGTGTGATGATAATAATTTTAACTTTATTTAATAAGGGCAAAGTGCGTAACAAATATATTTTAAAATGCCTCTAATCCCAAATTCCGAGACTCTAAACGGGGGCGGAGGCATGCCTCGGACCCTCCTAGAAGAGTCCTTTTTAATGAAAGGCCTTCTGCGGGACAATCCTTAACGAGGTTCTGATTCTTTTTTATTTCTGTTTGCGCACCGTTCTTATATTTAATTAATTAAAGTGGTTCTCTGATGAAAATATTGTTGGCAATGTTTTTGCATAATCCTAAAGATGTTATGTTAGTTGGTAATCGTGCAAAGTTTCATTCCAAAATCTGTTGAAGAATAGATGGTATTTTACGTGTATAAAGTTTGTATTTTGGAGCGCCGCCATTAAAGTGACCGAGCTTGAGAAGAATGAATCGAGGAAGCTTATGACGTCATAGCCTCAATGACAACAATGACCCTTTTGTTGACGACAACAATAATCTTTTGTTGTCATTGCGGCTATGATGTCATAAACGTCCTCGACTCATTCTTCTCAAGCTCGGCCAATTTAATGGCAGCGCTCCAAAATGCAAACTTTGCGCCTAAAATACCACCTTTTCTTCAACAAATTTAGGAATGAAACTTTGCACAATTACCAACTACCATAACATCTTCCGGAGTATGCAGAAATATTACCGACAATATTTTTATCAGAGAACCACTTTAAATAAGGCCTAGGCCAAAGGTCGCTCTTCTCATGCGACGAACCTAATGCAAATCAGCATAAACAAAGGATTTAGCTCATCATTAGGTTCGGCGCATTAGGGGAGCGACGTTTGACCTTGGCCTAAGATTACCACTTGATTAAAACATGTTTTTACCTTTTCAGTTCTTCGAAGTTCTTTATAATGGTCAGTTCATGTCCCAGTAAGTAAAGTGAAGTAATGACGTCAGTCCATTGAACCAGTTCTCCTAAAGGACCACCTGAAAATGCATGTTTAAGAAACATCGGGATGAACGTAAATGCTCCAAGGAAAACCAGAATCTATTCAAAAATAAAGTAAGACTTGCACTTGTTAATATGAGCTTTTAAGATAAATTTACAAGTAGTAGTTCAAATCTGAGTGACCAATCTTTATGGGCATTTACAATGGCGAGCCGCAAAGCTGTATTTAAGCCAATAAGGCTTATAACTATGATAAAACATTGGTCAGTTTTATTAATCAATGTTTTAACAGTGTTTACAAATCTTGATTTAACATTTATTTCTTTTGAGTTTTTCTTAGGAATAATTAATTATACGCTTACGTTTAATATACCGCGCGTGAACGTTTTCGAACGAATGTTTATTGTTCTTTATCAAAAATGTGCAGCAATGTTTTGTTCGGTTTTGAAACTTGTAAATTTATACTTGCTCTGAAAACGCCATTTGCCGTAGGACTTGATAAGTTGTCTGCCAAAATGCATCATGCTTCTTCATAATATTTTTACTCCGCTTCTGCTTTTTATCTGGATGCAAAAGTTCTTTCAGGAGCTTTTCAATTTGTTTTTCAGAGTTTTTAAACCTTCTCAAGGCAACCTTAAAATTAGTCTACCACGACAAAATCATGCTTTATATTATTTATTAAACGTTTACTTTCAACTGCAGGCTACGAAACTCCCAATTATCACGACAAGGGTGTAACGTACAGGTAGAAACATTAAAGGATGCGAACAATTTTTTGCTGAATAATAAGAGTGTGAGTAAAATAGACGTTGTCTGACCAAAATATTTGTTTATTAACGAGCTTTCGGCTGCCAGACTGCAGCCTTCAACAGGAAGGTAGTAATGAAATATAAAACCACAAATTAAGATATTTAACTATAATATACAATGTAAAACTAACTTTATGTTATTATTATTTTCGCTTCTCTTTTAATTTATATCATATTTCTGTTTACATTGTATATTATAGTTAAATATCTTAATTTGTGGTTTTATATTTCATTACTACCTTCCTGTTGAAGGCTACAGTCTGGCAGCCGAAAGCTCGTTAATAAACAAATATTTTGATCAGAGAACGCCTGTTTTACTCATTATGTATAATCCTGGCCGCGCTTCTTCAATTTTTTCATTAATAAGGGTGTGGTCACACAAAATAGCCTACACGCCTGTGCCATGATTGTGCCAGTTATTTTTGAAGGGGGAAACCTATTACTAATGTTGATATCAAGAGGCGAATCCGGTTGCCTCCTTAAGGGGTTCGGGCCATGCTCCAAAAATTTGATTTTTTAAGTGCCTACAATTGCATTAGAAATTATTTTTATCAATCATGGCACACAAGCAAACATTTAAAATACACTGTTTAAATCTTTTATGCGCATTGTTGCTGTGGAATTACTTTATCCTTTTACTCGATCTAAGTAAAAGTAGTTAGTACACCACTGTATCTTAACAATACACTAAAACTGAATTCACAATTTTGTTTTGTATTAGACTAAAGGTTAGAGGCAGCCTACAATTTAAAGAAAATAATATAAAATATAATCCGAAATTGAAGATCTTAAAAATCCAAGATATGGATAAAAAAAAAAAGACAAAAAGATGAAATGGTGATATTTCGTTTTTATGCCAAATAATAATCTGATGATATTCAAATATTGGTCTGATAAGGACTTTAGAATATAGTCGAAATATTACCATTTCATCTTTTTGTCATGTTTTAAATCCACACCTTGTATTTTTTACATATGTTTAATATATTTTCTTGTCCTGTATGACCCGCGCCTAATTTTTCGAGTAGCACACCCAGCCGAGGTACAATTTATTACCAGTAGTACACCCAGCCGAGGTACTATATATACCTTTTTATGCAAGAAGAAATTAAGGAAAGAAGCGAGTGTCTAATCATTCTTTAATGTACAGTAGTCAGTGACTATATTGCAAAAGAAGCAGATTAACGCGGTGGCCCAGTCGATGGCATATTAAAGTCGCTCCTGCCAACCGCCATACGACACATTAGACCACGGAGCACAGCTCATGAGATTTATAGGTGTTGATTTTACGGTGGGAAGAAAACCGAAGAACCCAGTAAAAAGCTTGGAAATACAGAAAAGACCAACTATATACAACAACTTTACTCACGTCTGTCTTAAACTCGAGAACAAGATTATCCTAACCCGTCGCCCATTAAAATACTAACCCCGTCCAGCAAGGCTTAACTTTGGACAGCAGCGGTGAGAGGCAGCAGGCTACATGCACGTTAATCGAAATATAGTAAGGTTAGATATACTGCCGAAACAGAGAACGTAGGAATCTAACGTTTGGAGCGAAGGCCCTTCGTCAGAGAGAAACGTAAAGAGTGTAAACAAACGATGAGCTTATATACGAAAGGTAATCATGTGACCAAAAATAAGCCAATCAGATAAAAATGACAATAACAAATTGATAATGAGATGCGAAAAATTAGCCAATCAAAGCAAAATAACAATAACAAATAGATAATGAGATGCGAAAGACATTTGCTATTCATACCGTCGATGAGTAAAAAGGAGGGGGTGTAAAAAGGATGATCGAGAGTAAAAATAGATAAATTAATAAAGTGAAAACGCTGTTTATGTCCACCCTTGCTGAACAGAAACAACGTCTTCAGAGGTGTTAAATAAAAGAAAAACGTTCGTTGAGTCCGTGAGGATGAATGGTACCAATTTTGAAAATGAGACGCTTTTCTAGTCTTTTGCGGCTGACATTACCGTCAGAAATGGGTGAGATGGCACAAACTTTCATGTCTGAAATGCAATGGTTGGCACTATTAAAATGTCGGGCAACAGGCTTGTCAACATCATTGTTCCTCACGGAACGAAGATGTTCAGCAAACCTATCAGATAAACGTCTGTCAGATAAACGTCTGCACTACATGCACGTTATACCAGCGCTCCAACAAAACCCATCCTGATCTTAAATGCCCCAAGTTATACAATCCGTCTCTAATTATCCAAAGTCTCTAGGCATGCAATGCTGATTATTATCACTACCAAGTGGCAATTTACCTTCTTTTTTGAACGTTTTGTTAGATCTCTTTTTTTACTAATCGATGAAAGAGCAGCCTCCCAGTCTCCCTTCATTGACGTAATCCGGTTTCGCATCCATTTGTAGCCAGTATCATACAGCACATTTTTAACAAGATCATCAAGATTGCCTTGAATGGTTGTCTAAAACATAATAATAATTGTCTTAGATTTACTCTGTCATTAACTTGCAACTTGCATTATACTCTGTTACACTCCGTGCAATATTTATGCAAATTGTTTCGTCAACATTGTTAAAAACCCATGCATGCGTATACGCTTTTACCCCGATAAACTTCGGCCATTAGTTAATTTCTTGGACCATGCATTCCATGCATTGGATGAAGTTGGAGACTTCGAGTTACCCTCATTTCAGTTATTCATATTGTTCATTAATGAAAATATATACAAACGTTTCCCGAAGTTGCTCATACTATAAAAAGTTGTTCCTACTCCAAAAGTTACTAAAAAGCACAACCTGTGTACACTTTCTGGGATCTTTCGTTGTAAGCCAACGTTTTTCTGTTTTTGTAATAAAATGTTGTAAAATATATGAATTCTGCGAAGCCTTTTGAATAAGTATGACTGAAATTTTATTAAAGTGTCTGAATTGCAAAACCTTTTAGCGGTTTTGAACAGATCAGTATAAGCTAGAGATGCATTCACTGAAAACTTCAAACGAATATAAATAGTTTTTGAGCTATGAACTCTTAAAGTTTGCCGTAGCGTATCTATTTTTGAAAAAAATAATTTCTCGATTAGACTCCTTGATGACGTATGTAGTTGGACAGCTATCAATCTTGTACCCAAACAAAGGCTCTGGGATAATCCATCACCGGAAACAGAAAAACATGTTGCCACTTGAAAAGAAGCTGTCTTTACTGTAGCTAGGCAATCAAATCACTTTCCGGTGATAGACAACTAGATGCATAACAACGATGGATTTTAGTATTAAAAATCCAACGACTTCTTTCATTTCTCTATATCTTCGTTCCCAGTCTTTCCAGTTTTTGTACTTAATATCTTGAAAATTACATCCCACATTTATTCCATTTTTTTTAAATTGCTTAATTAGAACACGAGCTTCAAATTTGTTTTATCAGAATTTACACTTGGCACGGACACTTTACAAGGAAATAACACCTATTCCCGGATAATTAAGAACTACAAAAACACGCGTTTTTTTCGTAAAGAAGCGTTCATTTTTTTAAGAACTTTGAATCTCGTGAATTTTCTTAGTACATTGTTATTTGTTTGTATTTTACGTTAAGAATTATTCTCATTGCGATTTTAGCAACCAAAATATTCCTTTTGGCTGTCTAGTTTTTAGCTTTAGGTACCTAAAATTTTATCGTGTATACAAACCTTTTCCCTAATTGTTTCTTGTTTTGTTTTCAAACTTGTGGGTGTTGTTCTCCAAGGTAATATAGGGCACCATTTTTCAACCTGTAAACATCAGATAGACATGAATATATCAAATTTACGACGTAAGCTGATAAAGAGGTTATGTCACCATATTTTTAGCAATTCTAATTAAAACAAAATTGTCCTAAAATTGCACAAAACTCACAATAACGGTAATATATTATATAAAAGAGATATAAAAACTACCTGCACAGAAGTGAGCGGGATGTTCAAAATTAGCGTATCGGATCTATATATGTGATATAGACTCGCTCTAAGTTTCTCGCTGGTTTTTAACGGCTGAGATAAGCTTAATTTTCAAAATTACTACGCCAATGAACGTATGAAGTGATTCTTTTTAGAAGCCATTTAAAAACCTTGCAGTACGGGCTTTATCGGCTCTAAAACACTCGGCTATCGCCTCGTGTTTTATATCCGATAAAGCCCTCCTGCGCGTTTTATAAATATTACATATATATATATATATATATATATATATATATATATATATATATATATATATATATATATATATATATATATATATATATATATATATATTTATACTTTAACTATATATACATGTATATAATTATATAGTTACAGTATCTTTCGTTTTCTTTATATATATATATATATATACATATAGCTTGTATATAGTTTAGAATACTGTATTTTGGTTGGGATTTGGTGGGGCAATCGCTGACCAAGGTATTGAGTATTATTTATGTAGGATAGTTAAATATGATATTATTTAGGCATATTTTAATCAACCCATTGTACTTTATATACATATACACAATTATAAATCTTTTAATATAGTATATAAAACCAAATCTTTTTTTTTTCTTAATTACATAAAAAACGTTTTTAAATAATTTTTTGAACTGATTTTTTTATTTTAGACTGATTTTAGACTCCTAATCCTAGCCCTAATGTAATTTTAGAAAAAAATGATAATAACATAATAGAAAAAATACTTTATATGGGCAAAAATAAATAAATAAATAAATAAATTGTTGATGTATTGGCTTGATGACAACAAGTTGTACCATGCAGTCGCTCGCAGAATTGGTACAACTTGTTGGATATTAACAGCGTAGAAAATGCTTTACGTTGGTACATAACTTACCTCGCTCAAGTAGATAAGAATTGAACATAAATCGGTGTTGCGTACGTTATTTTGTTCTGCATAACAAGGAAACTTCCAAAATTGACGTACGTACTATGTAAAAATAAGCAATAAAAGAGAATTCGTTTCAATGTAAGTGTACTTTTGTCCATTCCAGAAAAAGGGGCAGCCATAATAAAGCTATATAGGGTTAGAAAAAGAATAGAACCACTCATGACGTTTTTTTAGAACATCAGCTATGGATTGACCAGGTGGGAACTGGGAAGTGTTATCTAATTAAATATATCAAAGTCCAGCAAAATGTCGTGAGAAAAGCCATTCAAATCAGACACAAGAGTAAAATCATAATATTTAATAAAAATCTAACCTTTCGTTGTTAACATCACAACATATTCATTCACGCATGTATATATATATATATATATATATATATATATATATATATATATATATATATATAGGTTGAGTAGGTTATAATAACATTTGGCAGAGTGCTCAATGGATACCCAGAGCATATTAAACAAATGGAGGTAGAACGACTCAACAAATTTGATTAGGCATATTTATTACTATTTAGTTTCATACCACGAGATGTGGCACTCTGAAGAGTGCCACATCTCGTGGTACGAAACTAAATAGTAATAAATATGCCTAATCAAATTTGTTGAGTCGTTCTACCTCCATTTGTTTATATATATATATATATATATATATATATATATATATATATATATATATATATATATATATATATATATATATATGCACCGCTCACTACCCTTGTGGAAGTTTGAGCACTCTGGGCCCATGCGCACTTCACGCTATCTGAATGTACTTCACCGATGCCGTCCCACATGCGGTTGTCACCGACAATCGCATGTGTATAAGTAATTGATGAAATTCATTCAGATTGTTCCAAGCTACACTGATGAGCTGTTGTACAGCGAAACACCGTGTCTGTAGATTGAACTATGTACGCTCCTTCACTTCGGTGTTGTTGAGCACTCTGCGAAGTTGCCGTGGGTACCTATTAGCGATAATGCAACGCTCACTACCCTTGTGGAAGTTTGAGCACTCTGGGCCCATGCGCACTTCACGCTATCTGAATGTATTTCACCGATGCTGTCCCACATGCGGTTGTCACCGACGATCGCATGTGTATAAGTAATTGATGAAATTCATTCAGATTGTTCCAAGCTACACTGATGAGCTGTTGTACAGCGAAACACCGTGTCTGTAGATTGAACTATATATATATATATATAACCACAGTAGTTTTATCAAAGTGACTGTAATACGACATAGTTTAACGCTACTCTGGCTTAAACGTTTTTTGAACGTTGCTTAAAAAGTTACTGTTCATGACCCAACGTTTCGACACTCCGATCTAGTGTCTTCGTCAGGGGTGATCGTTGTGAAGACAGGTCCCATTTTTATACTCTCATAGAACCATTGATGACGTTATATCTATCAACAAGATGCAATAGACAACGAAATGATCCATTGATAACGTCATCAATGGTTCTATGAGAGTATAAATATGGGACCTGTCTTCACAAGACAGGGTGGGTGGGTGGGTGGGTGGATGGATGGATGGATGGATGGATGGATGGATGGATGGATGGATGGATGGATGGATGGATGGATGGATGGATGGATGGATGGATGGATGGATGGATGGATGGATGGATGGATGGATGGATGGATGGATGGATGGATGGATGGATGGATGGATGGATGGATGGATGGATGGATGGATGGATGGATGGATGGATGGATGGATGGATGGATGGATGGATGGATGGATAAAATTTATTTAAACACGGTGGTTCTATCAGAAATTGAAAATCACAAATTATAAATTCTTAAGTCTGGTCTACCTAGAAGCCGTGTACAATCATAACTATAACTATATTTACTTTTTTCTTATTTTTTATATACATATGGATTTAAACAAAAACAAATATATTTTACTATAACAAGATGCTTACATAATGTACAAATACTTGAAACTACAAGTTAATGTTGTCAATGCAGAAGTTATGGTTTCTAATTCCTTTTTTAAATTTTGATAATATTTTCTCGTTTTTCAGAGAATTTGGTAGGGAGTTCCATAGTATAGATCCGGACACTGCAAAACTTCGTTTATAACTTTCAGTTCTAACTTTTGGTATCTGAATATTTTTATCAGATGACCTCAAATTATAGACGGTTGAACCAAACTATTTCTCAAACATTTCAGTTAAATAGGATGGAGCACAGCCGTTAATAATTTTGTGCATCATATAATGGCTTTCTGGCATTTTCTACTGTGAGCCAGCGGTGACCACCCCAAATCAGAGAACACATCGCATGTGTGGACTGAGTATGGTGCACTAGTAATTATACGTGCTGCACGGTTTTGTAGCTTTTGGAGTTTGTCTGCAAGTGTCAGATCAATGTTGTCCCATACAACACTACAGTAACTGAAATAGGGTTCTATAATTGAGTGGTAAATACTGATGAGAAGCTGTCGGTTGAGAAATGGTTTTTAGCCTTTCTCATAACACGTAAATTTGTTGCAACTTTCTTTTTAATAGTGTCAATCTGACTTTTCCAAGTCAGATTTTCATCAATTTTAATACCCAGACATTTAATTTCATCAGCCTGTTTCAAGGTAATGCCGTTAACTGATAAATCAAAATTATCAGTGAGAGTGGCAATCCTTTGCCTGGAGCCAATCGACATAAATTCAGTTTTTATGACATTCAGATGGATGGATGGATGGATGGATGGATGGATGGATGGATGGATGGATGGATGGATGGATGGATGGATGGATGGATGGATGGATGGATGGATGGATGGATGGATGGATGGATGGATGGATGGGTGGATTGTTGGATGGATGGTTGGTTAGATGCATGAATTCATGGATGTGGGTGCATAGATTGATGCATGAATGTTTTATGGACACATAGATGGCTGTATGCCGAATGGATGGATAGTTACAGGCAAATAATACTATACCGCTACTTTATCTTCACATAATGGATATATCGTATTTGGCTTGGGAACTCGGCAAAATTTTTGAACAGGTTGATCTTCTAAAAGTAAAATAACTCTGTTAATCATTAAACTTTTATGTATGCATATCACTTAAGTTTGGAGGACAATTTACCTTTGTTTAAGTTGTCTTACTTTTTATTACTTGTTTTTTTGTTTCTATGGACTCTATCCCGTTAGTAATATTTTGCAAAACATTTCCAATATTTTGTATTTGTTTCACGACATTCTTGAATGAAGACTCTTCAAATGTCAAACATGAGTGCATCATTAATATTTTGAATGAAAAAAAAAATGTATTGTATTTTAATTACCTCACTTTGCTTTGCTTTGCTTGACTTGACTTCACTACACTCCTGATTCTACTCCACTCCATTTTTATTTTTATTCCATTTCACTTTACTTTACTTTACTTTACTTTACTTTACTTTACTTTACTTTACTTTACTTTACTTTACTTTACTTTACTTTACTTTGCTTTGCTTTGCTTTGCTTTGCTTTGCTTTGCTTTGCTTTGCTTTGCTTTGCTTTGCTTTGCTTTGCTTTGCTTTGCTTTGC
This sequence comes from Paragorgia papillata, assembly GCA_035771165.1. Taxonomy (NCBI): domain Eukaryota; kingdom Metazoa; phylum Cnidaria; class Anthozoa; order Scleralcyonacea; family Coralliidae; genus Paragorgia; species Paragorgia papillata. The sequence goes on along the minus strand of JAWNZC010000340.1, from coordinate 6,056,296 downwards.
TTTGCTTTGCTTTGCTTTGCTTTGCTTTGCTTTGCTTTGTTTTGCTTTGCTTTGCTTTGCTTTGCTTTGCTTTGCTTTGCTTTGCTTTGCTTTGCTTTGCTTTGCTTTGCTTTGCTTTGCTTTGCTTTGCTTTGCTTTGCTTTGCTTTGCTTTGCTTTGCTTTGCTTTGCTTTGCTTTGCTTTGCTTTGCTTTGCTTTGCTTTGCTTTACTTTACTTTACTTCACTTCACTTTACTTTGTGTATTTTTAGGACAATTTTGTTCCTGCAAAAATCGCTAAAATATGGTAACATTGCTCTTTAAGTCCATGATAAATCTGTTCGACTAACCAGGAAATGTTTAGCACTGAAAAAACCCCAAATTGTTTCTTTTTTTTTTGAAATTGATAATAAGAGGTCCGTAAACTCAATATATTCTCAGTCTGTAGCGGATATATCAACGCACTAGTCACCAGGTTTGTACGCTAACTCGACAGACTAATGCCGTTTTGAACTTGTATCATTTTATTCTTGAGCGTTTTCGTTGTCTAATTTTGAAGTCTAGTAATTTTCAAGGCACCCCAGTTCCTTATAATAAATTTTTAATGTTGATGTATATGTTTGGTTTCTCGTACTAACTATAATCAATGTTTATTTTTCTAGGAAACCGTGTATGTCCTTGCAAACAATCAACGGTATATATCAACCGACTAATCAACTAGAAACGAACTGATTTAATATATATCAGACCGCTTATCTCACGACATGTGGCTATATTGGTAAACCATTGGTACTGCATGCACTCCAGGTTAGTTTGCAGGTTTGACATGTTGTCACTTTATATTCATAGTTTGAAAAGACAAACTGATATATATGAGCACTTTGCAATACACATGACAAATTAAAACTGAGGAGCCGTTCATTATCATCGTAACTGATTATATAAAACTTTATTCTGTGTGTTTACAATTGTTTAAGGGGAACTTTAGTCAAAAAATAATTAAATAACTTTTAAATGAAAGTGTCATGCCTGGAAAAGGTTAATAGTTTTACGATATCTACTCTCGTACTTGAGAAATGACGTCATCATTTTCGTATTTATACGACCATTATCAAGTCAAACCGTGTTTAGATGAATCAGATTAGAGACATTCAAGCCGATTCTTGCCTGAATCTCAAGTCATTCCACTCAATTGCGTGGATTGACTTCAGCTATCCGGTTCGATCAGATCGAAAACTTTCAACTCTTCTTCATGTAAACACAACAAGGAGAAACAATCCACTTCATGTAAACAGGGCCCAAGACTGTAAAGGCCCTAGACGGTGAAAAAAAATTGAGTCTGCATTTTTAAGACTTTTTTAGAATTTAGGTCTCTGAAATGGCATTCCCACCATTCCAACAACACTATTCAGCAAGATCTAATAGTTGTAAATTGTTTTTCAATGGAACATTTTATTGTTTTCTAAAAAAAATATTTGTGCTATTGTATTTTATTGTATCCGCGTTAAGCCTGGTTTCCATATAGCCGTAAGAGCCGGCGGCATGACTACGGCAAGGGGCAATGGTCCAATCGCATACAGCTTTTTATTGCTGGTTAATTCAACACTGTCTATGATTGGACCATTGCCCCTTGCCGCAGTCATGCCGCCGGCTCTTACGGCTATATGGAAACCAGGCTTTAACTGAGATGCCTTTTTAGAAAATGTGGCTCCTTACTTACGTCAAAATTGTATCCGAGCAAATTTTGTGTTCTCAAGGTGTTTTTCATTTTCATAATTTGTTTCGTATATAGCACTTTCTTTTTCAAGGCATGTTGTAGAGATCCGAGCCCTTGGGTGGCTGCCTAGTCGTCTGCCCAGCCATAAAACGCTGAAATTGTATCAGACCTAATTTAATGCAACCAGATGTATCAGAGATAACTACACTTCTCCGCAATCTGAACAAACCAAACTGGCAAACATCAAACAAAATAAACAGATTTTTGCGAAAAAGTTTGCGAAAACTGCGCCCATTAATTTACACTCTAAAAACGTGAAATTAAATAATTAACAATTATTGGACGAGGTTGAGCAAAATATCGTGATTTGTCAGTGGCGAGCAGATCAATTATTATAACTGAACTGCGAGACACCGACAAATCACGATATTTTGTGAAAACCGAGTTCAATAATTGTTTTATTATTCGATTTATTTTTTATTTGACATTGTTTACCTGTAATTATGTCGATTCATTTCTTTCCAGCTTGGCTGAACGAGCGATTTTTATTTGCGGAAATTGGGTGTTACGCGCATGAGCAAAATATTATTTGCTGCAAATACAACATCTCCGACTAATGCGCATGAGCAGACTGTTGTTTGTAGGCAGTTATTTGCAGGTGACGTAGCGGTCCCTCAACCAATTAAAAGGAAGATAAAAATAAATCGAATAATAATTGATAATGTTGTGCGCCGGGTGCTGAGGTCATAATCAATTGATAAGTAAAATGAATATTTCAGTGTAATCATTAAGATAAGAACCAAATGCATAGGTGTAGGAACCGGACAGCATTGTGGGGATGTAGTAGCTAAGTACCCGTGCGGCGTGCACATGTACAATGGTGCCATTATAAACACCGCCGCCTAACGTTTGCGCATGCGCGAATTTACAATAGTAAATTAACATTGCAAGAGATGTGGGAAATAGCTGTGGCAACAACAACCAGGCAGCGACGACTAAGTGAGACTCGACTATTCATTTGTGTTTTTAAAATGGGCCATGAAAATTACGAATGGGGCATCTCAGAATATGTTACAATATTTACGAAGAAGCCATGTAAAAATTACCTACTTCAACGTTTTGGGCATGGTATGTTTATAATTTTAACTTTTGTGTGGGACTCTCTGAGAAATCTAAATATTTTATTTATCGATTAAGCGCCGCCCCAAATTAAGCGCCGCATATGAGAGCAAAAATATTAAAGAGCGCCGCCCTCGAATAAGCGCCGCACTTATTCACAACAATGCGGCGCTTAATCGAAGCAACGTCAGACAAAATTGTTCGAGAAGCCAAACTAAAAAACAACTACAGTACATCTCAATCTTAAATCAGCCTCGGAAATTTATTCTCCTGTATTACAGTGTTTTTAAGTTCAAAGTGAGTATATTTCAATGCTCTCCCATTTAACTCTCTCTTGAAACATGTTTATTTTGTTGTTAAATTTTTTTATATCGTTTACAAATAAAATAATTTTTAAAGAGCGCCGCCCTCAAATAAGCGCCGCATCCGAAACACTAAAAATTTAAAGAGCGCCGCGGCGCTTAAACGAGTAAATACGTTATAGTGATTTCTCGCTCTTTTTTGGAGGTTCGAACTAGGACGTCGCAGGCGCAAAACGTTTGGCAGCTGTGTTGCCATAACAGGCCAGGGTAATGCGACAGTCGGCAGCTGACCATTTTTTGTGCGACAAAGCAGCTGCTTAGCTTTGAAGTTCTGACGAAAGGCAAAAAGATCGGCAAAAAACGACAGCGTTTTTGCATGTTCACTTTCGACAAGGACAGGCTGACAGCACTAGCAATAAATTAAATTGTTTGAATATAGTAGTATTGCTTGTCTAGGCTAGCGTAGTCTGGAGAAAGGTTGTTGGTGGTAGTGGGGTATAGTGACTGATATTTCAATGGCCTTAGCGGCGGTGATCTTCCGAGTCAAGTGGAAAGCTCTGAATCTGCGCACTAAACTACATTAAACAACAACTTTCACTGACAAACATGTACTGACAACAACAATGGTCAATAGCAATATCTGTTTCAGCTGTTTTTGTCGCATACTGTATAGTATGATTATTTTGTCCTACACGGCAGATCCTACGTTTTCTGATACATGCGTCCAATGAGTAGTACGCTTTAGCAACAAAAATGTTACGTTGTTTGATTGAGATCAGTATTAAAACAAAAGACCTTATTTATTAAGTTAGAAGGTTGCAGGTTCGAACCTGTCTAGGGCTCAGAAATCGTTTCTGAATAATTGACGAACGTCCAAGGTTAACAAACGTCCCTTATTTGATAAAACCTCTTCTCCACACGACGTTCTGCGTGTACAATTAATTTTTACAAAATGTACACAGCCTTTTTACTTCCGACTCCCAAAATAAAACTTGCTATACATGCATGCATGTATACATGCAATTGCATGTAGGGGGCCTCTTATAGAAGGGTTATAATATAATGCCGCTTTTTGAATTTATGAGATCTGATGCATGTCTTCGTCAAAATTTCGTAACACTAAATTTTGTTGTTGGTCACTCATCGTAAACCGACAGTGACAACTGTTTTATTTGATCTATTATTCGGTATAGTAATAATTAGCAAGTAGGTAACGAAGTTTCAGCTATTGCTTCCAGAAAACTGATACTATAGAATACAATTCTATTCCTCATATTAATAAAGATTACATCACAAATCTCTCGAGGACCAACAAGAATTTTAAGGGGCGGTGGACCCCTTCTCAGTTCTCACGTAGCCCTATATAACAACTGTGCTCACAACATACGACGAGTATAAACCTGCAAGTCGAGTAGAGTAATTAAAAGTGTCTTACTCTAGTGGTCAAGTCAATTTCTTAGCTTGAATTATCGAGTCGAGTCAGTCAGCTTGATCGAATCAACTCGAGTAACAATCTTCAATCTTCGACGCATCATGCATTGTCTGCAAATTATACGCCTTAAAGCGTGAGAGTCGGCGACACCAAATGGCGAAATTAACATGATGAAACAAATTAGTTGAGTGGAGAATATTTTTTGTATATAATTAAAAGAGTAGAGTTGAGCGTGTATATATATAGAGGGAATTTAAAAAAATATAATGTCATGATGCATTTTACAGTCAGGAGTTTAACTAAGAAATCAAACTGATATTGTCCATACATGCAGTATCTATATTTAAACGTACAGTTGCCGTTGAACTACTAGAAGAATCGGTAAGTGTCGGATATACGTATATAAGTACAAACGGAACTCGGTCTTCCCTTTATGATATTGAACTGTTATTGAAATATTTTAATCATTAAATCATCTTCATTCATCATTAACCACTAACATTACCATAATTATATCGTCTTACTGGATAAAATTACATCTACCAAGATTACATCGGTGGTCACATCGGTGGCTGATTTGTTTTCTATCGATCGACTATAACTGTCAAAACTACCGTACATTGTATATATATATATATATACATGAAGGATCGTTCAGACAGCCGTCATCAGTCTTTCTGACCTGTTTCTGCTTTATGTTTCTGAAGACCCACCTAATGTTGAACGAATTTTCTGATTAGCTATGTAAGTAACCAACCACATTGTCAATTGGAATTAGGGCTTTTGTTCAGTTGGGTTAAGTTATCTAAACCAATCAGAATCCTTAGTATATAGGTAGGTGTCGAACCTCGCGTTTTAGGTAAGCATTTTTCTTACACATCGTCACGAGCTATATATTTTTTTTTTTTTCAAGTCACAACTTTCAAATTATTAGCAAAGCCGCCGAAAAGATAATAATTGAGACGTTTCGAGGTGAGACTTTCATCCGAGTAAACGTCTAGTATTTTGTTCCCGTATACGATTCAGGACAATAAGCTAGCAAATCTCCTCAACAATGGAAATGTTTCAGAAACGCCGCACTGATCACAAATAATTATTTATTTTAACCGAGAATGAAAAAGTATGATAGTGCTGCGAGTATGCAGTGTTTTGGGTATAGCGGCGAAAAGATGATAAACTGCCGGGAACAAAATACTAGACGTTTACTCGGATGAAAGTCTCACCTCGAAACGTCTCAATTATTATCTTTTCGGCGGCTTTGCTAATTTTTTCGCGTTTGACGTCATGCAACCTTGTTTTAAATTGAGCTTGTGCATTTAAAACAAATAGAAACGTCTGAAGCTACAGGGAAAGAAATTAATATGTGAAACGAAAAATTAGTAGTAAATTATAGTATATATAGTTTGTGAAAGGTTATTCTGTACTATATTTGCAACGTGGAGAGACCGTGCATGAAGTTATCACTTTTTACGGAGCGTAACATTTATTCACATTTATTCATTATTTAGGAAAGTTAACGAATCAATGATCACCTGTCACTCTCGTGCTTGTCAAATTATTCAGCTTAACTGCAAATTTGCCAAGTTACACATACGCCACGTAGTTTGTTTGTTTGTATCTTTTTTCTTCTAATTAGCATCTCTTGCTATATTATTGGGCCAATTTATATTACTAGATAAATTGGGATTAATGAGAAGCTACATCTTAATATTCTCACGCAATAGCGCAGTCTGATAACATTTCCTGCGTTATGTCACTTTTATTGCTCTTAACAATTTGGCAAAAACAAGGCTAAAAAGAACACACATAAGTTATCTAATAATACGATCTAATTAAACCGGATATCCCTACCCTGGTCCCAGAGGTTCTACGCCGCCCGCGTTTTTTGTGTGTTTTTCCTTTGTTTTGTTTTGCTCTGCTTTGCTTGTTCTTTTTGTTTCTATACCAATGTTAGACGAAAGTTTTGGCAAACCACAGAACCAAAAACCAATGAAAGCCTAGACGGAAAGCATGGCGAACGACCCCTCATTTGTCTACACTCAGATTGGTACAATTCTCCAACTTCCTGTATGTCAGTTGGATACCTTCCCTTAGTTCAGAACATAACCGCAATTGACGCAAAAACACTCGTCGTTTTTCATTCTCGCAACAGCGTATTCTATTTTTTCGCCTAACATCGTCGATTCCGACTTCAATTGCCAGCTCCAGGCAGTATTCAAACAACAATTATGTACAAATTAAAAATCCAGTAATAAGTCCAACACTCGAATATGCCAGATACATACTATATATAGGTTGGCGTTGTTTCGAAAGATATTGACACTCGGCACAAATTTGTAACATAACTGCTTTGTGGAGAAGCTGTTGGTTTCGTCTTGGCTCCACCCAACTTTTTCCTGTCATTGGCTTTTCCCACGGGGCTTTTACCAGCGTCAGTTTTTTTCTGGCCTCCCTGGCATTCCAGCATGTAGGCAGTGAGTGTCAGTATTTGCCTAACAGCGCACCCGATTTCCCAAGCCTCGTAGGTTCCTTCGTAGGTTGCATTAGCGTCAACTGCGGCAATACAGCTTGTTTATTTATTCATTACATATAAATCTCAAACTCATTAATAATTCATGAAGAAAACACAAAGGAAATCAGTACCGTGTCGGTGGTTTGGATATCGGAGGAAGGAATTACATAAATTAAGCAAACTTTCATCTTGATTTTCTCTTAAAATACTGATTTATTTGAGATGCTATATCATACACTCGGAGGAGTGTTTCATCAGGATATCCAAACACCTCGAAGTTTGTTCAAAAACCTCGGCTTCGCCTCGGTTTTCAACAAACACTCCTCGTCGTGTATGATGTATTACATAATATACCTATAGATATCCTAAAATAATTTAGGCTTCACGTGGAGGATCGATTCGATCAGTGGCGGAAAGTGGTGTCCCCTCGGCCACACTTCGCCCACGGTGAAACACACACACCGGCAACGGAGAGCAATTAGGTCCATAACGGTGAGGGCCGTTATACCTTCACCCTGATCTTCGCTTCTCTCGGTAACTCACCAACATGACAGCAAGATCCGTAACAGTGAGGGCCTTTACTCTCACTCTGACTTTCGCTTAACTCTCCAGCTTTTTCTGGGGGCCCTTACCTCCAGAAAACCGCACTTTTCGTCACCCAAAAATTAACCACAAATATTTGCGTGACTTATTAATCTTTTGTTGCTGTTTTACTTTATAAAATTCTTTCTAGTATGCTCAGGAGTTTTATGATCAGTATACTACAGCTAATAACCTAATCACACGTTGCAAACTCGAGCAGTTTCACTTACCGCTCGTGTCTTTCGCATTCATTTGACTGAGTGTTTCCGAGTTCAAGAAGAATCCTGTTGCTTCCCATCGTTTATCCGTGATATCCGTTGCATGCATTAGCATTGCGAGAGCTATGATACTCAATGTAACTCCGGCGATGTACAAAATTGCAACAATTACTTTCAGTTTCATTGAATAATGGTTTGGTGACAACAACTGAGCGAAGCTTTATATCATTTGTACGCGTCGTCTATACTTTTCTGATGTCAAGCATTCCATGTGCCACATCACTGAATGATGAACGTATAAATTAGCAAGACATTCATTTGTCCCAGCTAGGCAACTAGCCACGTTATAAGTTGATCTTAGCAAGAGACAGTCACTGCTCAGATACTGTATGCATGATTGTTATTGAATAGAGCCCTTTCAAAAACCTATTGTTCCACATTATACGAAGAAGGGCATTTTACTAAAAACTAGTAATGACCGAGCGGGAGAGATACGGCTATACTTATCTTGCCCACAGTCTTTCAGTACAGATTTGTTCAAAAAGACCAAGGGCAGGGTAATTCTACCGTAAAGACCGACCAAGCGAGGTTAATAAGGTTTTTATCATATGGCTCAAATTTTTTAGTTATCTTTCAATGTCGAGGTTACAAGCAGCCGAAGTAACCGTTATCACAGCTTATCAGCTTCCGAGTTCAGAGCCAATAAGGTTGCAGTATAGTTCATAACTATACGTTGGTGTCTAATGAAAGTATGCATGTTACTCTTGTTTCCAGATATTAATTCTTCATATGTTTTAGAAGTTCATACAGTGTCATTCACTGTATGACCTGCATGCATGACTTGTATGACTACCTTACAAAACAATCAATAATCACGGTTATAGATAGCTATTACATACAAGTGACGTCTGAACAACTAGTTCAGAAGCTGATGGATAACGTAGGAAAAAAGACAAAACAAAAAGTAAAATTAGTTCAAAAAATTAGTTCAAATAAATTATATTTGTGCATGAATATGTATAGGTTAGCAGCAATGAATATCACCTGGAAAAAAATATTCTCAATTTGTTCAAATACTGTATATGTTTATATGTTACTGTTAAGTATACAGTTATGTATATATTACATTTATAAAATGAGTATATATTATATATGTGCGTTATTCTGTTTTATAGACTTTAGATAGCGTTAGCCAATTCAGGTTTAATGACAATCGGTTTTAGGCCATTTCGGGTAATTTTATATAAATGGGTTTTTTTAAATCAGTTTAGAGATTTTTTTCTGTCGTTTTAGATTAATTGTTTTAAGTCAACTTGGATCATTTCAGATGGTGTTAGGTCGTAACTTTAGATAGTTTTCTACTCTTCTGTCGTTTTACGTTGTTTCACGTTGTTTAACGTTATATATATAATTTAGATCATTTTAGATAGTTTTCCGTTGTTTTAGATCGTTTTAGGCATACGTAGTTTTAGGTTAATTTGGATCGTTTTAGAGCGTTTAGATGGTTTTTGGTCATAATTTTAGGTGGTTTTAGATCGTTTTAGTCCCTGTTTACATGAAGCGGATTGCGTGTTCAAGTCAAATCACACATGTTGTTTCTCCTCGTTGTGTTTACATGAAGAAGATTGAAAGTTTTCGATCTGATCGAAACGGATGACTGAAGAGTGAAGTCAATCCACGCAGTGGAGTGGATTGACTTGAGATTCGAGCAAGGATCGCTTGAATCGCTCTCCAATATGATTAATCTCCACACGGGTTAGTTTGATTTAAAAATTCCTTGATATTATGCATGAGTAAGTTTGTGCGTGACGTGCATGCTAATTGACAGACATTGAGGGAAGCACAGAAAACAGTCTTCCAAAACCGAAAACAATGTTCCAAGCAGATCGGATTCTCCATGGTGTGTTGTTACAACACGCTAGAACTTATTTAGACGTGTTCTTCCAACTGCATATTGAAAAAACAACACACTGACGTGTTATGACTTCACAAGGCAAGGTTTTCATAACACGTCAACGTATCGTATTAACACGTCGACGCTTATAACAAGTCAAGTTTTCTAGTGTATATATACCACTTCAATTGGTGTCTAATGAAAGTATGTTACTCTTGTTTCCAGATATTTATTCTTCAAGCCTGTTGTGAGCATTCACATTAACTATAGTGGTGTATTTTTATATGTAGTGTGTATTAATAATCTTAATCTTAAATGAAAATTTTAAAAACATGTTCTTTTCTTTGTTACCTAGGAACTTCAACATCGTTAAATATACGGAACAACAAATTACGACGAAAAAATCTCTGGTGGTCTCTAGCCTCAAGCCAACTTGTTCAGATAGTAATCATGTTCAGTAGCTTTTTAATTATTTCAATCAATCCGGTGGGCAATATTTTCAGTTCACATTAACATTCTTTAACACTTTGAGCCCTGGACCTCTCCCTGTGCTGCATAGAATCGTTTGGCGTTAGCCAGAATAAACCTTAAAGACTCGTCGTCAGGCTTCAAAGTGTTAAAGAGATCGGTTTTAACAATTTGAAGCCTGGACCTCTCCCTGTGCTGAATAAAATCGTCTGGCGTTAGCCAGAATAAACCTTCAAGACTCGTCGTCAGGCCTCAAAAGTGTTACGCGAAAAAAGCCTTATAATAAACGAGTCTTTAGACTCGTCGTCACGCTTCAAAGTGTTAAAGAGATCGGTTTTAACACTTTGAGGCCTGGATCTCCTTGTGCTGAATAAAATCGTCTGGCGTTAGCCAGAATAAACCTTAAAGACTCGCCGTCATGCTTCAAAGTGTTAAAATATAAAAATATTTTAAAAGTTTATACAGTGTCATTCACTGTAAAACCTGACTTGTATGACTACTTTACAAAACATTCAATAATCACGGTTATAGATAGCTATTACATACAAGTGACATCTGAACAACTAGTTCAGAAGCTGGTGTATAACGTAGAAAAAAAGACAAAACAAAATAGCAATGCTTTTCAATCCAGTACATAACAATGAACTGTTATGTAAAATTAGGTCGTAACTTTAGATCGTTTTCTGTCGTTTTCTGTTGTTTTATATTATAGAATTTAGATATTTTAGATAGTTTGCTGTTTTAGATCGTTTCAGCTAGGCATTAATAATATACATGAAAAAATATCTCGACTGTGATTGGCTGATTCCAGTGCAGTTAATCCCAAACAACAGTGCAGAATTGTGTTATCACAGTGCAAAAATCTGTAATCACAGTGCAAAAATCTGTTATCACTAAGAACCAATCAAATTGATTGTACAGCGGATTTTTCCCGACACAAAACAAACAAAGATGGCGGCCAAGATTCGGCGGTTTTGGGGATAATTTGTTCAAATTTGAAGCTAGTTATGCTTTAATATTTCCAAGTGAAGTACCTACAAGAAGACCAGAAGCTTCTTTATGCCCCGAGTAAACTTTTTCAAGTAGTAAAGGAAGCGAAGCGTTTTTTAACAAATAAATATGCGAGGAGTGGACGACTAAACACGTACGTTAAAATGTTAGTACAGTTGTTTTGAACATTTTTTCATGTATATTATTAATAAGTAATAGCATGGTTTCTCGTGCAATTTGGAAAAAAACATGCACTCGTGAGTTTTTCAAATACTTCAAATAGCACTCGTCCTTCGGACTCGTGCTATTTTGACAGTATTTGAAAAACTCACTCGTGCATGTTTTTTTTCCAAATTGCACTCGAAACCATGCTATTACCTATACAAAACGTTAAACTGCTGTACCACCAATGAGCACTGCTGTTCCACATGCAGTAACAACTAAACTTTCTACTGCTGTATCACCAATGACGACTAAAGTTTCTACTGCTGTACCACCAATGACGACTAAAGTTTCTACTGCTGTACCACCAATGACGACTAAAGTTTCTACCACTGTACCACCAGTGACGACTAAAGTTTCTACTGCTGTACCACCAATGACGACTAAAGTTTCTACTGCCGTACCACCAGTGACGACTAAAGTTTCTACTGCTGTACCACCAGTGACGACTAAAGTTTCTACTGCTGTACCACCATTGACCCCTGCCGTTCCACCAGTGACGATGAAATTTTTTACTGCTGTACCACCAGTGACTAATGCTGTACCACCAGTGACGACGAACGTTTCTACTGCTGTACCGCTAGTAACGACTAAAGCTTCTACTGTACCACCAGTGACCACTGCTATTCCACCAGTGACGACTAAAATTTTTACGGCCGTACCACCAGTGACGACTAAATTTCTATTGCTGTACCACCAGTGACGACTAAAGTTTCTATTGCTGTACCACCAGTGACGACTAAAGTTTATATTGCTGTACCACCAGTGACCACTCAATATAGCATTCTTTCCGAACTAGCATCTTCCCCCTTTTATATTTCTTATTGCAGGGTTGCAAAATTAAACAGACGCCAGGAAAATGTTGTAATGAATGCGGTAAATTTTTTAAAAAACGTCTTAATTTTACTAAACTTTCCCTTCAATTATATAGTTCCTCAATCATACACACCAGCGACAATTGTTTGCGTTGACAAAGGAATTACGTACCAAGTAAGTACACATATTATGCTGTTATATTTTAAAGTGCGTATAGACCTTATTCAAAAATAGCCGATGAATTAAAATTCTTTTATATACATGTAAATTAGCCCTTATGAGCTCGTTCTCGCGTGGGAAATTCAAAATAATTTTTACTTCATAACGAGGTCATAAGGGCTAGTTTATATGCGCATAAAAGAATTCTAATTCGGCGGCCATTTTTAATAAGGTCTATATCACTTGTGGGAATTTTACATATTTGTGATCTTTGGATTCTCCTGAGTAAGATTGCAATATATCTGGTCGTCCCAAATTTCATCATCATGAACATTTTCGCTTTAAAAGTTGGTAATTACTTCTCAAAAGTGACGTCGAAAAAGTAACGAGCTTTTGGAAAGTGTTTCTACGACAGGATTATACGTGTTTGTCGTTATTTATAAATGTAACATACTTAAATGTTGCATCGTTTAGATCTTAGATTACATTGTGAGACTTACATTACATTGTGAGACCTTACGTTACATTGTGAGACATTACGTTACATTGTGAGGCCTCACATTACATTGTGAGACCTTACGTTACATTGTGATACCTTACGTTGCATTGTTAGTCCTTACGTTACACGCGAGACCGTACGTTACATTGTGAGACCTTACGTTACGTTGTGAGACCTTACGTTATTTATGTATATATACAAGAGAATTAAGTGCGAACTAAAAAACTGTACTGTTTCTTTTTGAAAGCTCATTCCTTTTCCAACGTCGCATTCTAGAAGTAGTTGCCAACTTTGACAGCGAAAAAGTCCGAAGATAAAATTTTGGGACGACAAGATATATTGAAATTTTGCTCAGGAAAACCTCAAGATTACGAATATGTAAAATCTCTACACATGAGATAGGAACGTATGACTTGCAGCTTACTCGACCACTTTAAATTACTTACGCCTTTTTTCAAGGTTGGGGAGTCGTGGAAACCTGATTCTTGCCAAAATCGTTCCTGTTCATCTGAAGGCCGGGTGAATATTGTCGCATCGAACAATGTTTGAAAAATTGTCCTTTGGTTCCAGTTCGAGTATGATTCTGTCTTTGCTTTAGTTAAAAGAAGGGGTTGTTTACCATTTTTAAACTGTTATCTTAATACTTGGGAGAAATTTATTTTTTTGTTTTAGGGTTATGAATGTCGTGTCATTTCTGACGTGTCATTTCAGTCCTGAATGTGGTAAGGGGATTAGTTTAGGCTGTGTTCTGTCCATCTGTCTTAAACCAAGCAGAGATAAGCAAGCATGCTGTAGACATCACTAATATCATTTCTATGTAACAAACAACCGTAAACCGTTTTCAATTTGTTGAGTTTCTTTAGTTCCTATCAACAAGTGCAGGGCAACTAACACATCTTTAGTTGTCACGGATATCAATGGCTGCGTAAGCAGCTGCAATTCAAATCCTACTGTCTCTGTTTTTGGTAATGTGATCATCGTTTCCGACTGAAAATGTTGTAAGCCCACCGTCCTGGCCAAGGAATCTACCCAAGGCATGTTCCCGCACCGCATGTGGAGCTCAAGAACCCAACCTCGCTATCCGCAGCTACCGAGATCATATTAAGCTTATTGATTTTACCAGTAGCACAACGAACGTTCTTTATTCATACCACGACAGTGTTCATGATTGAAAACGAGGTTTTTGCTCAAATTGAAATAATATATCTCAACCTCGTTAATAATTTTTAGACAAACAAAGAAAGTCGGTTTGGATATCGAACGGAGAAATTACATAAATTTAGCAAACTTTCAAACTAATTTCCTTTTAAAATGATAATTTGTACATTATAGAAAGTCTTTAGCGTGAAATTGTAATCTGTATTTCTCGCTTATTTAACTAGTAAAAATCTGTGAAATGGGGTTCAAGTAGTTTTTGTGCTGCTGAAAACAATATTCTTTTGATCGTGTTGTCTACAACGCCAAAGCAATATAAATAAAGTTGGGGCCGCGACCACAAGAACGTTAACGATGCTGTTGTCATGCGCAGTAAAACCTCGCGTGAGTTTGATGTCCCGTAGTCATTTTGTACCCTCCTTACTTGCATAGTGTCGTATATAACTTGAGAAAGTAAACGAACGTTTCCAAGTCTCAATTAAGAGTGTCAACCAGCAAATAGTCACTCCAGTGCTGCACTGAGAATTACTATGTTATTGCAAAACCCAAAAGTTATATTTTATTATATATTTTATACAATTACGTTTCTAATAGGTTGTCGCGCGTGCTCCATTTGTCGATAAGAAATTGATGAAAGAAATTCGTTAAGCAGTTCAAGCAACAAACCGCAGAAAACACAACCGAAACACTTGTGACATACGTTGATTTCAAGCCGTGTTTTTAATTTTTTAAGTCCTATTCTGTTATAAATTATAAAGTTGGAGAGCACTCAAGGGTATAGAGTTCTGTTTGTCTCCAAACTTCCAGCGTGCATTCATAACTCGATAGAGCCCACCAAACCATGAACTATTCTTTAATCGAATAAAGGCAGAAAATATATGCCACTGCATTCTATTCCACATTCACTAGTGTAAGGACGTGAACCAGGCACTATAGCTTGAGTAGAACATCGACAGAAAAATACCCGAGACAATTATTACTGGGATATAAGCTAATCTTTAAGGAATGTTTATATAAAGGCGAGTTACCTGCTTGGTGAAAAAGCGAGTTATCTATCAAGATTATCATGAAAGAAAGTGACATAGAGTAACAGGAAGAAGTTTTCCGCCTGTGTCATATAAAAACTGCTCCCTTGGGGGGTGGGGGTTTACCCGTTGTTTTTTATATACAATTGCAAAATATTCCGCCACATACTGTACCATCCCACTGTAGCCGGCTACACACTCACCATGTTATGAGGGCGGTACTATGCTTGCCGCATGAACAAACCAACTCACAAGTAGAATAAATAGTTACCTGAAAGCTTGCATGCTTGCATATTATATATATATATATATATATATATATATATATATATATATATATTGATACTTTCAATGACTGACTAACTATTCATTGGCCATTGCGTTGTCAGATACAATACAATACAATACAATACAATACAATACAATACAATACAATACAATACAATACAATACAATACAATACAATACAATACAGCGCAGTGCAGTGCAGTGCAGTGCAGCGCAGCGCAGCGCAGCGCAGCGCAGCGCAGCGCAGTGCAGTGCAGTACAGTACAGTACAGTACAGTACAGTACAGTACAGTACAGTACAGTACAGTACAGTACAGTACAGTACAGTACAGTACAGTACAGTACAATACAATACATTTTTTTAACTCGAAAAGGACTGCACACCCAGTTGCCGCGTACCCTAGCTAGTGACTGCGTAGTCAGTTCACTGCGTAACAAATTCACAGGCTGGTTCACTGCATAGCCATACGAGTGCGTATAAGCTATAGATGTTTCTGTGGCAATTATACAGATTTGTGAAATATGGTCATGAGTGCGCAATCCACTGCACAGTTGAAAGGTATGTGGTGTGGTATTTTGCAATTGCTCCACTTGTCTAAACTATAACAGGGAAATTACATTCATGCACCGAATAGCTCGACTAGTATAGGATAACTCGATGGCCTCCATATAAACAGGCCCTTAGAAAAGTCTATCAGCTACATCCATAAATATCAATTGATACAATGCTATTCGAACATTAACCATTTCTGTTTAACGCTGGTTAAAATGTACTTCTTTTCACCAACATCCCTTGCAAAGTGCAACTTGGTCTTTGATGAAATCTCGACATGGACAAAGTCGAATGTGGGTATCATCGGACGACACACAACTGTACAGTAATGGTTGTTTTTGGAAATAACATCTTTTTGACTCGGGCTGGTATGATGGCGCGATGGTTCTTTCAACATATTGGATATCTTCGCATGTTATTCCTTCTCTAAACAATTGTAAAAAAAATAAAGAAATTCACATTACATTTCTTTAATTTTACACTTACTATGATCTATTAACTTTGTTTAATTTTTAGTAATTTAAAAAAATAAAACAGGTCCATTGCTTTTCTGGGGGATTGTTGGGCGTGCACGTTTGGCCTAGCTCCGTTCCACTATGATTGTGTTGTGTGCAAATTGCAAACTAATAACTTTTTTATTGACTTTAGATAAAAATATACGGTGGATATATACATGCATTTAGGTATGTTATATAGGTAAGTAAGTTAGGCCTGAGCTAAACGTCCCGCAATAGACGAATTTAATTCAGATGAATTTAATTGTTTGAATTTTATTCGACCGAAACTGCGGCGTATAACTTGATTAACTTCGACACACGAATTAAATTCGTCTCCGCAATTAAATTCGTCTGAGTCAGACGGATAATGCGTACAATTCGAGTTAAACGACGAATTATCGTTGCGTCGAATTAAATGTTTCTCTTCTGTCTGTGACAGTTCGGCGCCATGTTTTCAAGAAGTCGTTTTTAGGCCCCACAAGTCCAAGTAAAATCAATTAAATAAGGCCCGCGCTAAACGTCGCAGAATAGGCGAATTTAATTCAGACGAATTTAATTCGAATTAACTTCGTCGGTAATGCGACGTAAAAGCGACGTCGAGTTAAACGTCGAATTTCAGTCGAATATAATTGTTTTTATTTGGACTCGTGGAGCCTGAAAATGACTTCTTGAAAATATGGCACCGAATTGTCACAGACAGAAGAGAGACATTTTATTCGACGCGACGATAATTCGACGTGTAACTCGAATACGCATGATCATCGCATTATCCGTCTCACTCAGACGAATTTAATTGATGAGACGAATTTAATTCGTGTGTCGAATTTAATCGAGTTATACGTCGCAGTTCGTTGAATAGATTTCAAACAATTAAATTCGTCTGAATTAAATTCGTCTATTGTAGTCTTTTAGATTTATAGATAATTTTACGATGTTTTGTGTCTTCTTGGAATAATGATATTGACGACGATAAAGACGACAACGGCGATGATGAAGATGATGATGATAAGATGATGATGAGGAGGAGGAGGAAGAGGAGCAGGAAGACGAGGAAGACTAAAGGCTAGTTTCCACTCAGGAAAATATTCCGCAGGATAGGAACGGACAGGAAAGTTTCCTTTGTGTTAAAGTCGTTAGATCCGACCGAGAGCTCACAAGACAAAGAAAACTTCCCCGTCCGTTCCGGTCCTGCGGAAGATTTTCCTAGTGGAAACTAGCCTTAAGAAGAAGAGAAGGAAGAGGAGAACGGCGACAACGACGTTGATGGTCGATGGCGATAGCGATGGCGATGGCGATGGTCAGGGCCGGCGCGACCGGGGGGGTAGGGGGGGTATTTACCCCCCCAATAATTTGGCGAGGAAGTGCCCTTTTTTAGCCAAGCCCTGGATATTAAACAAAACGCGTGCGCGCAGAGCATGCATGCCTTTTTCAACTGGATTGTTATGAACAAAATGTAGCCAAATGTATAATATTCGTTATCTTCCCACGACCCAAGTAACAGACTAACAGATATTTGCGGAGACTGGGATAAGTTTTTTTATTTAAGATTGCTTCGACATTCCATATAATTTTCATTTTGTCATATTACTTTATATATTATTAAGTAGGAATCTGTAATAACTTCTCTAAATAACGATTTAGTAGAGTAAACGTACTGTTTTTCTTTTTTTTGTTTCGATATACACCAAAAGTTAAAACCCTGATCAAATGGCCTCTTCTTGAAACTGGTTTTACGCGGTGTGATTGCGCAATCCACGTAATGTGCCCTTCGGAAATCGTACCCTCCCAACTCCTAGAAGCTCGCGCCGGCCCTGGCGATGGTAATGGTAATGTAATGTAATGGTAATATGATAAGTTGTACGTATACATGTAGTGCATGTGGTACGTTTGCGAGCTTGGTCACAGACCAGGGACCGATCCTGTCTTGGGGTCAGAAATCTTTTCTGAGTAATTGAGCTTGGCGAACGTCCACCAAACGTTTGCATGGTAATGGTAATGGTAATGGTAATGGTGATGGAATGGCGATTGTGATGGGAATGGCACGTAATGTAGTGGTAACGGGAATGGCAATAGTAATAATAATGTAATAGTAATAGTAATGGTAATGGTAATTTTGTTCGGTGATGGTGACGAAGATGACGATGACCATGACGAGGGTGATGATATTTGAGATGACCATGATGCTCACCCACGTGCTTATGCTCATGCTCTAGTGAAAACCAGGCGTTAAAATCAATCAAAGTCAAAGCAGGACTTTATTCAACGAACTTCGTCAAATAAATTAATCAAGACGAGTAACTGAATTTCGAGAGTTTTTAGAAACCATTCTACGTATTGCCAAGACATCGAGCTCACCTTCTGAATGAAATAAGTTGGTTTGCAATATTCCAGTAAGATGGTTCGCACAAAAGACCTTGAAAATTAAAAATATATATAAATTAGACTCACTAGAATTCGACGGCATATAATTGCTCTTGAATATAATTATTCAATATTCAATTCAATAATTTTGAATTAAACAATGTATTTGGGAGGAGATCGTCACATTTTATGCAATATTCTTGGCTTATGTTTTTGCTAATGGTTTTGGCTTAACAATTGATGAAAATGCCGCCACAGATGAGCCAAGCTTGTCTGTCATCGAGGCTTTTCTTGCTTGCTCAAACAAGTACCTATGATGCTTGGGGAATGTCTATTGGAGAGATGGACAAATCTAGTAATTTAAGTGAAAATATTTTGAGCTTGAGGTTATATACTTCAGCTGATTTTTAAGTGCTTGAGTATAACCCTCTTGGGTTGCACATGATATCAACAACGTTCAACAAAGTAAATTATTTATCGAAGTTTTATTATTTAGAAGCTTTGTTCTCCATTATGCAAGCAAAAAAGTGCAAGTGATCTACCGAGAACGGAGACCTCATGACATGAGAGGCTTTACACGATATTATAAATCCCAAGGGCCGAATGCCCCAAGGGATTTATCTGATCATATTTTTCTGACATATAAAAGCATAATTAAGTGTTTATTCAGCATTCCCCAAAGGATTGGACTGAAAGAAAAAATTTTGTTCGCATGTTTGCGAAACAAACCGTATGTGGTAAACCTCGCTCTTTGATATCATATTGAAAGATGCAAGGAGAACGGTATTTTGATAACAGGAGACTGCTATACGTAGGATGTTGCTAGTTTTGATGACTGTACATTTGTCGAACTTGTTCGAAATTAAACCGAAGAATAAAGAGCGAGCCAAACGAATGCCAACACATGAACGTCTGAACAACGTGCTTTCTCGTTCCCTGGTTCGATGAATGAGGTATCACGTTCACTCACGGTATGTTCTTCAGTCAGTTTACGTGGCTAAATTCATAAATTATAGGTGTGATATAGTGTTGAATAATTTTGTACATATCGAGATGTAATATCTTTGAAAAGTTGTTAATTCAAGATATGTGTTATACTGTGTGATCGTTGTCTCTTTGCATCAATTATTTAATAAAAACAGCTATATTATTCTCTTTCGTTCTGGACAGGTTTATTCTTTACTCATCCATTAAATTCGTTGAAGGAAGAAAGAACACCGACTCAATAATGTAAATTCAGGTGAGTAATTAATAAACAAAAAATGGCGGTCCAAATAGAAAGTTTAACGATAGCTAGCGGCCGCCATTTTGCAAGTAGGGCAAACACAATGATAAATACAATATTGGTTATACCATAGTTAATAGAACATATATCATTTGGAAACTCTATTGTCTTTTAACTTGAAGTAATGGTCGTGTTGAAAGACAATGGAGTTCCTTATATGGAAGTTAATTCTATGGTCACGTGAGGACGAAGCACCACAACACGTGACGACGAAGGACCACACTAATTAAACCCGATCGTTGCTATTGGATAACTGCTTATTATACAGAAAATACAATACCGTGAAGTTGAACAGATTTCCATAAACTTGAACAAAAACATAGAACAATTGATTTTGGACGATTTTCCAAACCATGTATACGTTCTATTAACAATGGTTATACCCATGGCACACCATTTGATTAAAATTTATTATATTTGGCCTACTTGAAAAATGGTGGCCGCCTTCGTGAAACCTTCTAAACCAGAAAATGTTGGGACAATTTTAAAATTTATACAAACCCAAACTGTAGACGGCATCACTGCTTCTCAACCGGGGTCCATATGCACCATTGCTGGGAATTTTCTTATGATTGGGGGAATTAGAAGAAAGGGGGACTTGGTGGGAAATGGCTCAAAAATAGGGAAGTCCGCTCTTATCGGGATTGGGGAGGGAAATTTTGTATTGAGCGTTGAACAATCTGAAAATAGCATGCATTCGCAGGCGAAAACACAGTGGGAAGGCGCTCTGTTGTGATGGCGTCACTATTTACGTTTGGCCGCTTTTACCCATAATTCTTGCAGTCCGAACAATGGATAATGGCTCATTTGCAATCATTTGAAAGTCAATTTTGGTTTGTTTGTCCGCATTTTGTGCTATAAATAGCAGCTCGACGGTATGCTATTGATATCACTCAGCTGGTTCATCCATTAATTTTCGTATTACTTTTTAAAAACAATGTTCCAGCTTGGAGTTTGTCAAAGAGCAAAATATTGCCAAATTTGGCTACTCAATGATATAAGCCTTTCATTATTTTATCGCATGTGTCTAAATTATATCATTTTTAGCTTAATTGTATCATACTTTGTGTACACGTTTCTTTCTTCTATGACAAAACAAAACAAATATTTTAAAAGGTAAACTCAAAACAGATCATTTTGTTTTGATCCTATTTTTTCCAATCCGCGGGCGGTCCGGACCGCCAAAAAATAGATGAATTTTATTTATCGCTTGGCAGGTCCGTATAAAAAAATATTTTTCTGATATTTCAAGGGAAAGAGCTAATCTAATATTACAACAGTTATTGGAGCAGGATATTTAGTAATCTGTCACTTATTCAGTGGCACCTGATTTTTTGCTGGTTGCTCAAAGTTGAGCGTTGTAATGAAAACTAAATTCTTAAAAGGAAAAATAGATATGCTAGCTTGGATTTAAGAATTGAGTGTAACTGTTCTTTGAGACATTTTACTCAAGAAAGTTTTTTCCTAATAGTTCCTATAAGCAGAGCTCGAAACCACACGAAACTTCTGATGGCCGATGAGACGCTCTTACCATTGAGCTACTGAGACCCAGATTATTTCAACGTATAGATTGAGTTCGATGTATGACATTATAGTTATACTGCTATGTGCAAGTATGGTGATATATGTTAATGCCGTAATGCATGATGTTAAGAGAAAAAATCGACTTGTCAGCTCGGATTTGATAATTGAGTGTAAATGTTCTTGATTTGAACCGTTTTAAAATGTCTCGGAGAACATTTACACTCAAGAAAACTAATTTACCAAGGACCATCACCTGACCTTTTTTCCAGCATGCATCTTTACATGATTGTCCCAAAGGTCCTTTGACTTGTACTAAATTTTGTAAGGGTGGCCATCTGCTGTCCTGGCAGAAGTCCTTGAAATAAAAAAAGCATATTAGTGAACATATTTGCATGTGTACACGTGCATGCACTCTCAAAACAGCATTCTCAGCTCGGTGACAGTCTTTTTTCGTTCAACTTCAGAAAATCCCAATAGTAAATTGTCTACACTTTCCTTGAGAAATATCAGGCAATTTACCATACCTTAATTGTAAAACAGAGTGAGACCGTTATACAAATTCATTTTATTGATTCCATTGGTAAGCGTTACAATAATCTTTATTTTAATTAATAATTTTACATATCAGATTAAGTTTTATTAAATTTTAACGCATAATTAAATTAACTAACCCATTGAATGTAAATAGATTAATTGAAATATTTCTTTTAAATTTTTCAATTGTAAACCTTATCAATTCAGTTCTGCTGTCATAACTAAGGTATTTCTTAATAAACAATCTATCTATCTCTGTATTATTACTGTGTATTTATAGGGTTGTTTGGAAATGACGTGGCTATCCAAGATAGCAGAAAGAGAAGGAAAAGAGAAGGTTTGTGGAATACAAAATAATATAAACTACAGTATCTTGATCGTGTTAAAAGTTGCGTATACATGCACGTAGTGCATGAGGTATGCCTATATATACACGAGCCTGCATGGAGTGATAATTCTGTAACAAACGTTCGTCAAGTAATAACCCTCCAATAACGGGACCGACATCACAACCTTTGAGTCACTGAGGCTCGGATAAAATTTATTGTCAAGTGGACTCCCTAACTTTTGTATATGAAATGAGTTAAAGTGATGTTAAGACTGCATGTGTGCATATACACATGTATATAGTGCATGCACGCGGTACGTTTCGACACGGTATATCAAACCTTTACTATGTTTCGATTGTTATATTTGTGTTTGTGTGTGCCCTTAGCGACATTTGTTTTTTCTTTACTAAATACTCTTAATGTGACTTACTCTCAATATGCATTGTTAACTGTCATGTAAGAACACGTTATACAGACAGTATTGTATTAGTTCATAAATTCTAATTATGATAGACGACATCCTTTCTTAAACGGACACCAGGCAAGGTTCGGAAGATGTCCGCTTAATATAAAGATTTCACTGTGCTGCAGAAAAACTTTAGCCCCGGCTAGACGGAACTCGAACCGGCAGCTTTCCGCCAATGCTAACCGCCTCAGTCTGTCATCTGAGTTAGTAGTGACTAAAACGTTAGAGCGTTTGGCGAGCATATGGAATGTTGGGAGTTCAGTCTCGTCTGCAGCTCTGAGTTTGTTTTTTGAAGTGTTAAGAACTTACGAAGAATTTATTATATGCCTTTTGGGTTTAAGGCTTTATTATAAGGCTTTTTTCGCGTAACACTTTTGAGGCCTGACGACGAGTCTTGAAGGTTTATTCTGGCTAACGCCAGACGATTTTATTCAGCACAGGAAGAGGTCCAGGCCTCAAAGTGTTAAAACCTATATCGCTTTAACACTTTGAGGCCTGACGACAAGTCTTGAAGGTTTATTCTCGCTAACACCAGACGATTTTATTCAGCACAGGGAAAGGTCCAGTGTGTTAACGAGTTTTTTCGTTTTCAGTTTTGAACGCTTTTTTCGTCGGCTTCGAATCAGAGTTTGCTGTAACCTTACCTGCATTCGCTTTTATGTATCGCTTTTGTTTATACCCGAGTTTGGCTTACATTTTTCGCGTATTTTTAGATACTGTAAACTTTTATGCATGGCCTTCCGAGACGTATTTCCTTTACGAGTAAAATCGTCTGGCGTCAGACAGAGTAAAAAGATAAAGTTGTTCCAAAACAACAATGCGCGTGAAAGGGTTAGAAAAACTCTAGCTATGTACTAGAACAATATACTTTGCGGAAAATTTTAACAAATATTCATTGATCTCTATTATTTTTATCCAAATCAACTTTGAAATTTTCCCGCCAAAACTCAGAGAAAAGAGTTTAGAAGGGTAGGATGTTGCCAATATTGTGGGTTGTCGACCGCTCATAAGCTTATCATCTGCATCGTTTTACGAGCGAACCTGAAAACGAATTCAACCATAAAATAATATTTTGAATTACTTACAAGATTCTCAACTTGTGCACTGACCCTCTCCAACATCCCTTCATGGGTGTATTCATAAGGAATATATGGATCCAACTAGAAAAGTATAACAAAACGAATTGATTAGTATATAGTGCTATAGCAGTATGACTAGGGGGGCTTTCCATTTACACGGTTAGACCGGTCAGTCCGGCTAAATGGAACACGATTCGTTTGAGACCTGGGATGGTCTAACTGGAAAATTTGGTCCTAATCAAAAGCAAGTCCATTCTGGCCGGACTGGTCGGTCTAACCTTGTCAATTGGGAAGCGCCCTTAGTGTTCAATAATCTATATCACCTAGTTTCTAGGCCTTTTGCTTTTGGCATGAGTTGGCTACGGTATTGGGCGTATTTTGGGGAAGGATGGCGAGAAAAAGAAAGTGAGAAAGCCGAGCAAAATCCGAGCGTTGAGTTCTTTGGTTCTATAAAGTAGAGCTAGGAGTCAACATATTCCGTAAAGTTCTAAAAGTAGTCAGAGCGACTATACTTTTGGTACAGATTATTGACGTACAGAGACTGTAGATTCTTGTGGTCACATGGCAAATAAAGGTAGTCTTTAATATTCTTCATGGTTGTTGACTTGAATTTGAATTGAAGCTTTATTTAAAGAGGGTTAAAATCACCTGCTTAGCAGAAGCTAATCTTACCCAGGGCCCTCTATATAAAGATACATTGAATATAAATAAATACAATTCAAAGCAATAATTTAAAAACATAACTAAACAAGTATATACAATCATAAAATTAAAAGGAATTAAAGAATGTTCTAGTAAAATGTTTCTTAAAGTTTTGAACAGGCATATCACTTAGATTATAACATGTCTTATTATTTAGATTATATATAAGAGGTCTTGATATCGTAATCCTTGTCTAGTTAAATTCAATCGTGTAGTAGGTATAGACAAGTCTTTACGTACACAAGACCTGGTACTCATTCTGTTTTCCGCAGACATTCTGGAAAACATATCAGAAATATAAGGAGGTGCACATTTATTTAGAGCGTTAATAACTGTTAATAAAATTCAGCTCAAAATCAAATCGACCTTTGAGTGGCATAATTCCTAATTCCAAAAACAAAGCTCTAACAGGTACATCCAAAATTAATCTAATAGCTCGTTTTTGTAGTTTTCAAGAGTTTTTGAATGCTGAGATTTGTCCCAAATTATGGAGAAATATGATTGGATAAAAACCATATAAAAAGTTCAACGAGCATTAACAGGTAGAAATTGTTTTACACGCCGAAGAAGAGCAACGTTGGACGCTTTCTCTAATTTCTGTATGTGAGTTTTCCATGACAAGTTACTGTCCATGAGTATTCGAGTATTCCTAGTAACTTTTCAACAACAACAACAACAACAACAACAACAACAACAACAACAACAACAACAACAACAACAACAACAACAACAACAACAACAGTAGTAGAAAGACGATTTCCTTGTAGATATAGGTCAAGATCTGCTTTTTCAAAAAATTCGTGTGTTTGTTAACCACACTACAAGGTTTTAATTCTCAATACCTTGAAGTTATAAGCTTGTTGTTCTCTGATTCTGCGTGTACCTTGTACAGGGAATCTTTGGCCATCTGGCAACTGGAGTAGCGGTGAACGTTCAAGTGAGTGTCAAGTGACTGTCATGTGGTACGCGCGCGATCGAAACGGAAGATTTCTGCACGGGAACAAGTGCCGGAGCCAGCAGAATATCTTGTTTGGATTTGTGTAAAACATATTCTTGACGAAATCGAACATCTTCATATGATCTTCAGAAGGCATTTCCGACAATGCCCCATTTTAAATTTTACAAGATTTACAGTTACAACATTTTGCCTGTCGGTTTGCATTATATCGTCTATAGTTTAATTAAATATTGAAGAATTTTTACGTTGCCTTTTACCTTTGGTATAACAAAGTGACTTGATCATGTTTGATCTAGTTTAACAACTGTATATATTTTCTAAGATTATTTTGGCGTAACCTTGACTTGATGTTGACCTCATCCTGGACTAGGTTGTTAAGGAAGTGGACTAGGTCACTAAGTTGAAGTGTGATTGCTTGCGTGCTTGGCTACGCCACTAGTGTAGTAATTACGTCACTAGTTTCAGACCCTCTCCCGGACACGTAAAAAGTGATTACAACGAACACGAGGACGTGCTATGTGTGGGTATTGAAATATAGTAATAAAGATACTCAAAATACAACAATAATGTTAAAACATATAATTATTGTGAGGTGTAAATATACAAGAAATAACAAAATACAAAACAAGAAACTGAAATAAACGTTAAGTTACATATTTAGTCCGTCATGCCGATTGCAAACTTAAAATCCAGTATATCGGAACACTAGCATGAGCGCACCCAAAAGTTTCAAACACTTAGAAATTATTTTGTGCCCCAGCTACCTATATATAATTCCTGGCTAAGCCACTGTCAACAACTTACCAAAGTTAATTTTTTGAAAGTTTTCATGGCAATAATGTAATATAAATAAGTTTTGTGGAAACACCACCTAAAATATTTATTTGCTAAGCTTTCGGCCTGTTGACTCAGGCCTTCATCAGAGCAATAACAACAAGCTGTACTAGGCTCACGTCATTTATAAACTAAGTAACTGATCAATGAAATCACGTAAGCATACAAGGAGGGAGAATTATCAGGCGGGACAGCCATTAAACAGCACGTGGTGTGCCCTTGATTTTGTTTTCTAATTAATAAAATTAACGTGATACACCATTTTATTCTTACGTGATTTAATTGATCAGTTGTTTGTATAAATGACGTGAGCCAACAGCTTGTCGTTATTGTTCTGATGAAGGCCTTAGTCAACAAGCCGAAAGCTTAGCAAATAAATATATTACGTGGTGTTTCCACAAAACTTATTTATGTAACTTACCGAAGTCTTCATGATTTTCTTCATTGCCAGTTCTACATCTGTTAAATTGTTTATGTCAATCGTATAAACATAAGGTTCACCAATAAATGTCTCGGCGTATGGATTTTGAGAAGTCAATGATCTGCTTGTCGGTTTTCCAGCGAAAAAGTTGGCATTGTATCTGTTGCGTGGTTCTGAAAACTGAAGAAAGGTTTTTTTTTATCAAATGGTTGAAATCTTAGGTGTCGCAATGCTGCAATTTGATTGGTGAGCATGCAATTTTTACGATATCTAAAGGTGATATTTTTGCAATTGAGCACTTACGTACAACTGATATTAAAATTGCGAATGTTTTATAACATAACATGCATATAAGTTGCGCAACAACACACATGCAATAAAGTAAAGTAAGTGAAACTTAGGAGTTTTAGTACATGTTTTAAAACGTTGCTCGTCTAGATATGTTGTTGTTGTTGTTGTTGTTGTTGTTGTTGTTGTTGTTGTTGTTGTTGTTGTTGTTGTTGTTGTTGTTGTTGTTGTTGTTGTTGTTGTTTCACGGAAAAGATGTAGATACCGTGTTCAATCCTCACTGACAGGTTTATTCAACTTAAGCCAGTGAGTATTTCTGACGTTCTTCTTCAATTCATCAACAGTACCTTTCGGAGAATGTTGGCTGTGCCTAGTAGCTAGCACCGAATGTTGTAGGATGTTCAAATCATGTGTAATATCTAGACGCTTGAGATAGGACTGTAGATTCTTTGGTACTGAGCCTAATGCACCTATTATAATTGGTACCACTACCCTCTTTTTATTCCACATTCTAGTTACTTCCAGTCTCAGTTCAGAGTAATTGTTTAATTTCTCAAATTTCTTCTGCTCCAGATTGTGATCGCCGGGGTTTGCCATATCTATGATCATACACTCGTTTTTCTCCTTGTTCACTACGACAATATCTGGTCTTCTGTGCTGGATCTCTCGATCCGTTTGGATGTTGAAGTACCATAGGCTTTTTCCCCTCTAGTTCTCTACCACAGTGTCCGCTTTGTTCTGGTACCATTTGTCATGCACTGACCTCTAAGACGAACTTTCTGCATAGTGTCCAATGAAGGTTCAGGCATACTTTGTCGTATCTCCTTTTGTAATCTTTTTGCGCCAGCATTATACATGCACTTACAATATGCATCACACTCTCCACTTTCTCACCACATAATCTACATTTATCCGAGATAATCTACCCATATATACTTTTCTTTATAGAGTTTGTATTTAGCTATTTAGCGCTTGGTCTTATGCATCAACTATCAGGCTCTCTGTTTCGCGTTTGAAATCACCTTTACTTAACCAATTCCATGATTCGTCAGTTTTTAGATCCTTTGCATCTCTCTCAAACTGCCCGTGGAGTTTCATGCTCTCCACCTCCTCCCTCTTCTCTTTATCTACCCTTTTCTTGAACTCTTCCTTTCCATCTATCTGTTCTTTCACTAGACCCTCCTCCTTTGTAACTACCTTCAATAGTGTCTCTTCACTGTTTATTAGATAGTAGTGCAAGCTTCTCGATTCATTGGCGACACATTCTTCAACCCTGATCAAGCCTCTTCCTCCTTCCTTTCGCTTGATGTATATCCTTTGTACGTTTGATTTCGGATGGATATAGCGTGGTATTTACTCATCATTTTTTGGATTTGCCTGCCTAATTTCCGTGTCTCATTCTTTGTCCACCCAATACATGCTGCACTGCAACGTACAACCGCCACCGCCCATAACTTGATTGCCAAGAATAGATTCCGACCATTAAGCTTGCTTTTCAGGAGAAGTCTTAGTCTCTTTAAGTAGACATTTTCCACTTTAGCTTTCATTTCATTTCATTTAATTTCATTTCATTTCATTTCATTTCATTTCATTTCATTTCATTTCATTTCATTTCATTTCATTTCATTTCATTTCAGAACACATACAGGGAGAAGTTGTTTTCCTCTAAGTGAGAGTATGTTTTATGACTAAGCACACCTGTCAGCAGCTTCAATAGAAGGTTCAGGCACGCAATTGGCCCACAATTACTCACATCTGGTCCTTTCATAGGATCTTTCATTAGCAATATGGTCCGTCCTTCTACCATCCAATCAGGCACATTTCCCGTTGTTACGCATTGATCCAGTGCTTTTGCCAAACGCTCATGGAGAAAGGTAACGTTTTTTAACCAGTAGCCTTGTATGCCATCAGGACCTTGGTCCCTTCCAGTTTGGCATGTTTCTTACCTGGTTTTCAACATTTTCTCGTGTGATGTTGATATCATCCTGCTTTGCTATTTGGAATTTCTCCTCAATCCTCCGAATCCATTCTGCTGATCATTGTGGTTAATATTGATTCACCAAATATTCGATCAGAACTTTTTCGCCTCCTCAGGGTTTGGTGATACCGTTCTAGTTTCTCCACCTTCAAGGGATTTAAAAAACCTACCTTGGTTTGATGAAAATAAACGATTGTCTTGGAACTTCTTGACTCTGCTTTTTATAGCTTTTAACTTTGGAAGCCTTCGCTGCCAACCTTTGTTTGATCTCTTCCATCACAGTGTGAAAACCCTTTGCCTTCAACCTGTATCTCCTATCTAGCTTTTCCTCTTCACCCTTCCTTCTATTTTCCACTTCCCCTTGAACCAGGCTTCAATCTTACACAGATCTCTTCTTAATCGTTTAATATCACCCTCAATACGACTCTTCCAATATGGCTCCTTCTCTTCTCTTCTCTTCTCTTCTCTTCTCTTCTCTTCTCTTCTCTTCTCTTCTCTTCTCTTCTCTTCTCTTCTCTTCTCTTCTCTTCTCTTCTCTTCTCTTCTCTTCTCTTCTTTTCTCTTCTCTTCTCTTCTCTTCATTTCTTTCACCACAAACTGTTCGCATACAAGTACCGACGCTGCTTGTATGACATTGCGTATTCCAGTGATAGTATATACTTCAATTATATTCCATTCACTTTTGTAGTCTCCTTTCTAACTCTAGTTCGATCAATATATCTCAGATTGCGTGCCTTCTCCTTTTCTTTACTTCTAAGTATTTCCCTTAGTCTCTCCAATAGTATTCGGCTTTCTTCATCCAACTCGGTCTCATCCATGCAGTCTACCCCCTTGCCTGATTCTTTCTCGTTCCACCATGCCTTCTTCATCTCCTGAGGTGACTTCCTTGAAACGAACTTTTGCTACCACTACCTCTGCCTGCAGTAAGCAGTTCCACATCATCCACTTCAACGTCTACCCCATCTGTCTCTCCTTCATCTTGTTCCTCCCTTTTCACCTTTCTCCTTATCGATTCAATCTCCGCTTCTGTAAACCACCCTTTTGCTTTAATTGTCTCAATTTGATTCATTAGGTTCTTCTCAGAAATTTCAGACATTTTCTTCCCCATCCAATACATGTGTACTTTATTACCTATTCCTCTTTTACCACTATAATTCTCCACCCTAATAATTTTACATTCCATCGCCACCTCATAATCTATCTTATCCAACTTCCTTCTACCTTTCTCATTCCTCGTTACTTTTCCCTTCCTGTTTGAGTAATGTCGTCGACTTGGGCGCCTAGCAAGAACCTCGTTGCACACAAGGTCCCCAGATTGGGCGGAGCTTGAAGCTCCTTTTGCACGCGTATCTGAAAAATCAGTATTATTATTCACTTTGTTATTATCAACGTTATTCATGATTGCCAGCTAGGGCTATTGCGGTAATGGTCGGGATTAAGAAAGTCTGCCCAAAATTTCCCGCCGCATTGGATAAGGTTAAAAACATCCACAGGTTCGCCAGTTCTATGATTTATCGTTCACGACCACATTACGCTGCAGCAATCCACCCCTCTGCACGATTGATACGTATCTTGGGTCGCGTCTATTTTACCCATAAGTGGGGGTTTGAAGGCAGAGTTTCCTTCTCCTAAGTAGGTTGCTAACCAAAGCTGAGAACCCTACCTGCCCTGATATGCTGTAAGCCCGGCATAGGGAGGCTTTGGGTTTCTAACATTCCCAAAATCGTGGAGGGCGGGACTATTCCCGTGGCAGAAGCAGTCCAACTTGTTCTTCCCACTGCCCAATTTATTTTTGCAGGCACTTTAGTGGCAACATTAAAGCAAAATTCACTCTGTATTTTATCGAAATGTTCTTCGTCAACTCTATGTTTTGGTCGCCATATTGGATTTTTTCGCCGTGAAGGAAAAACCATTTTTATTATTATTATGTTGTCATTGTTGTTGTTGTTGTTGTTGTTGTTGTTGTTGTTGTTGTTGTTGTTGTTGTTGTTGTTGTTGTTGTTGTTATTGTAATTGTTGTTTATTTGGATATACGTCGTACATATCTATCAACATTAAATGCTATATAACATACCTTTGGATTTAAGAATGCCGCTCCGTTAGCGATTGCTTCAAGAGGTGCTGGTCCTTCGAATGGAAATCCAAGTCCAACAAATACCTAACAAAAGTTTACTACATCAAAAACGTATGATCATAGAGTAATTTCAAGCAAATGATAATAGTAAAGCGTGTAATTAATGTTGAAAAGATTTGTGGAACAAAATGTATGTGTAACAACTAATCAAATCGAATCTTTAATCATTTGCGATTAAGATTTTTTTTTCTTTGATTTACAGTTTTTTAGTTAATTTAAGCAATTTTTTAATGAAATAATTTAGTTAATTTTTGGTTAAGTCTAAAGTGTAGAAGGAAAAAAGTAGCTATGTGTATTCTCTGATTAGTAGTTCTTTTTTTCTGAAGTAATTTCCAATAGCACAGCACTGCGTTTAAAAATTAAAATCCAGTTCATTACTTTTTCTTTTTGTTGTTTTAAAAACATTAGAAACAGTTGCAAACTGAATCAAACTATTCGTATTTGAAAGGCATTAATGCATTATAACGCGCGCATTCCATTGTTATGTGTGACAGAATATCTTTTTGCACGACGTTTAACTCAGACCACGTCACACAGTTCAACCGTTAAAGTTTTATAAGTGGAATTGAATAGAATAGAATGGAATTGAATGCAGTACAATACAATACAATACAACGCAACGCAACGCAACGCAACGCAACGCAACGCAACGCAACGCAACGCAACGTAACGCAACGCAACGCAATGCAATGCAATGCAATGCAATGCAATGCAATGCAACGGATTGTGTTGGATTGCAGTGACTTGTATTAGATTGGAATGGATTGAACTTGTATTGTATTGTATTGTGTTGTGTTGTGTTGTGTTGTGTTGTGTTGTGTTGTGTTGTGTTGTGTTGTGTTGTGTTGTGTTGTGTTGTGTTGTGTTGTGTTGTGTTGTGTTGTGTTGTGTTGTGTTGTGTTGTGTTGTGTTGTGTTGTGTTGTGTTGTGTTGTGTTGTGTTGTGTTGTGTTGTGTTGTGTTGTAAGGGCATCTCGGACGAATTGTAGGAGGTCTAACGTTGTGTGCGAACGTCCAAGAAACGTAAAGTGTATAAAAAGTCAAAGGGCTAATCGTGTAGTGGAATATAATCATGCGATAAAAATATGCCAATTGGATACAAATGGTGAAATGAAAAGTCATTTGCTATTTTTAATTATTGTCGATCAGCAACCAAGGTGTGCCAATCTGTTGAACGTGAATGCTAGTGGTCGGAGGTGAATAAATAAGAAACTTTATATGGATTAATATGACACGCCATTCTATCATCGACTCGTCTTGGACAAAATAAACGAAACACGCTCTTTAAATCTTGGATTTTTTTTGCGACCAGATCAGTCTAAACTCTAGCTGCTTAGAGGTAGCAAGTAGTGTAGTCCATTGAGCAAAGTGAAAGGGTAATAAACTATTACTGCCAAGCATAGCGTAGAATGCTAAGTCACATCCGGGAACTTAATAGTATTTAACGGCAAGTAAGAGCCACAAAGTTTGACTGAATTTGGTTGTCGTAAATGCCCCCAAACGCCCGTAACCTACAAGGCTTGTCGTTTTTGTAATAGGTACCACCTGGCAATGAAAGTATGAATAAAACAAATTATGCGGCTAAGCTCAAGTAATCCGGAGACCTCTGGCTTTTTGCGGCTTTTCAGGCCAGAAAACATGTTACGATTTGACTCCATGTGTACGATCATCAGTGCACCGACGATCTTTAAACGAGAGCTATGAGTAAACAATGGTTGATTTTACGAAGGGTACCACTTGGAATGTATCGGGCTGTGATCTCTCTTGAAAGGCATAATAGTCTTTAATAGTAGTCGAGAATGTAAGGTGTAGTTACAAAATAGTCCAAGTGAGCACACGCTCTGCCCGGTCACTGTCATTCTGAATATGAGGTGCACTACAAGGATTCTGTGAGGAGGCACACGAACACGCCAGCCAATCACAGAAGAGAATTAGGCAAACCATACAACTAACCTACTCCCCCTCGGGAAATATTTTGACGACCGCTCAGCAACAGGCATTCTACGCCATGAATATATTGTTGGGAAGGTAAACAAATTGCAATTAATAAGATGCAAAAACGTTAAGTAAAATTACTATTTTCACAATCGATCGGCAACCATGCAGATTGTGGGGGAAAGGAGAGTTAACGAGGCTAAATATTCAAAAGGCTATCAATGGGTGTAAAGCGGTAGAAAACAGAAACTTAAAAGGAACAAGACGCGTTCTCTCGGGCTACTGGGCAAAATGCGGAGATGATTGCATGGGTAAAAGGTATGATGGGTAAAAGCAAAGGTGCAATGGGCAAAAGCAATTGCAAAATCGAAGGCTGAATGTGAAAACACTGGTGAACATATTTATGATTAAGGCAGTGAAGGGCTCTGTTGTCAGCCACTGATAAACCACAACGTAAGTCAGTCTATTTCAAAATCTACCAACAACGTGCAAGAACATCTCGACCAAGCCGCCCAATCAGTTGTTTTTGTCCAACTCCAAAAGCGAAATACAACATGCATGCATGAGTAGTATAGCGAAGTAAATCGTGAAATATCTGCAAGTTGGCAACGGAGAAAAAAGAAACAGAAACTGAGCCGAAACTGAGACTCGGTCTACCATAGATTGCCCGACTAATAATAATAGTAGCAAAACAAGATGTAGGAAATTAAAAGTTCGTTAAAGGACATTGGCAACAAAAATTAAGTTTGTCTAATTTGAAAGAACTCATAAAATTGTAACAGAAGATCCTTTACAATTTTTTCGTATCTTTCTTCGTTTTCAAGATATTTCAATTTGTTTAATATGCATGTAAATTAATGGTCTCTGACGTCATGAGCAGGGTACAGTATTTTCACACGTAGCAAAATCAGTTATATCTCTAAATTTGTTCAGCGAAATCACTTGAAACTGTGCACATAAAAACGCCTTGTGACACTGAACATTTCATAACTGATGTTGCTTTGTGTAAAAATACTGTACCCTGCTCATGACGTCAGAGCCCATTCATTTACATATTAAATAATTGAAATATCTTGAAAACGAAGAAAGATATGAAAAGGTTGTAAAAGATCTTCTCTTACACTTTCACGAGTTCTTTCAAATTAAACAAACTTAATTTTTATTGTCAATACCCTTTAAGACCATGGGGATGTGTAGTACTAAATTTGAAAATGAGACGTTTCTCTTGCCGCTTGTGGTTTTCATTACCAGCTAAGTTGTGAAGGATGGCGCGACTTTTATGTCTGAAAGCGAATGGTTAGAACGATTGAAATGAATATTTAATTGAAATATTGAATTGAAATAAAATCCAGGCATAGATGTTTTACGGTCTTAACTCAAACTCAGTATCCTACTTAATGGAAAGAGCCTAAGCATCTTGCGGCATTTTTTATTAACGTTTGATGAGTTTCTACCAAATTTTACCTTAGATTCTTTTAACATGTTTTGTATCGTACTTCCTTTAACCACACCATGATTGATGACATAACGTGGTATATAATCAGGACGTTCACCAAGAGATTCCTTCAGAAGCAAAAACATATTTATTAAATAAAATAGAATGTTATGTACTGTTAAATATTTTATTTTTGCACCCTCGCGTATTTCGTGAGTTCTAGATCTGGTTGGGTAATTGCTACCACGTGACGCCCTGTTATGTTATGTTATGTTATGTTATGTTATGTTATGTTATGTTATGTTATGTTATGTTATGTTATGTTATGTTATGTTATGTTATGTTATGTTAATTATGTTATGTTATGTTATGTTATATATATGTTATTTACCAAACTGGAGGTCCGTACTGGAAAAATATTGCCCGAGGTCTTGACTGTACGGAACGACCATGTTATGTTATGTTATGTTATGTTATGTTATGTTATGTTATGTTATGTTATGTTATGTTATGTCATAGCATAGCAACGCTCAGCCATGCTTTATTAACCGTGCTTTAATTTCAACCAAAGCACGGTTGTTAACATTTTGAACTTGAATTTAACTTTATTCAACTTTAAGAACTTTCTTTATATCAGAAATTCACAAAATTAAAATATACCAAATACCCAAATTTAAAAACCTATTGAATACCGTATACCTAAAAACCGCCTGACCGACCCCAACTATTTAGCAAACGTAAACTTTATATCGAGTGTACTCTTAACTTTAAGTTTATGTAAAAACATTACCAAAACAGAGATTTGCTTTCCTGGAATTAATGCGAATAATGAATAATAGTATTTTACTTTATTAGTTTTTCTTACGTTAAACGTGCCGTGAATTTCAACATGTTTGTGAATCTGATCGAGATACTTTTTGTTTCCTACCTGCAAAAAAGAAATTAACGTTATATGAACGCACACTTCTTCAACTCTCCTGACGCATTGCTACCTAAGCTGAGAGTTTTCGTTTTGACGAGTAACATTGTGTAGAGTTAGACTGAGTAAAATAATAAAGGAGTCGTTTTTTTGTCGTGGCATGGGTTAATGATAAACAGTTCATTATTAAACAAATTTAAGGCTTTTCTTCATTGGTTGTTCCGTAAATTTATTATAATAACAAAACATCGACATGCAATATTTGAAATTACTTGTAGTTCATTATTTATTTGCAAATTTAGTATAACAAATTAAACTATCAGTAATAATTCATGTCGAAAATTCAGAAGAAATTAATGTTTAAACAGGTGTTGTAAATCGGATACAGCATTGATTAATAAAACATCAATGCTGTATCCGATTTACAGCATACTAATTAGAACAATTAGCTCAAATTTAGATTTTTCCTTGTTTAAATAATTACGGCTCGCTGTTGTAAATCCCATACAGTTCGACGGCTCATATTGTATTTATTACTTTTACAATGTATTATACAAAGCGAACAAAAAATAGGACACGTGGTTTTCGACTAAGGTTTGGAACCTTGAAAGTTAACCCATAAAAAATATCCAAAGTTAAATTAAGCCCTGTTTACACGACCAAAATTTAAGCACGCTTGAGTTAAGCGTGCTTAAAATGCGCCACCTTGGTGCGTTTACACGGTCATTTAATAATCCCTTACTAAAACACGTACACCATTATTCAACATGGCGGACGAGCTATATTTTTGGTTTTGGAAGATTCGTATGGGTAGCGACGTAGCGTGCGTCAAATAACAACGGAAGACATCGGTACACGAGAAAGAGTAATAGCTAAAAGAAACAAACAAACAAAGGAACAAAGAATAGCGAGATGGAAGCTTCTACAGCAGGGCAAAAAAAATGCATTTTATCTTATTAATAATACCGTATTAATAGCAAGCGTTTTTCAATCCCGTTGCGTTTACACGGCCAAGTTAAGCGCGATTAACTGATCGTGCTCAGTTAATCCACCTCCTTGAGGTGGTGCAAACTAATCGCGATTAATTTACGCCGATCTGTTTACACGGACATTTTAAACCCACTTAAAGTCAGATGTGGCTCAGATCCCGCTTAAATTTTGGCCGTGTAAACAGGGCTTAAGTTTCAGATTTAAGTGCAGATTAGAATCTAAATAGGGTAACTTCAAAAAACCCAAAAAGATAACTCCAAACTAGTTTTTTCTAATATTATTTTGTAAAATGAAATACAAGTTTCCTTAATCTTTAAATGAAAAGCGCCCCAGAAATCTATACAAATGTGCATGCATTTGCCACTTACTATCCAATAATAGTCGACTTTTCCATACACCAATGCCTTATCTTTCTTGGTGAATTTTTTATTTTCGGGTTTTCTTGCACCAGAAACAAAGCCAAGAAAGGAATTATCTGGACTATGTGCTAAAAGGGAGAAACAATATTTTTTTAGTTATTGACTTCCTATGGTTGTTACATAATGCCCAGTTATACTGGACTAATGTACGTAAATACAAGACAGTCCAATCAACTTCACGTCCCCGAGTGAACACCTGAGCAGGCGTCTTGTTTATTTAAAAATGGACAAAAAAATTACTTTTAGGACGAGGACGAGGATGAGGATGAAATAAAGGACAACCAGAAGACCAACTCGCGGAAAACATGTCCTTTTTTGTCAATGAGCATTACGCCATCCTACGCTCGGAAAGTTCTGTCGGAACTTTTGACTGTCAAATCTGTTGGTGGAATTTCCAGGATGGCGTAAGTGGCAACACAATGCTGACGATTGAGATACTGGGAAGGTAAAAAGTGCTGGTGGAACTTTCCAGGATGGCGTAAAATGACGACGTTTGACGTGCGCGAAACAATATGCGCGAGAGCAGTTACATCAAAGGTGCCGACACGGAGTTAGACTTCTGGTTGTTATTTATTCTGTAATGAGGATGAGAATGTGGGCAAGAATGGCGATGACAACGAGAATGACGATGACAATTAGAATGACGATGAGGATGATTTTATGAGGATGATGATGTTGATGATAGTAATAGTGTTAATAATAATAATAAACATACGAAACATGGTCATGAATTGTCTTAAATTCAGATCCAGTCCTCCCCAAAGTGATTTTAATTTGTCATCGTAATCACTAAGTTTCCCAAAATTGAATCCGGCTTCGGTGCCAAATGAATCGAGTACCCTAAACTTGCACCTGTAAATATCAGAAAACCAGCAAAGAATTACCAAAAAAGAAACAAATTTAAATAAGGAAATATCTGAAAGTCGTATTCGTTGAACGCGATTTATTGTGTCAACGTCAAAAATGTTGCGAAATGTGAACTTGTATTAAAATAGCGACTTTACCGCAGTCGATATTGATTTCAATACAGAAAAGATATTTACAATGTATTGGTCCTTACGCTATTCTCAATCGCTAACATTAATCGTAACAACTAACGCTAATCTTAAACACTCTTAATATGATGAGTTGCACGTAGAATGTAGTGCGTATAGTACGGTTTGCGAGCTTCGTGTAATGTAACAGACTTTGGTACACGTTCGTTAATTACAAGCTCAAATATTCTGTAACTATTACCCACGAGATCGAACTCGCAACCTTCTAATGACCGGTTATTAGACGCTCTAACCATTGAGCTACTTATGCTTGGATGAAGAGCTAAGGTTGTAAATTCAGTCTAGTCCTTTATGTCTCAAGCCTCCGCCTTTTTATCATTTTCATTTACCTCAACTCGGACAAATGTGACCCAACAGACTGTGTCATAAATTGAACTCCGGTAATATCGGTGAATATCAAGTCGTATTTGGATTGTCGTTCCATATCTTTGTTAACACACCCATATTCGTCAGGTAAAGGAATAAATCTAGAATGTGAAGAAGCAATCTGATATATGATAATAATTTCTAATAATAATATTTCTAATAATAATATTTCTAATAATCACACTGATTACACAGCACTCTACTTTTATAATATTCCTAGTGTGATGATAATAATTTTAACTTTATTTAATAAGGGCAAAATGCGTAGCAAATATATTTTAAAATGCCTCTAATCCTAAATTCCGAGACTCTAAATTTCCAAATTTTTTGACGGGAGGCATGTCCACGGACCCTCCTAGAAGAGTCCTTTTTAATGAAAGGCCTTCTGCGCTTCCCCAGAGGTGAATAAAATCGTCTGGCGTTAACCAGAATAAAATACCATCTAAATATTTTTTATTTCTTTTTGCGCACCGTCTTTATAGTACTTTTAATTAAAGTGGCTCTCTCCTCCGCAGAGGTTCTTTCGGAGATCGATCGGC
Organism: Paragorgia papillata; assembly: GCA_035771165.1. Classification (NCBI taxonomy): domain Eukaryota; kingdom Metazoa; phylum Cnidaria; class Anthozoa; order Scleralcyonacea; family Coralliidae; genus Paragorgia; species Paragorgia papillata. The sequence goes on along the minus strand of JAWNZC010000340.1, from coordinate 6,017,320 downwards.
TATGTCGGGGATCGTCGAAGATACGTCGAAATCGTCAGCTGGACATAAGGAGTGCGGGCGGATAGCGAAAGAGAAAGCGAAAACGAACCTCTGCCAGATTTCTGTGTCAATATGGCGGCATCAGGGGTGTGTCAATAACGTTTGGTAATGCGCGTTGTAGAAAACATGTCGAATATAGAAGAAGGTTACACGACCACTGTTAATTGAATGTGTGGACAAACTAGGAAAGTTCGTTGTTTCAATGTGAGCTACACGTCGGCCGATATAAGTATGTTATCCTCTGCTTCGTCAGTCTTCGTCTGATATATTAAACGGCAAAAAACTGAGTATATTTTGTCTTTTTTACAAGAAAGACATATTATAAACATGTCATAATCACTTACCAACAAATATGTAACTAATATAGACGTGGATGGCTTAGTTATCCGTGAATTAGCAAGTCATGCAAGAAACCGACATCTCTTGTGCAAGAAACCGACAGAAATCTGGCAGAGGTTAAATGTAATTTTCCGTTGGACTAGTTTCGCCCGCACTACTTATGTCCAGCTGACGCCTCCGAGCATCTCCGACGACCCCCGAAACCTCCAATCTCCGAAATTTAACCTCTTTGGAGGAGAGAGTTAAAGTGGTTCTCTGATCTGATGAAAATATTGTTGGCTGTGTTTTTGCATAATCCTAAAGATATTATGGTAGTTGGTAATCATGCAAAGTTTCATTCCAAAATTCGTTGAAGAAAAGGTGGTATTTTACGTGTAAAGTTTTTCTTTGGAGCGCTGCCATTATAAAACTGGCCGAGCTTGAGAAGAATGAGTCGAGGAAGCTTATGACGTCATAGCCTCAATGACAATAATGACCCTTTTGTTGATAACAACAATGATCTTTTGTTGTTATTGCGGCTATGACGACATAAGCTTCCTCGACTCATTCTTCCCAAGCTCGGCCAATTTAATGGCGGCGCTCCAAAATACAAACTTTACACGTAAAATACCACTTTTTCTTCAACGAATTTAGAAATGAAACTTTGCACGATTACCAGCTACCATAATATCATTTTATATAATTAGGATTATACAGAACTATTACCGACAATATCTTCATCTCCAACGTCGCTCTTCTCATGCGACGAACCTAATGAAATCAACATGAACAAAGAATTTAGCTCATTATCATTAGGTTCGGCGCATTAGATGAGCGACGTTTGACCCAGGCCTAAGATTAGCACTTCTTACAAAAACTTCCTGATTCATTTAAAACATGATTTTACCTTTTCAGTTCTTTTGAATCCTTTATAATGGTCAGTTCATGCCCCAGTAAGTAAAGTGAAGTAATGACGTCAGTCCATTGAAGCAGTTCTCCTAAAGGACCACCTGAAAATGCTAGTTCAAATATCATCGGAACGAGCGCAAATGCTCCAAGGAAAACCAGAATCTAATAAAAAATAAGGCAAGTCTTGCATTTGTTTATATGAGCTTTTAAGATAAATTTACAAGTAGTAGTTAAATTATGAGTGGCCGATATTTATGGGCATTACAATGGCGAGCCGAAAAGCTGAATTTAAGCCACTAGTGTCTTCTAACTATGATAAAACACTGATGTTTTATTAAGCAATGTTTTAAGTACTATTTCAAAAACGAGTTCAAGTGTTTGATCACGGTATCAAAACACGAGAAAGCTAATGAATCTCGAGGGGCGAAGCCCCGAGAGATTTATTAGCTTTCGAGTGTTTTGATACCGTGATCAAACACGCAGAACGAGTTTTTGAAATGGCTTCTCAAATGAAAGACAATGAACCAATGAGCCACCGTTGTGGGACTTGTGGATGTTTTGTGATACAATTTTACTCAATCGTATCGTGTTTCCTGTTTAATTAACATAAATGAAACACTAGTGTTTGATGAAGAAACAGATCAAACACTAGTGTTTGATGCAGTGCTTTACCGTGTTTCACAGCCCATTCACGTGACGGAATGGAGCTGTCTAATTGAGTAAAATTCTCATGAATTATTAATGAATTTGAGAAGAGTGTTTACAAATCTTGATGTAACATTCGCTTGTTTAGAATTTTTCTTATGAATTATTAATTATACGTTTACGTTTAATATACAGCGCGTGTACGTTTTCGAACGAATGTTTACAGTTCTTTATCAAAAATGTGCAGCAATTTTTTGTTCGGTTTTGAAACTTGTAAATTTATACTTGCTTTGAAAACCCCATTTGCCGTAGAACTTGATAAGTTGTCTGCCAAAATGCATTGTGCTTCTTCTTAATATTTTTACTCCGCTTCTGCTTTTTCTCTTAATGCAAAAGTTCTTTCAGGAGCTTTTCAACGCGTTTTTTCAGAGCCTTTCAAAACCTTCTCAAGGCAACCTCAAAATTAGTTTACCACGACAAAATCATGCTTTATATTAGTTATTAAACGTTTACTTTTAAAAACAATTTAAACAACTTGCCGTCGTTTTTCATGAGCGATATAGTTTAGCGATAGATTTGAAAGTAGCAAATTTGTATTATTGAACGGCAGGCTACGGAACTCCTAATTATCATGACAAGGGCGTAACGTCGGTAGAAACATTAGAGGGTGTGAACAATTTTTTGCTGAATAATGTGCATGTGGTCACACAAAATAGCCTACGCGCCTGTGCCATGACTGTGCCCGTTATTTTTGAAGGGGGAAACCTATTACTAATGTTTGTATCAAGAGGCGAATCCGGTTGCCTTAGGGGATTCGCGGTATGCTCAAAAAATTTTATATTTTGTGTGCCTACAGCAACGGAAACGGGGGGAGTCTGCACGCAGGCTAACAGCAAACGTATTTTTCGTTGTTTTGGAGTTTCAGAAATTTTTGTCTTAAATTTACAATTGCATTAGAAATTACTTTCATTAATCATGGCACACACGCAAGCACTTAGGGGCCGAATACATGGGGAAATTTCAGCCCGGGCTGAGATTTCAGCCCGGCTGCTGAGGTATGGAAAAGAGGAGAATGATTTGAATAAGAAACACGAAGTGTGGAAATCAGCCAAGTTGTCACAAACATGCAGCATAAAACAAACATATTTAGATGTGTATTTCAAATAAACCATATTTATTCCTTCTTTATCGCTTTTCACAAGGCACTTTCTGTATTCCACACTTCGTGTTTCTCATTCAAAACATTCACTCCCTCATTTCCATCCCCCAGTAGCCGGGCTGAAATCTCAGCCCGGGCTGAAATTTCCCCATGTATTCGGCCCCTAAAAATACACTTGTTGTGGAACAACTTTATCTTTTTACTCGGTCTAAGTAAAAGTAGTCAGTACACCACTGTATCTTGGCAATACAACCTTCTTTTGTATTAGATTATAAAAGCCAGAGCCAGTCTACAATTTAGAGAAAATAATATAAAATATAATCCGAAATTGAACAATTTAAAAAATCGAAGATATGGATAAAAAACAAGATAAAAAGATGAAATGGTGTATTATTTCGTTTTTATTCCGAAAATTAATCTGATCTTATTCAAATATTGGTCTGACAATGACTTTAGAATATAGTCAAAATATTACTATTTCGTATTTTTGTCACGTTTTAGATCCATACCTTGGATTTTTTATGATGTTCATTTTCAGGTTACGTATGTTTTATATTATCTTCTTGTCTGGTATGACCCGCGCCTAATCTTTCCAGTATATAGTACTCCCAGCCGAGGTACTATAGGCCTTTTTATGCAAGAAAAGAATAAAGGAAAGAAGCGAGTGGCTAAACATTATTTAATGTACAGTAGTCACTATATTGCAAAAGAAGCAGATTAACGCGGTGGCCCAGTCGATGCCTTATTAAAGTCGCTCCTGCCAACCGCCATACGACACATTAGACCACGGAGCACAGCTCATGAGATTTATAGGTGTTGATTTTACGGAGGGAAGAAAACCGAAAACCCAGTAAAAATCCTGGAAATACAGGAAAAACGTAAATACTATATACAACAACTTTATGCACGTCTGTCTTAAACTCGAGAACAGGATTATCCTAACCCGTCACCCATTAAAATACTAACCCCGTCCAACAAGGCTTAACTTTGGACTGCAGCGGTGAGATCGAGGCAGCGGGCCACATGCACGCTATACCTGCAGCGCTCAAATAATAACCATGCTGATCTCAAATGCCCAAAGTTATACAATCCGTCTCTAATTATCCAAAGTCTCCCATTTACCTTCTTTTTTGAACGTTTTGTTAGATCTCTTTTTTCACTAATCGATGAAAGAGCAGACTCCCAGTCTCCCTTCATTGACGTAATCCGGTTTCGCATCCATTTGTAACTAGTATCATACAGCACATTTCTGACAAGATCATCAAGATTGCCTTGAATGGTTGTCTAAAACATAATAATTGTCTTAGATTTACTCTGTGATTAACTTGCAACTTGCATTATACCATGTTACACGCAGTGCAATATTTATGCAAGTTGTTTCGCCAACATTGTTACCATACATGCATATACGCATTTACCCCGATAAACGTCGGCCTTTAGATAATTTCTTGGACCATGTACTCCATGCATTGGAAGACTTGGAGACTGAAGTTGGAGACTTGGAGTTACCCTCATTTCAGTTATTCATATTGTTCAAAAGTTGCTTAATGAAAATATATACAAACGTTTCCCAAAGTTGCTCCTACTATAAAAATTGTTCCTACTCCAAAGGTTGCTAAAAAGCACAATCTGTGCAAACTAACTGCGATCTTTCGTTGTAAGCCAAAGCTTTTCTGTTTTTGTAATAAGATGTGGTAAAATATATGAATTATGTGAGGCCTTTCGAATAAGTATGACTGAAATTTTATTAAAGTTTCTTCGAATTGCGGTTTTGAACAGATCAGTATAAGCTAGAGGTGCATTCACTGAAAACTTCCAACGAATATAAATAGTTTTTGAGCTATGAACTCTTAAAGATTGCCGTAGCGTATTTATTTTTTGAAAAAAAATAATTTCTTGATTAGACTGCTTGATGACGTATGCAGTTGGACAACTATCAACTCGTATCCAGAGTCTTCGCCGCGCACAAACAAAGGCTCTGGGATAATCCATCACCGAAAACATAAAAACCTGTTGCCACTTGAAAAGAAGCCGCCTTTAGCTAGCCAATCAAAACACTTCCCGGTGATGGATTATCCCAGAGCTGCCACTTGAAAAGAAGCCGCATTTAGCTAGCCAATTAAAACACTTCCCGGTGATATGGATTATCCCAGAGCCTTTTTTGCGCGGAGAAGGCTCTGGGCACGAGATTGGACAACTATGCATGTGCATAACGACAATGGATTTAGTATCCAACGGCTTCCCTCACTTCTCTATATATATTCATTCCCAGTCTTTCCAATTTTAGTACATTTATTCCATTGTTTTAAAATTGCTTAATTAAAACACGAGCTTCAAATTTGTTTTATCAGAATTTTCACTTGGCACAGACACTTCAAAAGGAAATAACACTTATTCCCAGATAATTAACAACTACAAAAACACACGGTTTTTTCGTAAACAGGCGTTCATTTTCTAAGAACTTTGAATCTCTTGAATTTTCTTAGTACATTGGTATTTGTTTGTATTTTGCGTTAAGAATTATTCTCATTGCGATTTTAGCTACCAAAATATTCCTTTTGGCTGTCTAGTTTTTAGCTTTAGGTATACGAGCGACAACTGCGTAAAAAATTAACACCAACAATTTTATTGTGTATACAAACCTTTTCCCTAATTGTTTCTTGTTTTGTTTTCAAACTTGTGGGTGTTGTTCTCCAAGGTAATCTAGGGCACCATTTTTCAACCTGTAAACATCAGATAGACATGAATATATCAAATTTACGACGTAAGCTGATAAAGGGCCGGTTATATCACCATATTTTTAGCAATTCTTATTAAAACAAAATGGTCCTAAAATTGGACAAAATCTCGCAACAACGGTTTTATATTTTATAAAAGTGATATAATAACCTGCACAGAAGTGAGTGGGATGATCAAAATTAAAGCGAAATTGAAAAGGATTGCAAATGTGACATTTTGATTGCTGTTGGCCCGACAACAATCAAGTTTAGGCCAGTTTGTGTTAGGTGTTGGTTGACTCTTGTTAATTGACTTAATTCATGTGCAGCCTTCTTTTCAAAGTATTCAGCTCAGAATTTCAAGACAATTGAGGCTAAAAAAAGCCGGTTTAACAGCTCAACACTGCAGTCGACTCGTGCTGTTACTGTAAATTCATCAAGCTCAACAAAGCAGTGGTCAATGGCCGGCTTTAATTGTCACAAATTGGTACTACAGTCGAACCTCTATTAAGCGACCCTCTATTAAGAGGCCACCCTCTATTAAACGGTCACTTGTCAAAACCCCTAAAATATTCCCTGTAATTTACTATAGATTACCCCTCTATTAAACGGCCACCTCTACTAAACGGCCACGGCCACCTACGAGCGGTCCCAATTGCAGTATTTCGTATTGTTTTTTACCTGTATTAAACGGCCAGCTTAATTTATCTTAGGCACAATTTTTACCGCAAGAGAACTAAAACTTGAGCTAAATAAGAGACCATAGAAGTGATAGAACACTTAGTTGCTGTCAGTAAGTACATGTATTTCATTCAACACATGTCACTTGAAACCTCGTGTCTCAAGTTTACATGTAATCAAATTCAAAAACATTGTCGGTAATAAAAATATCTGCATGTCCGGTGCAGAGAAACACTACTCTTTACTTTGCGTCAAATCCCTTCCTTGTGCAGGGATTTGGCGTGCTGAGACTGCGGAATTTCGCACAGTATATCATGGATATGAGGAGCTAGTTCTATCAATTTCAAAGACAAATGACTTGCTTTGCGCTTGGAAACTCAGTGCACCGCAGCGATAGATGCACATTGATAACTATTTTAAGCCAACATAACTTGCTAGGCGTCAGTATACATGCATCGAACATGTGGCATTTCTTTTATTCGTTTCGTTGCTCCTTTGTTTTGTTATTTTTTCGGTTTTTGAAAACTGTTTTGTTAACTACTTGTTGGGTTTTTTAAGTCTACTTGTTACTGTTATCAGTGTTTCAGAATTAAATAATAGGACATTTGACCACACCCAAGTCACATTGTTGGCGTCACTCTATTAAGCGGGCACCTCTATTAAGCGGCCACAAAGCCATTCCCGGTTCGACTGTATAATACGTTACAGGTTTGGTGCTTTGAGAAATGGCACAACACCGGTTTTAACAAACCGGAGCAAGCCATGCGAACGTTATCACATGCAACTTGTAGCATACAGTCGGTCGCAGAATTTGTACAACTTGTTGGATTTTAACAGCGTAGAAAATGCTTTACATTGATACATAACTTACCTCGCTCAAGTAGATAAGAATTGAACATATATCGGTGTTGCGTACGTTATTTTGTTCTGCATAACAACGCAAATTCCAAAATTTACGTACGTACTATGTAAAAATAAAGCAATAAAAAAGAATTTGTTTCAATGTAAATGTACTTTTGTCCATTCCTGAAAAAGGGGCAGCCATAATAAAGCTATACTATCTATTTGGTAAGTTCATTGTGTAGTAATTTTGAAAAAAAATTAAATCAAGAGGAATCTATATCACATATATAGACCCTCATTATAAACATGAATTTTCTTTGTGTTTTCCTCATGAATTATTAATGAGGTTTAGAAATATATATCATGCATTATTAATGAGGTTTAGAAATATTTCCTAAACCTCATTAATAATTCATGAGGAAAATACAAAGAAAATTCATGTTTAATGAGGTGCTATATATGTGATATATAGATTCCTCTTGATTTACATAAACTTTAGCTTTGATTTTCTGGACTCAGACCAACGTTCTTTTTCTCAAGATATCTTGCCGGAATTTGATATTCATAATTAGACTTGTACTATATATATGACGTTATCTATATCATGTAGCATGATCTAAATAGGCTTCTGGTAATAGACTGCTATCGCCATCAAAAAATTTAAAACCATCCCTGGTCATCTCAAGGACAAACGATTCAAAGTATTTATAAGCATGATCTTGGAGGATGGATGGGTGGATTTGATTTTAAATCTGTATTTAACCGTGGTAGTTTTATCAATGTGACTTTAATACATTCAATTTGGTCTTCCTAAAAGCCGTGTATTGTATAATATACAATATTTTTACATTAATTTCTGTTGGCGCAGATAGATGTTGGTTCAATTCAAGTTAATGAACCTTTTTAATGATGGTTCTTCTTTTACATCGTCGCGTTAAGAATTAGTACATCGTCTGTCTCCAGTAAAAGGAATGATATGTAAAAACAAAGGTTGGATGGATCAGTCGTGGATGGATGGATGGATGGATGGGTGGGTGGATTGTTGGATGGATGTTTGGTTAGATGCATGAATGCATGGTGTGGAAGCATAGATTGATGCATGGATGTTTTATGGATACATAGATGCATGTATGCCGAATGGATCGATAGTTATAGGCAAATAATACTGTACCTCTACTTTATCTTCACATAATGGATATATCGTATTTGGCTTGGGAATTCGGCAAAACTTCCGAACAGGTTGATCTTCTAAAAGTAGAACAATTCTGTTAATCATAAAAAATTTTTTTGTATGTATATCACTTAAATTTGGAGGACATGTATTTGTCTTGCCTTTTATTACTTGTCTTTTTGTTTCTATGGACCCTATTCCTTTAGTAATATTTTTCAAAACATTTCCAATCTTTTGTATTTGTTGCACGACATTCCTGAAGGAAGACTCTGCAAATGTCAAGCATGAGTGCATTATTAATATTTTGAATGAAAGAAAAAATATTGTATTTTACTTCACTTTGCTTGACTGACTTGACTTGACTTCACTCCTGACTCTACTCTTCTCCATTTCTATTTTCATTCCATTTCACTTTGCTTTACTCCGCTCCATTTCTATTCTATTCTATTCTATTTAATTCCATTCCATTCCGCTTCACTTCACTTCACTTCACTTCACTTCACTTCACTTCACTTCACTTCACTTCACTTCACTTCACTTCACTTCACTTCACTTCACTTCACTTACTCCACTTCACTACACTCTGCACTTACTCCACTCCACTCCACTCCACTCCACTACATTCCACTACACTCTATTCTATTCCATTCCACTCTACTTCACTTGACTTAACTTGATTTGACTTGCTCTGCCCTGCCTTGCTCAACTCCCAGATCGTAAATTATTATGATTGTGTTTTTTATACATAAAAGCATATATAAATCGAGCCATAACCATTAACCATGCAACTGGAAGTCCATCCGTTTATCCGAAGTTTAAGATTGTCTTATTCAGTTAAAGAACTTATAAATAATAAAGAATATCAACTCACTTATGTGATGTTTAAATTCACGATCTATGTCGTCAAATTGTTTACACAACATTTTAATATATAAAACCGTTCTTATAAAATTTCGTGTATTTTTATTAAGTCCGTGATAAATCTGATCGACTAGCGCCAACCAGGAAATGTTTAGCGCTGAAAAAAAACCAAATTGTTTCTTTTTTTGAAATTAATAAGAGGTCCGGAAACTGAATATATTCTCAGTCTGTATTATAGCAGATCAGCACCAGCGCACTAGTCACCAGGCTTGTACGCTAACTCGACAGACTAGTGCCATTTTGAACAACTTGTATCATTTTAGTCTTGATTAATTTTCAAGACACCCAATTATATACTTATAATAAACCTTATGTTGATGTATATGTTTGGTTTCTGGTGTTAACTATAATTAATGCTGATTTTTCTAGGAAACCGTGTATGTCCTTGCAAACATGCAATCAACGGTATCAACCGACTAATCAACTGGAATTTAGAAACGAACTGATTTCATATATCAAACCACTTATCTCACGACCGGTGGCCATATTGGTAAACTATTGGTACTGCATGCGCTCCAGGCGAGTTTGCAGGTTCGACATGTTGTCACTTTGTACTCATCGTTTGAAAGACAAACTAATATATATGAACATTTTGCAATATACATGACAATTTAAGGGGCCGATATCATTATTATCGTAACTGATTATATAAAACTTTGTTCTTTGTGTTTACAATTGTTAAAGGGGAACTTTAGTCAAGGTTAACATGCAGTTTTACGATATCTACTCTCGTACTTGAGAAATGACGTTATCATCTTCGTATTTATGCGACCATTTTTTGTTTGAATAACTGCTCAATTTTGGTGTGCAGTCGAATATTCTTTTCAAATATAACGTCAAAATTGAAATAAAAAAGTCGAAACTGAGCGGTTATCCAAACTCAAAATGGCGGCATAAAATTCAAGAATCATATTTTTTCTGGAGTACAAGAGCGGATATCGTAAACCTATTAACAATTCCAGGTATGTTAAGAAACTTTCATCTAAATGTATTTTTTAACTGAAGTTCCCCTTTAATTATCTGTGCATGCATTTTTAAGGTCTTAATTCGTATAGGTTTTCAGGGTCATTTCTGTAAAGCGCTCACAAAAATAAAATAGATATCGTTAGAAAGCTATTAATTTGTAGAATACAATGGTGTTTTTGGTTTCGCGATAAACACAAACCAATAATAGTTGTGAATTTTTTAATTAAAACCATTTTCGACCAACATTTGGACAAAATAAGTCATAAATTCGAAACCAGGCAATAAATTAAAAAACGCTGACACAGTTTTGCTGGACATTTATCTCGGAATCGAACTGCGAAAAAAGATTTTTAACAGAATGAAACGCTTTGTTCTTAAGTCGCCCCGAGTGAAGCCCTCTGGTTTTAATTAAAAAATCCACAACTATTATTGGTTTGTGTTTATCGCAAAATCAAAGACACCATTGTATTCTACAAATTCATAGCTTTCTAACGATATCTATTTTATTTTTGTGGCATAAATTCTGAAGAATATATTGAGAGCGCTTTACAGAAATGACCCTGAAAACCTTAATGAAGACCTTAAGTCTGACATCAAAATTCAACTTTATTATGAATTATATACCAACAACTATGCAATAATTGAGATGTGAAAAATGCGTAATAACTAAATTCATTACACTCGCAATTTCTTTCACTATATCATCCATCGATTTGAATTGTGCGTAAATTAATTATGCCATTATTCATTGTAATATCAGTAAGATCTATACCGTCTGCATTCGTTGTTATGCATGCACCGGGTGTAATGCAGATTATGATACAGCGCTGGATGGGGACCTCTTCATACGAGCCCGGTTAGCCGGGCAGGCTATTCAGCTATATCCCATGCATGCAACGTTGCTATATTTTACATAAAAAAATATTTCGTTTAGATATTGGAAACAGGCCGTGCATTCCAATTAGGTGAGATCCCACCTTGAGCTTGCATTTTGTTACCGCGCTAATTTCGTCCCGGTGAGGTGAAATTAAAGCAACGATATGGACGCAGAAACATTTGTCTGCTCAGGCGTGTAGCCCAGCTAGCCGGGCTCATATGAACGTGCCCTTAAGACTACGAAGGCTCTAGACGGTGAAAAAAAATTGAGTCTGCATCCGGAGCGGGCAAGAAAGTTAGAATTTGGATCTCGGAAATGGCATTTTTTCCATTCCAACAGCACTATTCAGTAAGATTTAATGGTTCTATAAATTGCTTTCAATGGAACATTTTATTGTTTTCTAAAAAATATTTGTGCTATTGTATTTTATTTTATTTTATCCGGGTTAACTGAGATGCCTTTTTAGAAAATGTGGCTCCTTTATACGTCAAAATTGTATCCGAGCAAATTTTGTGTTCTCAAGGTGTTTTTCATCGGTTCATATAATTTGTTTCGTATAGCACCTTCTCTTTCAAGACATGTTGTAGAGATCCGAGCCTTTGAGCAACTGCCCAGTCTGCCCAGCCTTAAATCCAGCGCTGAAATTACATCGTTAATAATGTTGTGTGCTGGGTGTTGAGGTCATAATCAATTGATATATAAGTAAAATGAATATTTCAGTGTAATCATTAAGATAAGAACCGAATGCATAGGTGTAGGAACCGGAGAGCATTGTGGGGATGTAGAAGTACCCGTGTACATGTACATGTACATGTACCTACTTTAACGTTTTGGGCATGGTATGGTTATATCATTTTAACTTTTATGTGGGACTCTCGGAGAAATCTAAATATTTTAGTGATTTCCCGCTCTTTTTTGGAGGTTCGAACTCGGACGTCGTGCAGGCGCAAAACGTTTGGCAGCGGTGTAGTGGGCTAAAACGGCCTTTATTATATATAGAACAAAAACATTAATGCACATAGGAAGTCCTCGATCACTTACCACTTCGAGAGCTCCTGCGGTAGTACGCGGCCGGATACTACAACCCTTCAAGCCGCCCTTCCTAACTTACGGCTGTCGAGTGTCGCATTAGGCGCTGGTTATTTCCTTCCACGATGGCAGAGTCGCCTTTTACAACAGTAACCTTGGCGAGCGTGTTCATAACCGTGTTCTGAATCTATACACTAAGCTACATTAGACAGCAACTTTCACAAACATGTTGTTTCAGCTGCTTTGGTCGCATACTGTATAGTATGACTATTTTGTCCTACACAGATCCTACATTTTTTTATACATGCTTCCAATGAGTACGCTTTAGCAACAGAAATGTTATGTTGTCTGATTGAGACCAGCATTAAAATAAAAGACCTTATTTAATAAGTTAGAAGCTTGCAGGTTCGAACTTAGTTTCTGAACAATTGAGCTTGACGAACGTCCAACAAACGTCTCTTATTTGATTGTCTCTTATTGAAAACTTCTTCTCCATGACGTTCTGCGTGTACAATTAACTTTTACAAAATATACACAACTTTTTTGCCCACCGACTCCCAAAATAAAACTTGCTATACATGCAAGTATACATGCAAGTATCAGACAGTGACAACTGTTTTATTTGATCTATTATTCGGTATAGAATTAGTAATTAGCTAGTAAGGATGTACCGACGTTTCGGCTATTACTTCCAGAAAACTTATATGTGATAGTTAAAATATGAGCGGCCGATCTTATGCCCATAAAGATCGGACGCGAATATTTTAACTCACTTGTGAAATGAATATTTAAATTATATGTTGTAGTCAAATGAATAAGAGACTCTCAAGGGAGAAGCTTATAAGCAAGTAAATAAAGTTACTTGTAGTGCAAACATATTTTTCCCATAGAAATTGATCGAAATTAAATATATTCATCAGTGATGGAATAGTTTTAACGAATTATTTGCATTTGGAAGTTGACCAGGCTATGGTCAAGTATGTCGTCGGGACGGTTTCGAAAACCAAAGAATGAAGTGGAAGAACGCTCTTTACTCGCACAAGTTACGCCAAAAGCTACTCAGTATAACACAAAGTGGGCAAGGAAGATTTCAGTCGAGGATTGGCAGCAAAACAGAAGTAACAAGAAGCCACAGGTGGAGTGCAGTCGGTTATGAGGACGTGAATTTAAGTCAGGTGTAAGACTTAAACATCAGGCTCGAAGAAATGTCACCTTACAGCTTGAACTTTTGGCTGTCTAAATTTGTTAGTGAAGCTGCAAAACAGACAGGCGAACGGTATCCGCCGAAGACTTTGTATTTGTTGATGTGTGGGATAAATCGATATTTGTTAGACGTGAAAGGTGACCGAAGGTGAGTAAGGGATACTTCCCATGAGGAATCTAACTTGCTAGGAAATAGGTATATATCATTGAGTGAATATGTTCTTACATTTGTTGCTAGGTTCTGGCTCATTCGGAAGAGTTTAGATGGCGAAATGAAGGACGCGACTAAGCATGGCATTGCCCAAATTTGCACGAAGGAACTCAGAGAGGAGATCATAGAAGCAGACGAGAATGAACTCTGGTAGAAGAAACTCTTGGGATCTAGTTCAGCCGAGTCATTATTACATACTATTTCAAATATATTCTCGGTCGTATAGCTGTTATCAATTTTATCAACAGTAAGTTAATAATAAAATAGGTTGAGTAAGAGATCTTTAGGAAAGTTAATGCATACTAATTGAGTTGAGTAGGACACCTTTATCAAAGTTAATGCATACTAATTAAGCGTGCTGGGTGGTCTTTATTGCCATTTACAATGGTATGCACATGATCTAAATACTGAGATCTGATTGGTTTGTGGCCTGATGAATAATTAATGATTTTACAATATGGAATACAATTCCAATCCTCATATTAATAAAGATTACATCAAAGAGCTTTCGAGAAGCAACAAGAATTTTAAGGGGCGGTGGACCCCTCCTCGCGCAGCTATATATACGTCACTATATTCCAACTGTTCTCACAATGTATACGCCACAAGTGTAAGCCTACAAGTCGAGTGAAGTAAACAAAAGTATCTTACTCTAGTGGTCAAGTCAATTTCTCAGCTCAGTGAATTATGGAGTCGAGTCAGTCAGCTTGATTGTATCAACTCGAGTAACCCCCGACACACCATGCACTGTCTGCAAATTATACGCCTTAAAGCGTGAGAGTCGGCGACACCAAATGACCAAATAAACATGATGAAACAAATTAGTCATTGAGTCAAGAATATTTTTTGTATATAAAAGAGCAGTGGCGTAGCCAGGGTCTTGGGTTTGGATGACAAGAGCCTCTGTCTCTTATAGGGGTCCGGGGGCATGTTCCCCCTGAAGATTTTGGATTTCTAGGGTCTCTGAAATACTGTTTCCTGCATTTTGAAGCAAATATTTAAGAGTAATCTGAAAGCCATAAATTGCATAATTTTGTTGAAATCAAACCAGAACATAGAATGATACACGTCAGAATATCTTAAAGTCGTAAATGTAAAAACAGGTTGGAGGCATTTTATGTATAGACCCTTAGTATTGTAATTTATAGGAGGATGAAAAACAATGTGAATCCGGATACTTTTGCTCTAGTGTAAACGGGGCCTTAATGATTAAAATATTTCAGTAACAGTTCAATATCATAAAGGAAGCCGCGCATAGAACTCCGAGTTCCGTTTGTACTTATATACGAAAACCCGACACTTATCGATTCTTCTAGTATAGCCCAACGGCAACCGTATGTTTATAAATATATATATAGGGACAATATCAGTTTGATTACTTAATTAAACTCCTTACTGTGAAAGCATCATGAGATTTATTTTTCAAATTCCCTCGTAAGCGACTGGAACATAACGGGGGGAAAGGGGGAAGAGGGACGATCGCCTCCCCCCCTCAATGGTCTCCAAGACCGTTTTCGTGAAAAGTTTAAATCCTCGGAGAAACTTGGGGGGGGGGGGGGGGGGGACGTGGGTTACAGTTGTTTTAGGCCAAGTGAGTATACAGTATATATGTGTATATATATATATATATGTTAGTTGAAATTGTAGCTTGGTGTAAGGTGAGTAAAATTTGTTCTCAAGCTTTATACTCAGAAAAATGTCTGAGTATCCCTGACGGGATTCGAACCCGCGACCTTCTGATTTCTAGAGTATAAAGCTTGAGAACAAATTTTACTCATATATATATATATATATATATATATATATATATATACAAATGAGCACGTGTGATTTTGTTCACGGAATGTCGGAAAGTCCTCAATACCATAAAGGTAGAGCAAATATAGTATATCGCCCCGCGTGAAACTGACAGTTGCGACACAACATTTTGAGGTAAGCCCACTTAAACTATACTATATATATATATAATTTTCAAGAGGAACTTTATTTAATCTTCAATTCAATTCACAACGTTTCGGGGTCTAGCCCCTTCTTCATATATTAGCAGACATACATCTCATGGGAATAAAAAACAATGTGAATCCGGATACTTTTGCTCTACAGTGTGTATCAAAAAAATTTGAACCCTTAGAAAATGAATTAGCATTCTTTTCAAACAACCTATTGTAGTAGTTTGAAAGCCCTAAAAGCGCTGTGTTATAAATTAATCAGCACATAAGTGAAACGAAGCGAAAAAGCTTTTAAATACTTTCACCATGCATACACTTCAAGTTATCTTAATTTCCCAGGTGTATAAGACCATGAGTTTTACGCATCTGTGGGTTCAGCGAAGTGCTTAGGGCTTTCAAACTACTACAATAGGTTGTTTGAAAAGAATGCTAATTCATTTTCTAAGGGTTCGAATTTTTTTGATACACACTGTAGTGTAAACCGGGTCTAAATCATCTTCATTCATTCATTCATTAGCATAATTATACGGTCTTACTTTACACGA
Source organism: Paragorgia papillata (assembly GCA_035771165.1). Classification (NCBI taxonomy): domain Eukaryota; kingdom Metazoa; phylum Cnidaria; class Anthozoa; order Scleralcyonacea; family Coralliidae; genus Paragorgia; species Paragorgia papillata. The sequence continues at coordinate 6,001,137 of JAWNZC010000340.1, read as the reverse complement.
TTACATGGATTGATAAAAAATTACATCTATATCAAGATCATATATCGGGGGCATTTATTTTCTATCGACCGACTAACTGTCAAGTATATTGCAATATATTTATGCATGAATGACCGTTCAGTCAGCCGTCATCAGTCTTAATGACCTGTTTCTGCTTTATGTTTCTGTAAAGACCTACTTAATATTGAACGAATTTTCTGATTAGCTATGTAAGTATAACCAATCACATTGTCAATTGGAATCAGGGCTTTTGTTCAGTTGGGTTAAGTTATCTAAACCAATCAGAATCCTTAGTATATAAGTAGGTGTCGAACCTCGCCTTTTATAGGTAAGTATTTTTCTTGTATACATCTTCACGAGCTATATAGCTAGCTTCTTTTTCAAGTCACAACTTTCATATTACGATTCAGGACAATGAGCTAGCAAATCTCCTCAACTGACAATGAAAATGTTTCAGAAACGCCGCACTGCATCACAAATCATGATTTATTTTAACCGGGAATGAAAAAGTATGATAGTGCTGCGATTATGCAGTGTTTTGGATACCGATCCGGAGGGATACGGCCATACTTATCTTGTCAACAGTCTTTCAGAACAGATTTGTGTAAAAAGTGACTATCTGCTACAGACTGAGAACTATAATATTCAGTTTCCGGACCTCTTATTAATTTCCAAAAAAGAAACAAATTGTTTTTTTCTTCAGTGCTAAAATTTCCTGGTTCGGGTGCTAGTTGAGCAGATTTCACTGACTTAAAGGGCCATGTCGCCATATTTTTAGCGATTTTTGCAGGAACAAAATTGTCCTAAAAATACACAAAATTTTATAAAAATTATAATATATATATTAATATATATATATTTTTATAGAAACCTGACAGAAGCAGGGATGGTCAAAATTAAAGCGAGATTAAAACGGATTGCAATTTGCAAATATGACTTCTTGATAAACTGCCGGGATTTTTTGGAACGAAATACTAGACGTTTACTCGGATGATAATAGTCTCCGCTCGAAACGTCTCAATTATATTACCTTTTCGGCGGCTTTGCTAATTTTTTTCGCGTTTGACGCCATGCAATCTTGTTTTGAATCAGTTGAATTTGTGCATTTAAAACGCCTGAAACTACAGGGAACGAAATTAATATGTGAAACGAGAAATTAGTAGTAAATTATAGTGTATAGTTTGCGAAAGGTTATTCTGCACTATATAGTTTCAACGTGGAGAGACCGTGTATGGAGTTATCACTTTTTACGGAGCCGCGTAACGTCGCATTAGTTTAGGAACGTTAACGAATCAATGATCACCTGTAATCGAAACCCTAATCAGTAACCGTGTTTACCACTGTTCCTTGTACTGTTCCTTGGAACTGATGTCCAGAGCTGGCTCTTTGACTGAATATATATATATTATATATATATATACAAAGCATGAAGTATAGTTTACCTTAAAGTCTTCGCTACCAGCGGTTTCACCCTAAACGGATGACACCCTAAATGATCCCGTTTAGGGTGAAACCGCTGGTAGCGAGAACTTTAAGGTAAACTATACTTCATGCTTTGTATTTTGCTCTATCTATATATGGTATTGAGCACTCGAGCTCTCTAACATTTCGTGAACCAAAACTCACTTATATATATATATATATATATATATATATATATATATATATATATATATATATATATATATATATATATATATATATATATATATGGACACCAGTTCCAAGGAATTAGATATACTAGCCATCAAGTAGGAACGATTAAAAAACTTTTATTAATGTTTCGGGCACTGCCTTTCTTCAGTGCCGCGCGGTCAGTGCCCGAAACGTTAACGAAAGTGTTTTAATCGTTCCTACTTGATGACTATATCTAATTCCTTGGAACGTAACTGATGTCCAGAGCTGGCTCTTTTACTGAATATACATGTATACGTATATATATATATATATATATATATATATATATATATATATATATATATATATATATATATATATATATATATATATATATACATATATTCAAACAAACAAAGTGTTGTTCGCGAAATGTCGAAAAGTGCTCAATACCGTAAAGATAGAGCGAATATACTATAGGCTAAGTGGGCTTACCTCAAATGTTGATGGTCGCTACTGTCAGCTTTCACGCTGGGCGATAGCCGCCTGAAGATCGCCTAGCGTGAAACTGACAGCGACCATCAACATTTGAGGTAAGCCCACTTAGTATTTATATATATATTAAAATTGCATTGACAAATCGATCTCACTGTCGTGCTTGTCAAATTATTTAACCTTTAAACTACGCCACGCAGTTTGTTTGTTTGTATATTTTCCCCTTCTGATTAGCATCTCTTGCTATATTATTTCTTTTGTTGCTGTTTTACTTTATAAAACTCTTTCTAGTATACTCAGGAGTTTTATGATCAGTATATACCACAGCTAATAACATAGTCACACGTTGCAAACTCGAGCTGTTTCACTTACCGCTCGTGTCTTTCGCATTCGTTTGACTGAGTGTTTCCGAGTTCAAGAAGAATTCCCATCGTTTATCTGTGATATCCATTGTATGGATTAGCATTGTAAGAACTATGATACTCACTGTAACTCCGGCGATGTACAAAATTGCAACAATTCCTCTCAGTTTCATTGTCGACACTGACGGGCGACCGAAAAATTATTTCGTATCACGTAGTACGTATATATAATGGTTTGGTGACAACAACTGAGCAAAGCTGTATATCGTTTGTGCGCGTCGTCTATACTTTTCTGATGTAAAGCATTGCATGTGCCACATCACTGATGAACGTATATAAATTAGTAAGACATTCATTTGTCCCAGCTAGGCAACTAGCCACGTTGTAAATTGATGTTACCAAGAGACATGCAGTCACTGCTCAGATAATGCACGCATTATCGTTATTGAATAGAGCCCTTTCAAAAACTTATTGTTCAACATTATATGAAGAAGGGCATTTTACTAATAACTAGTAATGACCTAGCCGGAGGGATACGGACATACTTATCTTGCCCACAGTCTTTCAGTACAGATTTGTGCAAAAAGACCAAGGCAGGGTAATTTTGCCGTAAAGACCGACATGCAAGCGAGGTTAATAAGGTTTTTATGATATGGCTCAAGTTTTTTAGTTTTATTTGAATGTCGAGGTTATACAAGCAGCAAAGCCTGTTATCACAGCTTATAATCAACTGCTTCCGAGTTCAGAGCCAATAAGGTTGCAATAGCTCATAATTGTATATATACGTTGGTGTCTAATGAAAGTATGTTACTCTTGTTTCCAGATATTTATTCTTCAAGATTGTTGTCAATCTCGTTCCCAGAGCCCACGTTCCCCACCCGGGAAACAAGAGACTCTGGGATGATCCGTTTCAAATCACAGGATTCTTGTTATTCCGGTTGAGGTAAGTATATGTTCTCCTTGTTTGACTTTTCCCCAAACAAGTTCACATCAGTTCACATCACCATTCTTCAAAATATAAAAATGTTTTAGAAGTTCATACAGTGTCATTCACAGTACAACCTGACTTGTATATGACTACCTTACAAAACAATCAATAATCACGGTTATATATATATACGATATATAGGTATTACATACAAATGACGTCTGAACAACTAGGTGATGAAGAATATGTTTCTACTCAGATTTAATCGACCTATAGTTCAGAAGCTGATGGATAACGCAGCAAAAAAGACAAAACAAAAAAGCAATGCTTTTATAATCCAATACCGAACAATGAACTGTTATTTAAGTAATAGATAAAGCATGCATGCGTAGCGATCTGTATCTGATTTACAAGGCGAGGGGCAATCGAGCCGTAGTAAATCACTGATACAGATCGCTGCTCATGCTTTATCGTACTTATCAAATGGACGCATCTAATTTGGATTTAGACGTTTTAGTCTATTGGATGCATGGTTTTAGGTCATAACTTTAGGTGGTGTTAGATCGTTTTAGGTCGTTTTAGATCGTTTTACGTCCAAGGGCATAACCACCCCCTATTTGAGCTATAGGCAACATTATCAGTTATAGTGACGCGAAAAGAAAAATATAACGGAGACATCTGGGTACGAGGCAGATTTTCTGACCGCTCAAAATGCTGGAAATGCTATTTCAGACACTCAAGACCTCAAAAATTTCCGAACGCATGCCTTTGAACCCGCCCCCCGTATAGAAGACTTTGAAACCTCTAGAAGACTTGGAACCCCCGAGAAGACTAGGGCTTTGCCTTTGGCCACCCTCGTTTTAGATCGATTTAAGTCGTTTCAGATCGTTTTAAATACTTTAGGTCGTTTTAGGTTGTTTTAGATCGTTTTACATCGTTAGAATGTTTTAGAATTAGATCGTGTCAGGTCGTTTTTGATTTGTTCCTTGTTTTAGTATTACTACGCAAAATTTGCTGTTCGAAACCATTTCCTTTAATTTTAGCGTATACCACTCGAATTAAAATCTCTTTTTATTTTATTATATTCTGTAGCTCATATACAGTCGGCAAACTGTGGGGGTTGAGAAACATATCAAAAGACGCACGGGTGGCGTGTGCTGTTAGGGCGCTGCCTCTCACCAAAAGTTAAGCCCGATTTGACGGGGTTAGTACTTGGATGGGTGACCGTCTGGGAATAGCCGAGCACTGGAACACTCATGTGAGTAGAGTTTAGTTGGTCTCTCCTGTGCTTCGAGAGTTTTTCGCCGGGTTCTCCGGTTTTCCTCCCTCCATAAAATCAACACCTAGGTCTGTGATTCGTGGTCTGACATGTGTGTCATAAATGTGTCGTAGGGCGGCTGCTTCGAGCGCCTTTAATATGCCTTCGACTCTGCCACTTGAAATTTAATAATGTAAATTGCTCTTGAAAAGCCCCTTGTGGGAAGAAGTAATTAAAATCTGTATCTGTATCTGTATGTTATACGCGACATAGAAGAAATTCTCCACTTAAACAACTCGTCTTCTTGCCTATATCAATGGTCTATATCATTTGAGTAAAACCGATCAATTGCGGACGAGAAATTAGGCTGGTCTCGAATTCGTGCTATTTCGCCGGCCGTGTAAACAGACGTCGATACCTAATAAGTTGTCATCGTACTCTCATGCATGAATTACAGTATGATGACAATGATAACAATATAAAGGTGTTTGACACCGGAAGGTAGACTGCCAGGTATATTCATGTCGTAGACGCTCACCTCCGAATATAATACGGCCGGCATTTCAGCCGTAACCACTTGACTTTACTTATATGTTCGACAATGAGCGCAGACGTGAATGCAATAGAGTGTAATATACCAAATAGTGAAATAAAAGTAGCGTGCTGCGTGGGCAGTGTAGAAACAACAATCGAAATATAGTAAGGTTAGATATACTGCCGAAACAGAGAACGTAGGAATCTAGTTTCTCTCTGACGAAGGGCCTTCGCTCGAAACGTTAGATTCCTACGTTTCGGCAGTATATCTAACCTTACTATATTTCGATTGTGTAATATAGGCCGGCTAAAGTTCACAAGTTTTGTGGGTAAAACCCAAGAAATTAAAATGTCATCAAGCAACTGACGTGGGAAAGATGAAAAGCATACATGTATGATGTATAAAATACAAGACAATGCATAAACCGAAAATAAACATATCTCTTGAAACTCAAAATATGAGCTAAAAAAATAAGACAACAATGCAAACGGTGATATTTCGTATTTTTAGCCCTCGCTCTCCGCCGCTCCCCTCAGAGTGAGACATTTAAACAACTGATACAATAGACAATAAATTAAGTAATAGATAAAGCATGAGCGGCCGATCTGACGCGAATGCTTTATCGTACTTGTGAAATGAAACAATAGAATGAAGCTAATTAGTATTCATAACTTTTGATAAAGATCACCAAGAAGGCTAATTAGTATTCTTAACTTTTGATACAGATCACTTTGTCCAAAAGATGATCTTTATTGGGATTTACAGACGTATACATGTGACTTGAATGCTACGTTTTGATTGCTTCTTAACCTCATTAATTATTCATGAATTTCACAAGCCATATTATCGATGTGAAATTTAGCCTGGGCGGATACCTTAATTATATAAACCTTAAATTTACCTTTGGCTCGAACCTCAATCCTATAGCCGCCATATAAACTATTTCAATAATATTTTCTGTTAAAAATAAACTTTATTTTAAATTCCAGTTTTTGTACTAACAATTGGACTTTCTCAGAGACTTGTAGCAAGTCTCCCAAATTTTTCGTTACTCTATATAAAATCCTGGCATTCGCATAAACGCATTTCACTATTCTATTATTACAGCACAAGGCCGACCCAGCACTCTACTTTCTAATGTTTTATCAAAATTTTATGTTTATCTGCTATAAGCACAAAGACCGGACACCAGACACCGGCGTCACAGCCGCGTCACAGAATAAGGATTGACCAGAAGTCCAACTCGAGTGACAACTTGTCCGCATTTCTTCAATGCGCAGGCGCGATATTTTACGCCATCCGACGCAATTTTCTACGCCATCCTACGCAATCCTGGCAAGTTCCCACGGCAGTTTTAACCTCTTTTGAAGGTCGAAACTGCCGGGGGAACTTGCCAGGATTGCGTAGGATGGCGTAGGATGGCGAGGAATCAAGATGCGCGAAGCGACATGCGCGAGGATAGAAACTTCAAAGGTTCCGACGCGAGTTGGACTTCTGGTCGTATTTCTATTCTGTGGCCGCGTGTCGCATCGGTTAACAAAGCCAAAGGGTAAATATTTTACACCGGAAGGAAATCCACCCAACATTATCCCACGGACATTCGCCACTGGTATTTTTACCGTATTTTACAAGGGTTAATTGTTCCGAGTGAGACTGCAATCCTGTATATTAACACTCATTATTAAAATCCTGTGAACAGTCTCTATCCACATCAGACAAACATAAACGCCAAAATATCAAACATTAATCACATCATAAGAGTCACCTTTTGTAGAAATGGACTAGCCGTGGTGTGAAGTAAGGCGATAATCTTTCGTGGGCCTTCGTTTATATTCCTCGATTGCCGATGGAAACATGTGAATATTTCTGGTTTGTGTTGGACGCTCGCAAGCCTCGCATGTTGCGGCCACAACCGGCTATTCACAATATTAAACAAGAAGCCTTGTCTTGGCCGTTTCTGTTCAAGTTGTGTACTCGTACTGCTCTATAGACGATAGTCGCCAACATGGTGTTCTCTCTGTATTTATAAAGCAGTGAATTCAATGGAGAACCATAATGAGAGCGAGAGTTGTTCGGCGGCGAGTCGCGAACAACTTCGCTTGTTTTTGAAGCGGCTCTCGCTTAGCTATTTGGACAAGGTTTTTCCGGCTGATATGAATTTACAGCAGTTTCGTGCACTGACCGAAGATGAATTGGAGCAGAGTTTTTTTGTTGATAATGAGAAAGATCGGGAGGAACTGATGCGAGCTGTTAACACGTCAAGAGAAGACTACAGCGATGAAGAAGAAGACGAAGACAATGAGGTGAGAATTTATTAAGAAAAACAAATAATAAATATATATAAGAGGATTACATGAGTTCTATATGAATATGAGGTTTACTTTCTGTCATACCTAGTGAAAGATGATATTTTACATCGCTCGAAAGGCTACGGTTACATGTAACTTAATAATAATAAGTCTTACATGTCTACTAAATTTTAGCTCGATATTGTCCCCCAAAACGACAAATATTTTGTGAGAATTTGTATCTTATTGCAGATGTGCGGTCGATTGTCAGACAGTGTTGTGGTCGAGTGCAATATGTCTCACAGTGTAGCTTTTCGTTTCTGTAGAAACCAGTCGAAATTAAAATTTAAAAATGCTCCGCTTTCTCTCATCACCTCAGACATTGTATTATTAACGAATCGCAGTATAAACCTTTCTGGCATTTTTCCAAACACCAATACAAATGCTATCTATGTTTTGACTATTAACTTTAGACAGATCATAACTAGATTTGTTTTGGTTTATTGTCTGCTTAATAACAATTTGCCCGAACTCGGACTTAGGGAAAGGCACACATGTTATTATTAGTACAGCATCTGTTTCATTTTAACAGAGGCGTGTGTGGGCCCTGTCGCCCTGTCATATGCAATCACCCCCACCCCCCCCTCTTGAGGTGACATGTCTCTATTTAATACATTTTCTCTTGTAGCTTTTGATAACTGATAAGCATATAATTGTAGAGAGCTGTTTATGAAGAGCTCTTTAGCGTAAAAACTATTATGGGTTACTGTTTTTAGCTTTTAATACATGTAATACATTACATTTAAGTTTTCAGTTGTCATTTTCTTGTTTGTGCTATGACACATAGAGACTCTTTTAAGCAGGATCAAGGAAGCCTGTCTTCTTTGTTCACAACAAGCATGCCTGACACTTGACTCCACAAGATTAGAGCACTGGTGATATTACAATCTATGTTAGTTGTATTCAAACATTGATTTTCTTTACCTTGCATATATTTAAATGTAAACAAGATGGCTGCTTAGATGTTCACTCCAGTGAGCTCTATATATAACTGGAGTGATATCTTCTGTTCATTTACCAGGCAAAGATTGGAGTCAAACATCGTGGACATGTAGGCCTAAAGTACGTATAGTTCCAGTCTCCTACGTGGTCTTTTGACGACTAATCAGACCAGACCACATAGAAGACTGGAACTATACAGTGGCGCTCAAAAGTTTTGTAACACCTGCCTGGTGTGTTTACACACACAATACACGCACTTTACAAGTGCGTGTAGTACATACTGCGTGTAGTACAGTCAAACTACACGAAGCTTCGCACTACATGCAGTTGCGTGTAGTTACACTCACACACAGTTTGCTTGTAGTCCACTACACGCAAACGCTACACGCAGTTTGCGTGTAGTTGACTGCACGTGAAAAATAGTTCGCTCGTTGACAATTACGTATAATCAGTATAATTTTGAAAGATTAACTCTTTGGGCTACATGATACAATATAAATTTTACATGCCAAGATGACTATAGGTTGTATTTACAGTACCTCACAAAGTGTTTTGGGCAAAGAATAGCTTGCGCTTGTTTTGATTTGTCGCTTTGTCCTCACAGTCGCGAAGTTTGCATGTAGTCATGAAAAATATAAATACAGTAGTTCACTCCTTGACAATTGCATATCATCAGTATAATTTTGGGCTACATGATACAATATATTAGCAGAGTCCTATCAGCCGCAGTCAGCAGAGTTCTGTACTATCGTTCGATGAATTGCAGCAACTTAAGAAAATATCCAGCTCAAAACAAAACTTTGCTGTGAACTGTTTACGGCGTCTCTTCCGAAGTGAATTAGAAGGCAGAAATATTTCCGGCAAGAAAAAAACAACTGGCTGTGGACCCTGTGAACATCATCTCAAATTGATCGCTGCAATCGCCACGAACACTCAAAAATAAACTACCATATGAAAACCACGATCGCTACAATCGCTATAGTCGTGATCTCTACAATCGCCGAGGCAGAAAATGTTCTATCTCGGCGATCGTGAATGCATGCATTGATCATATGATTGCTGCGATCGCTGAGGTTTTTTGAGCGATCGTAGCGATCATATGGAAACTAGGCTTATGCTTTTGCCAAATATTTCAGTGAAATATTATCATACTACGCAAAACTACGTGTAGTTATGTATTGATCATACACAAAGTTTTGTGTAGTTATACACGGAGCTTTGCGTGTAGTTATACACAAAGCTTTGCGTGTAGTTATACACGAAGCTTTGCGTGTAGTTATTATACACAAAGCTTTGCGTGTAGTTATTATACACGAAAGCTTTGCGTGTAGTGCGTGTATGTATGTTGCATGTACACGCACACTACACGCATTTCAGTCCACAAAGGTGTTACAAAACTTTTGAGCACCACTGTACATACTTCAGGACCAAAAGGATCACGGGCTCTGGGAACAAGATTACCACAAAGATATCACTCCAGTTATATACAGTGTATAGAGCTCACTGGTGCACTCAGGCTGGAGGAATTTCTTTGGAAAAAACTACATATATTCAGATTGTCTTTATCTGTCAATATGTGTTAACGATCTACACCTATCCTACCTATAATGGTGGTCCAACACAGATTGGAGGGATGGAGTTACAGTTACATTATACTTTTTGCATCCAAAGACAAAAATGTCCTCCGGTAATGAGTTTCCATGAGGCTATCCAAGGACATTTTTCTCTCAGCTAGGACAAAACTGTTATCCTATACAGTCAGGAAATGACTAATCCATAATAAAGAGTGACTAACATTCACATGATATTATGTCATTTATGTCCTATAGTATTAGTTATTAGTGACTGGTATATAGATATAGGACTGTCTTCTTCGCTTGGACATGCAGATCACTTCACTCTGACACTGAACAATGTCCTCTGCATATTTTAATGTCAATGCACAATCATGGCCACCAGTGTTTGAACACGTGGTTAGCACAGTTGTGCCTGCATTTCCAGGCTGAATTTCCGGGCTGATCCTGCAATGGCCACCAAAACTTTTACACGCTGATAATTCAATCATTTGCTGGGATATTCTATTGCCAAACATTTTCTTACAATCATACGTTCGATCAATCGGGAAAATTTAAAAACTCAAAACTCCATCAGTGGACAAAAGTGTCCTACATATTATGGGGAAAAAATCCCTATCGGCGGCCAAATGACGATTATCGGAGGACATGTCCTCGATGAAATTCAAGGCTTGGTTACAGTAGTAGCTCTGCAAGTCACCCCTCTAGACATGGAAAATATAAACAAAGGTACTTATGGTTTTGGTGAGGTGCAAATGAGATGTAGATTATTACACAGCCACTAAGGAAATAACTGTTCCTGACAAACAAAGAAGACAGGAACAACCAAGGAGGGGGCAATACTAACAGCCTTGTCAACTCATTAGAGCAGTGCTGAAAAGAAATAACACAAACTAGGTGCTTGATGAACCAGGCAGCTAAGCTGCCCCAGAAAATGAAAACAAACAGGGGGGATGGAGAAGATCCTAAGAAGGGTGGGAGCACAATTGAGTCACAAGTAAGCTGAACATGAGCTAACCATTTTATATTACACTATTAGTGGGCCGGTACTCCCCACAACAGTTTCCTCCACTTCTCTCTCTGCGGAGCATCCTCCCTTTTCAACCCACACTCTCTCATATCCCTTTCCACCACCTGACTCCATGTCATCCTCAGCCTTCCTCGTCCTCTTGTACCTTCCACCTCGAGTGACATGCTCTTCTTCACCCAGTCACCATGATCGTCTTTCCGCAGCACATGTCCCAACCATCTCAACCGGTTCTGCTTTATGACATCAGACACCAACTCAACCCCCATTCTTTCCCTCACACCACACATCCATCGCACCATCCTCATCTCTGTCCGCTCCAATCCCCCCCACTGCTCTGCAGTCATGGCCCATGTTTCACTTCCATACACCATAGCACTCCTCACACATGTCACATACAGCTTCCCCTTTAGCTTTAATGACACTTTCTTCCTAATGTCAAGATCCGGACAACTCTTTAAACTTCCCCCACGCACAACGCACCCTCGCCACAGAAGCCAAATTCGCTCCTCCACCCCCATTCAGTATATCCCCCAGGTAACAAAACTTTCTAACATTCTCAAAATGTACCCCATTTCCCAGATTCATGCCCTTATCCTCCCCATCACCTGCTCTTTCACACACCTTGCATACAAACGTATCCTCAACTCTAGCCAGTGAGCCCTTCACACCTGAGCACCGCTTGTGTACCCATCCACTGCAACCTGTACATCGAATAGAATTATTCCCAATACCCTTTCCACATACAGTACATGGCAACTTCCCCAGCCTTTCAACATCACCACAATTCTTCCCTGACACCATCACCTTTGTTTTACCAGTGTTCACTTTCAACCCATTCGCCTCCATGGACTCTTTCCACCGCAGCACTTTCTCCTCAAACTCTTCACTGTTTCCATGCTTCGTTTTCACCATTGTTCTCGCTTTTTCATAAATTGTCATCACTGCTTTCACAAACCATTCTTCAACCCCCAGCTTCCTCAACGCCCACCTAACCACCTCTCTCGGTATCCTATCAAATGCTTTCTCCAGATCCACAAATGCATAATACAATGCTCTCTTTTTTATTACTATTAACTACTTAATAACCGAGAGTGAGGTCTTTACGGTAAAATATTAAACCGAGGTCTTGCTGTATTGACCGAGCGATAGCGAGGTTAATACGCTCAAGACCGAGGTTTAATATTTTACCGTAAAGACCGAACGGTCGAGGTTATTAAGTAGTTTATTATATGGCACTTTTTATTTCAAAGTCAATCTTGTATTTCTTGGTCTTCGCTTCCTTTAACTTCGTCAAAACACCGAACTAGCGTTATTTTCTTCTGTTTCTTTCTCGTATGGATACTAGAATTTACTTTTATCGTCGTCTATTTTCGCCGTTTTTCGGCAATAAAAGTTTCTTATTAGGATTTTTTGTTTGTTTCCAATCGTAGGGCATTAACAATTTTCATAATGCCCATGGGCATTACGGAGAAATCTCGCCCCGTCCAACCAATCACAGCGCGTGATTTTACCGGACGTAATTCGTGTCATATAATAATACCTAATAAAGTACATATATACTTCTTTTGTGAACAAAGAAAAAGTGAAACAAACAAAACAAGGGCACTTGCCTTACAAATCGAAATATACAGTAAGGTTTGAGTAAGTACTGCTGAAATTATTGAACATAGTTTTCTAACGTTTCGAGCAAAGGCCTTTTGTCAGAGAGAAACATAATGAGTGTACTAAACAAACAACGAGCTTATATAAGAAAGATAATCATGTGACCAAAAATTAGCCAATCAGATAAAAATAACAATTATAACTAACCAATAATGAGATGTGAAAGACATTTGCTATTCCCACCGTCGATGTGCAAACAAAAGGAGGGGGTGTAAAAAGGATGAGTGACGGTAAAAAATAGATAAATTTTAAAAGTGAAAACATTGTTTATGTCCGCCCTTGCTAAACAAAAAGAGCGTCTTCAGAAGTGTTAAATAGAAGAAAAAAATAGATAAATTGAGTGAAAAAACACTGTTTCTGTCCACCCTTGCTAAACAAAAACGGTGTCTTCAGAAGCGTTAATAAAAGAAAAAACATTCGTTGAGTCCGTGAGGATGAGTGTTTCCAATTTTGAAAATGAGATGCTTTTCTTGTCTTTTGCAATTATCATTACCACCTGAAATGGGCGAGATGGCACAAACTTTCATGTCTGAAATATGATGGTTGACACTATCGATTTGTAATTATTTATAACACTGCCTACACAGCACACTACTTTTATTTCACTTGCCTTAGATGTATAAATCTTGAATTCTAGTTGAACAGAAGAAATTTCAATAAGATGTCGATCACAGATGCAGGATGTCGATCAACATACTATACTAAATGACACTGCGTCTAGGATTGCATAAGAATGCCGATTTGCAATGCAGAAGAAAATAGAAAAGACACATTACATACTATTACATAGCCGAATTTAATACTCGTGCAGGTCTATCATGTAATAGCCTGAGTAAAAAATATCAAATTAAGGTTTGACATTACTTTTTTTAGTAAGCTAGTACTTTCCATGAGGCTTTCATTTGAAGGTAAAATTGTACAATATTGCAAAACTGTAAATCTGCAGTAAATTTGCTGCTGTAGTTTGGTGACTATACCGTTCAGTTGTTCTCTTTCAGCTTTCAGAGTAGCACTAGATGTACACAGGATTGTAATTTACTTAACCCATTTGCTGCCTAATTTTCTGACTGTCTGAGCATTCTCCCTTGGATGATTAAAAATCATCTGGTGTTAGACAGAGTAAAGTATTAAAGAGACCAATTTTGGCCAGCTCAGGTAGCAATGGGTTAATCACTTGTTAATCCATTGCTGTCTAGACTGTCTGAGGGTTCTCCCTTGGATGAGTGTAATTGTCTGGCTTTAGGCAGAGTAAAATATTAAAGGTGCCATTTTTGGCAGGCTCAGTCTGCAAAGGGGTAAAATTGAAACTACAGTTAGTTAAACTTCAAGCAGTAGAGAAAGGATGTTGAATTATATAATAAAAAAACACACACATTGAATTGGCTTTGTCCCTCCAGTGGGGGTTCTCAAAGGTCATGCTTATTGCTGTGCCAGTCTCTACTGTTCGAGTCTACTGTAGGTCAGAAACAGTTTCTCTGAGTTACTTGCCATATTACTGTATATTGTAAACTTGTCTACATATGACTCTACATGAGAGCTTGAATCCTAAGACTATGTACAGTTTGTGCCAGTTTAATCTGGGTGGCTGGGCAAATTGTGAATGTGAAGAATGGTCTAAAGGCTTGGAGCTTGTCAGACCCATAAACATTGAGGAGGTTTAACAGGTGGTGATCAAGTGAGATGATATAACTGCCTTGAAACTGGCTGAGGCTGGTTGCATGAACGATAGTGCCTTCAGTCTAGCAGTAGCTTGCATAGCAGGCGTTTCAGTAGGGGGTGGGGGCGAAAAAACGGGAGAGGGCGAGGCGGAGGGGAGGAAACGCCTGCCGCCATGCTATTAAAAAAAAAACTCCACCCCCTTTTCTCAATTATGACATGAACCAATCACGTACGAGAAATATCATATGAAAAATGTTTACTTCCTGTCAACTGATTTCTTGTTGCAACTTGCGAGTTGCGAGTATAGAATACTTGTATAGAATATAGATAGCGAAACTCTTTACAGAATTATTCAGAGAATGTCGTAATGTTTGCTGACATCTGTGTGATCTTGTGTGATCTAGAATTTAGACCTAATTAGAACGGGTTTTGCGATAACAAATTACTCGTTGAACAAAATGCAGCCGAGGGAAATATATAAAACCACACGGAATATGACGGAATTTAATAACACGGTAAGCAAGGAACCACATTTAAGAGCACTCCTAACACTTAACGTAATTTTGATTGAGTCACAACATATTACCAATCGAAACTATTAGATAAAAATCTATGAAATCGTTCTTGATTCGAAATTCATGTCTGTAAACCGCGTTCGCTGCCAAGGTTCGCGGCTAGACTTTGGCGACGTCAAACCACAACACGGCTTTATATATACTTAAAAACTCATTAATAATTCATGATGAAAACACAAAGAAAAATCATAACCGTATCGTGGTTTTATATCTGATAAAATTTTCTCCTGATTTACATAAACTTTAGCTTTGATTTTCTCGCCTTAGACAACGTTATTTTTCAAAATTACTACGCCAACGAACTTACCAAATGGTGATCGTTTTTTAAGCCATTCAAAACACTCGCAGAACGTGTTTTAAATATTACATAAAATAAGCGAGGATTTTCCCACACCGACAAAACAACACCAAACTACTATGGTTAATTAATGTAAAAGCACTAAGATATGTATTCAATTTGATGTAGTGTGCGTTTGACCCATAGATATAGTTTGACCATGCACGGTTTGATCCTGGCTATACAACGTCTTGAAGTAAACGAAGTTTGTCTTAAATGCAACAATAGTGCTACATATGAAGCATATTTACCTTGCGAATGGAGTATTTCTGTTTTAAAACAAACTACCAAGCGACAAGCGCGACTAAAATTAGGAATACAACTTTATAGAGGAGCGTTCATTATCTTCGGATGATGTGACCGCCTTGAAATTGGTGGAGACAGGAGACTTGCACTTGGATGAAAGACAGTGCCCTCAGTCTACTCTGCAGCACCATCTCTGAGTAAATTATGAATATGATGAATAGTTGAGTTGAGACTTGTCATTGTTGATGCTTGTCAGACTCATGAACATTGAGGTGGTTGTACGGGTGGTGATCAGATCGAGTGAGATGACGTGACTGCCTTGAAATTGGTGGAAACTTATACTTGGATGAAAGACAGTGCCCTCAGTCTAGCTAGCAGCACCATCTCTGAGTAAATTGTGAATGTGCTGAATGGCTGAGACTTGGATGTTTGTCAGACCCATAAACATTCAGGTGGTTGTACAGCTGGTGATCTAATGAGATGATGTGACTTCCTTGAATTTGGCTGAGACTGGTTGCACGAAAGACAGTGCCCTAGTGAAATAAAGTTTTATTCTATTTTTTTTATTTACAATAAACAAAACAACATTTTGTACATTCTCTGGTCTTTGTTGTCTCTACTGCGCATGCATGCGCTAGTAGATACTATGCTATCGACGGGTTGAGTAAGTTTGTTAAGTTAAGTTAACAATAGAATAACTTTGGAGCCAATGAGAATGCAGGGTTAAACGACAATGTACCGAATGTTAGCGGATGATGCCTTCGGAGCCAATGAAAATGCAGGTTGGCACAACAACGTACCGAGTGATAGCCGAATACTGTAGATCTGGTCGTTTTCCGAAGTGATTTTGAATTATAGCATACTTTGCCACGAATCTAATAGTTCGCGCTGAGTTGAGCACTGAATTGGCGAATAGAAATACGATGAGAACGACAAGCTGTGTCACTATTTTGTTGTGTCTATATAGTGGGTTTGTATACTGTGTTCTCGCTGAATATTGATCTAAAATGTGTTGTGAATGTGTTCGCGCTGAGTTGAGCACTGAATGGCGATCAGACGACGTGTTGTGTCTATTTGTCTCTGAAAATAAAAAAAAAGAGCCAGTTTGTGAACATTTTATGCCACACGATATAAATACTTGTACTGTATCTTGCCACTATTGCACGAGGACCTACATGTAATACATACGCAAAGGAATGTACATGTAGACCAGCAGACAAGGCAGATGTAGAATAGACTTTTCCATACAAAGTGGGTGGATAACGCGTTGGGATATTTGATTAGCCCTCGCAAAACTTCTGACATCCAAAACTTCTGACATCCAAAACTTCTGAAATCCAAAACTTTGGACAACTTTGGACATTACCCAATCAGATTTGTCAAAAGGAAATATCACATGATCCATTCACTTCATGTGGAAAGGTCTATTAAGAAAATATGAACAGCATTGAAAAAGTTAGTAAGACGAAGGAATGTACTTTTTTGCGCAGTAATTGCTCTATAGAATATGAGTGGCCAAGATGTAACATAAATTCCATACAGTTTGGACTTGAATATTGTATATTACTCATTCAATATCGAGTTTATATTCTGAATACTTTGTTTGGAAGTCGTAGAAAAGGTAGCATGCGCAACAGACTATAGAAAAGGCCAAAACAAATTATTTTAAGTGGAAAAAAAGCTTGATTTGAACCACCAGCGTCTGTGAATTTTAACACAACGTTTATGTGTTATTACAGGATTTAGAAATATTGATTAAATATTAATTTATTTTAAATTTCCCTCATAAATTGTTAATGAATTGCATGGATAAGTAATATTATACAATATGAGTGGCTGAATTTAAATCCCACATGTGCAGTTCGGACGGAAATCAGTCCAATTCACCCATTTAATTGTTCAAGCCTGTCAAGTTGATGTAAATCAGGAAGAATTTGTATCTGATTTACAACTGTGCACCTAATTAAACATTCATTTATTTTATAAGTTTTCGTCATGCATTATTAATGATGGGATAAATATTTATAATTTTTGGCAGTTTCTGATAGGAATTGGTTAGTATTATCATTAACTAAAGTTTCATCTAGATGCCTTTTTCTTCTGCTAAAGTTAGTTTACTATAATTTACAAGAAATTACTTCACCCATGGACACTCAAAGATGTTACACACTGATTCGACAGTGGAACACGAAGAGAATCTGCTCTGAATTTTATAAACAAGCCTGCTTAGAAAAAAAGTACTCATTTCTCAAACTTTCACTGTACGTGTCATTGGACACTGGCTTGATGTGATTTCCTGTGAATAGCAAACCAACTTCAGCAGAAGAAAACAGCGTCAAGATAAAACTTTCATAATCGAAATATAGTAAGGTTAGATATACTGCCGAAACAGAGAACGTAGGAGTCTAACTTCGTCAGAGAGAAACGTAAAACTTTCATAGTCGGTGGTAATTCAAGCAATTTGCCAATTTCTATCAGAAAGTGCCAATGTATGTATAAATATGATAAAACGCGTACTGCGAGTGTTTTGAATAGCTTCAAAAACGACATTGAGTAAGTTCATTTGTGTAGTAATTTTTGAAAAAAAACGTTTTCTAAGCCAAAAAAATTAAAGCTAAAGTTTATGTAAATCAGGACGAAATGTTTTATCAGATATAAAACCACGGACATTGTACTGATTTCCTTCGTGTTTTCCTCGTGAAAAATATGTAAAAAGCCCAAACACTTTTAAGTGCCTAATATTTAGACCTTCCAAAAATTTCATCTTCATAGATATTTTTGCGCGTTATTAAAGGGTATTGGCAATAAAAATTAAGTTTGTCTCATTTGAAAGAACTCGTCAAATGGTATAAGAAGACCTTTTACAATTTTTTCCTATCTGTTTTGGTTTTGGAAATATTTCGACCAAAGACAGCGTGCTGTTCGCCATCTTGGAATTATTTTCGATATGCATGTGACGACATAAGCAGGGTAAAGTGAAATTTTTATCTTGCCGACCTTATGACATTATGAGCTAGAAACTCGATTTTGTTGCGCTATTTACATTTTAAATTGACCCACAACATTTAAAACGCCTTCCGTGGAAATTTGGTCATCCACGGAGTAGTTTCATCAGGTTTACCCTGCTTGTGACGTCACCAATTTCCTAGTTAATTAGACCCAATATTACAACAAGATGGCGGACAGCAGGCTGTCTTTGGTCGACATATTTCAAAACACAAGAAACAGAAAAATTACAAAAGGTCTTCTTATACCATTTGACGAGTTCTTTCAAATGGGACAAATTTAATTTTTATTGCCAATACCCTTTAAGTTAGCTAGTGATTTTGAGTTACCGGAAGTGACGACATATATTGATAACTCGATCTCATAGCACAACAGTATTTATATAGTGAAAACTCGCAATAGGTTTGTTCTTCTCTGGTTTTACCGAAGTTATATCTCCCAAATTGACAAATTATTTTAAAAAACAACGCGAAACTGGTGCAGGGTATTTATTAGGCCTCACGATTCAAATCGATCGGGTTCCCGATATGTCGTCACTTTCGGTAGACCCAGTCTTTTTTTTCTCACGGTCGACAACTTTAAGTTCAAAAAAGTCTACGAAGATAAAGTTTTTGCAAAAGAAGATATATTACCATTTTGATGGGAAGAGTGTAAATATTCTAAATATGCAAACTCCCCTATAGGTCTATATAACACTTTAACTGGTTGGGATACTGTACTTCTCAACGACAAACCAGTTGGGATACTGTACTTCTCAACGACAATCCTGAGACTGTACATACTGACTTGAAGGTGGGACAACACGCGACATATATAAAGCAGTTGCAAGAAAAATTATCATTAATAATTCATGAAGAAAATTCAAAAGAAATAGAAGTTTAATCAGATGCTGTGATACAAAATCCTCCTGATTTACAAAAACTTTTCGTTCGATTTTCTCAGCTAAAATTATTCCCTTCTTTAGGATTTTCGACGACTACGAACGTTAATTTGCATCAATGAGTATTACAAGTAGATTTTCGCGTCTGTATTATTGTATCGGGCATATCTCGCCTTCGACTGGAGATTGTATATCCGACACGGCGGCTCATATGTAAATACCGTAGAATTCCGAAAGTAACGGCCCCCGTTACTTTCCGATTTAGCAGCCCTTCGGGGCCGCTACTCTTGGGGGACCTCTACTTTCGGATGGTTGAAATACGTAGAGGATGATTCTGTAATTAACAACTACCTACTGATTTATAAACATTCAGTTGTCCTTCAGCAGCGTATATATGTGATAGAATAAGAATTTCAAATGAAGTCGAATCACTGCTGTAGAGAAAAGTTTTCTGACTGCCCCAACCGGAAATCGAACCCAAGGTCTCTGGTTTAACGTACCAGCGCTCTACCACTGAGCCATTGGGACTCCCGGCTGAGGCAGTCAGAAATATCCATATATTAAATATCGCACACATTACCGTAGCTCATCGGGGGATATCTAATCCACCTAATCGAAGAGTTGGGTATCTTTCTCCAGGACGAAATCGGCTTGACCTAAGCCACCATAAGTTATAAACATTCAGTTGTCATTCAGCAGCGTATATATATATGATAGAATAAGAATTTCAAATGAAGTCGAATCACTGCTGCAGAGAACTACAGCACTACCTACTGAATTGACTTAATTGCCAAGCGATGAATGGTATGAAACTGCCAATGTTTTTATCACCAGACCTTATTACCAGATTGTCATATTAGAATATAAGACAAAACAAAATATTAAGGGAAAGATTTCGACTTAATCCCAAAGTCATTATCAAGTAACATTCTGATTAAAAATTAAAAGAAATAAACACAAAGTGCAACCGCTACTTTCGGGGGGCTGCTATACTTTCGGGGCGGTCGCTACGTTCGGGAAATTTTAGAGGTGTCACGGGTTCGGCGTTACTTTTGGGGGGGGGCGTTACTTTCGGAATTCTACAGTACTGTAGTCGCTTTCTTATGGTCTGAAAATAAGCTGAGCCATATAGTTATTCCATACACTTATTCCATACACTTACTCCACTGTCTGGAAAAGACAAAGCTAACTACTTATAGCCATCAGAGCTAAATGATAACATGGGAAGATCGAATCTTTCTGTAACAGTAAACATCTGGGTTAAATCTGACTGCTAGGAACTACATTAGAAAGTTGCTGATAACCCCATTTTGACGTCTCTACTTTTGAGTCTCAAAGAAACTGTACCATTACAGCTTGTATATCTTAATCCATGGCAGTATGGACCAGGGCAAAACCCAGCATGGCACAATGCTAAACTTATACTTTAAACGCAGCTTATCAAGTAATATCTTACACAAATGGAAAGTATCACCTGGCATTTATCCAAGGACCAGGTAAAAGACAAATGCAACATCGAGAATAACATTGTTTTATATTAACCCAGGGGGTTTCCAGCTTTGTAGGTTTTATAGAAAACCGCCGTTTGACGACACTTTTTTATGTTGTATTTATATAAAGAAGATCTTAATGTTGCTTTTACTTGCTTTTACACCTACCTCTCTACTCCCCCCCCCCCCCCCCCCCCCCCAAGTTTAGAGTTGTAGTAAGTTATCGGTCGTTCAATAGGACATCATCAGGACATGAAGCTATATTGGGGAAAGTACTTTATCAGATAGATCTATACCATGTTAGCCGACTTTCAGTATTCATAGACCGTATTTCCTCGAATAAGCGGCCACGCTTTAATAAGCGCTTCTTCGAATAAGCACCCAACCCTTCGAGCAAAAATTCCAAATAAGCGCCCCTTCCCTTGCTCGGACCTCACTATTTCAGGCTGAGTAATGTTTAATACAGTAAGGAGAATACTCAGTCATCCAACCGCAGAGTTGGAAAAAGTATTCAACCTTCCTCCGGATGGGTTTTTAAGTTTAGATAACCTTCCTCAAAATATATAGCGAGAATTTTGTGTTTTGCAACGTTTATAAACACTGCGTGACTTTTACGGTACCTTGGTTTTCTAGGTTTTCCTAGGTAAGCTTTGGCATACTACAATTGCTACTAATAACTGACCGCTGCTGGCTGATAGCCTGCCAACTACCCTCGACTGCTGCGAAGATACAGACATCACAGCAGACATCAGCGTACATGTCTCACACATGTAAACTGCTGCCACTGCCAGTGCTGCGTAATTGTTGGTTAGCCAATGTTTTGCTGCAAATCGCATTTCTTCTCGACACCTTGCTTGATCAATTGTAACTTTCTCAGATTACCGAATGTGTTGTTTCACGTGTTTTCACTTTAAACCTTCCTCACTAAAGTAAACCTTCCTCCGGGTGGTACCCGCATACCCGCAGCTTTTTTCCAACTCTGTCCAACCGGAAACTTAAAGGTGATGTACAGTCCGTTCTGCGTTTACATCTAAATGTACATCTAAATTTACAAAAAAAATACTAATGCCTTATTCAAGATTGTAAGCTTTTCTTGGTTCCCATGGGAACCATTCATTACTTGTACTCAAAACAAAACATTTTCAGGAGAAATAGAAGAAATCCGAGGAGGTATCCTCGCCGAATCGCTTGGTTTTCTGCCATGTTGTTCCTAACGGTTTACACTGAGCTGAGTACTTCATGTAATTATCTACGAATGTCATGTTTTGGGCACCACATTGCGGTCATGCGCAGAACGGACTGTACGTCACCTTTAATGTTGTTTGTGCCGTCACTTTAAAAAAATATATAAAATGGCGGAAATCAGGGGCCGAAATTAGGCATTTGTTGGTTTTCAGGTTGTTTTTCCATTAAAAATTTTTTGGCAACATTTTGTTACCCTTACGAATATTCCAAATCACCCGCTGTTTGGGATTAATTTCTCCTTGTATAGCGAAGTATGTAAAACAAAGTTTTGTCTAGACATTTGGTATAGTTAAAGAAATTCAAGCTTTTAAATCTTTGGAGATCCGGCAACGTCTTCACTGGAGTCTTGTCGTCCGACATCTTTGTTATTTTGGTTTTATTAATTCTACTTCCTGTCACTTCAGGCCAACTCATGCTCACTATTCAGCCGATAACGTAACGATTTGAAACGGATTATCCCAGAGTCTCTCGTTTCCCGGGTGGGGAACGTGGACTTAGGGAACGAGATTGACTCTGTCGCGTGAACGGTCTGCAACTTACAAACCGGTCATTACAAAAATTGAAAAACAAAATCAGAAAATTAAGCAAGTCGAGCTAAAATAGTGTTCCAATATCGTGAAAATTAATTTACCCTTAACTCTTTCCTGACTGAATCATTTTTCTGGGACTGATGCAGAATTTTTTTCGTCAGAAGATTTTGCTTGTCAATGGGGAGAACTGCCAGTCGCCAAGGGGTTAACCTCAATTGGTCGGTCTTTATGGCAAAATTATTCTGCCCTTGGTCTTTTCGTGCAAACCTCGCCCCTGTCTGTACTGAATGACCGCGGACAGGATACTTTTGGCGTAAAGACTTCCCGCTCTGTCATTATGTGTTTATTTTTATATATCTCAGCAACCAATCAGAGCGCGCCGTTTTGCGTGCAGACCTGAAAACAAGCTTAGCCCGAGCTCTATATATAATGAAAAGTTCTTAACGTGCAGTAGATTGATTTGCAACCTTTTTTTCTCTATTTAGTCTGACCTTGAATCAAATCAGTTGTCGTCTACATTACCCAGTGACTTTAAAATATCAAGGAAAAGTGACTCCTCTGAAAGAAAACTCCAAAGAATGGAGAGCTTTACATTCTTTAATACAAGCCAAGACGAAACATCCAATCTACTTAAAATGCGATCTCATCCATCACTGGGAAGCTCTGAACCCAATCTTCGTGCACTGTCGGTATGTTTTTTTAGGCATTTTATACATATACAAGAGAGCACTTAGAGACTGCATACCTCCGCCAGCGGATTTTTAGAAATGTTTAAAAAGAAAACGAGCCATCCCGCTAACCAGGCTAGCTCACGAAACATACACATGTATGAATGAATAAAATGCTTGATTGCACTCTTTCCTAGTCTCCTTCGCAGATGTTCTTATGGCTCGCTTACACTCCCCAACCAACGTCTGCTGAAACGAGCCACTCATTCCATTCCTTAAACCGACCACCGATCACAGAGAGGCTTCCGGATTCTGGAAACCTGATCTCCGACCTTGAGACTTGAGCTGACCGTTTTAACCAACTATTGCTTATATAGTTTAGTATAAATTTTGCGTAAATAGAATCAATAATATGGTGTTGTAACTGTGAATCGCGATATGAATACATGTAGATGAAATAATATCACTGAAACCGAGGTTTCTACATCCTGGGCCAGTGTTGTTATGTGTATTTAATTTGTTTAGTCGAAAGCTAATATTTTGAAAAGTTTAGGCTAGAACTTCACGAAATTTACAAAGAATATTGTTTTGATTATGTTCTTGCTGCCTATGCAAACAAATATGCGTGAAAGTCAGTGTAGAGCGTAAGAGAAATTTAAGATTGTAAACAAAAGCTCAAAGCTAAGGTGTTTAGTGTCTGAAGCGACTGCCCAAATTAGTTTACTTGAAAGCTAATATTTCGCTTTCTATAGCTCAGAGCTTTACAAAATTTACGAAGAATGGTATTATGAATATGTTCTTGCTGGCCATGTAAATAAATCTGTGCGAAAAGCTTTAAAAAAGCTACAAGTGTCGGCGAAATGTATCTAGCGGCTTTATTTATTAGCACGACAATGGTGTAATTTCACTGGTCCATGTACACCAAGGGAATGGAATGTGTGGCTCGTTTCAGCAGACGTTAGTTGGGGAGTGTGAGCGAGCCATAAGAACGTCTGCGAAGGAGACTATAACTCTTACTGGAATTATGCAAAAATATTAAATACATAAAATAAGGGTAATGACGCAATCAAGCAGTTGTCTTGATGTCTTCATTCATTTCTTGTACACGTAGATTCTGGGGAGGGGGAGAGGGAGAGGGAGAGAAGGATAGTTAAATTGCTTATTTCACTTATGGGGTTTTAACGTACTTAAATAGAGCAGGAAAAAATCAGTTAATAAGTTATTTTGCCGTTTTTTATTTAGTCAAATAGTTCCTGACATATTCAATGGCTTCTGAACATGCCAATTCTAAACAATTTCCGTCGTTCATTTTAACACCTTGGGGGCCTGGGACTCAGGAACGAGTCAATCCAAAACAACTATACGTTTCGGCTTATTGATTCACAAAAACACATATATTTGACTGAAAAATCGAAATGTCGAGCTTACACCCGTTTTCCAGTACGCACGAGAGTTCCAACTAAGAAAACAGTCGGCTTAGGTTCCTGTGTTCCAGGCCCCCGTGCTTAAAAATGAACGACGGAAATTTTTGGCGAAAAGCCGAAATTGGCATGTTTAAAAGCTTATATCTCAGAAACTATTAAAGTAAATCAAAAACGGCAAAATAACTTATTAACTAACTTTTTTTTGCTCTATTCAAATACGTTAAAACCCCACAAGTGATATAAGCACTTTAACAATTATTCACCGAAGTGGAGGGAACATAGTGCTGGATATTGACCGAGCCGCAAAGTGGCGAGTTAAATATCTAATAGACACTATTCACCGACGCTGAGGTGGATAATTGTTTTAGCATATACCTCATAAATGAAATAACAAGTTGTACATTAATTCTTATATTATCCCGTACTTTCATGTAACAAATTACTTCTAGCAACTTGGCGTACTCGATATGTTTCGCCAAAACCGTTTTTACAACTTTTGAATGTATTAATGGCTAGAAAATTGTAAAGAAACATACCTGCGGACACTCTTCTACTAAATTTTGTTGACTTTTCTCCTTATTCTACTACATCAGCCTTGTTTATCAACAAAATATCTTGCTTCGGTAAACAAAGCAAAACTGGCCGCAAATTTGTTTTGCCCGCAGGTGAATAGTGCAGGTAATACCATGATCGCCTCGGATTCTTTTGTTCTCCGAGGGAATGTAAACCTCGTATTTCCCTCATTGCTCATGTAAAATGAAAAATTTTCCTTTGTCTTCTAATTTTCCCGTGCATGTTGATGAGGGAAAATTAGAAGACAGAAGAAATCCTTCCCGCTTGCATATATTTTCCCTCATCAACTTGCACGGGAAAATTAGATGCAACTTCTCTGATCAACCGTGTAAATTTCTCGTCGGTAAGATTCTCAAAGTTTTCCTCGGCGATCATAATATTACAAACTAATACCATGACTTTTCGGGAAATTTAATCGCTAATTTCCCGAAAAGTCATGTTATTGCTTATAAATATCCCGACCTAGAGCAACCAGTCAGATTGCGTAAAAAGCACCATTCGCCTGCGAGGTATATGCTAATGCAATATAGTGCAGTGTGGTGCAGTATAGTGTTATATGGTGCAGCATGGTACAATATGGTGCAGTATGTTGCAGTATTGTACAGTACAGTATAGTGCAGTCTTTTATCAATGTGATGCTTAATGTATTTAATAAGACCCCCTTTAAAATACATATTTCGTAGAAATACTTGTAAAGCCTAATGATTGTAAAGTCTTACGGTATTTATTTTTGCTTTTGCATAGGAACTTAGTAACAAGAAGTGCAGGTAATACGTTAATTTTAATACACCTATCTTATTGAATGGTTTGACCGATTATACACACGGCTGTGTATTTTACGAGTTCGGGTATATTCAGGGCTCGGGAAAATGCGAGAAAATTATCAGTAGTATTTATATATGACTGTTCAGTTGAAATTCATCTGCCATTTTTGGTTGGATTTTTCACGTGCGGGTCTTAAAAACCGGTTAAATCGGTAAAGAAGTATGCAATACGAATTTAGAACGAGGTTCCGCTGTAAAAGGTATAACTCATGCTGCGTTATTTATATGCTTCTAACGCATGCAATCGAATGGATTGAATTATGGCGAATTGACGAATGTATTGGACCATTTGTTCAATACTATATATTGGTCTAATACTTTTGTGAGACATCGACTCATTCGCATGCGTCAGGGTGAAAAAAAAATCGCCAGTGTAAACAAGTCTCAAAATTTTAATATAATTCATAAGGAAAATTCAAAAGAAATGAATGTTTAATCAGGTGTTTGTAAATACTGTTAAAACATTGATTAATAAAACATCAATGATTTATCAACGTTATTAGACACTAGCGGCTCAAATTCAGCTTTCTCTGAGTTAAAATGATCTTATCTAACGTTTCTTACAACTCTTAAACAAAGTATTCATCATGTACACTTAGCGTCCGATCTGTATGAGCATCTAAACTATACTACTTGAAAAAGCATTAATAATTCATGAGGAAAACACGAAGGAAATCAGTACTGTACCATGTCCGTGGTTTTATATCTGATAAAGAAACCTCCTGATTTACATAAACTTTAGCTTTGATTTTCTCGGCTTAGACAACGTTATTTTTTAAACTTACTACGCCAATGAACTTACCAAATGGGTCGTTTTTGAAGCTGTTTAAAACATTCGCAGTACGTGTTTTATCAGATCTAAAACACTCTATCATGGCTATCGCCTCGTGTTTTAAATCTGATAAAACACTGCTGCTCATGTTTTAAATTTTACATGATATTGCTTTACTTTGAAGATAGCTTTTGGAAAGTAAAGCCAAAAAAATAAATGAAAGAAGAAGGTATATACGGTACAAGCTTCTAGTTATTTTATTTATCATTATAATTCTGTGTTTATAGCGTTATAGGCAGTCGCCGACTTCGCAAAAATTTTGCTAGTGGTATTCGTACTCCACCCCAAGTGAAGTCTCCCAGAGGTAAGATATAGAAGATTGAGCTCAAGACTAAAGCCCTGATTAGTCAAACGAGAACGCAAGTCATCGCAAGTTAGCAGTCACGCTATCTCAGCCAGCCGCTCTGAATAGTTTCCCGAAAATATAATGTACCGTGACAAAGTTAAAACTTGTTTAAAACACTCATGAAACCTTTTTTTTTGTTAATTTGGGTGTTCAAACGACCGCCAAATTCTGACTGCCAACTTGCGATGACTTGCGTTCTCGTTTGATTAGGGCTTAAAATAACTGTATTTATAAAGGCTTATTAACCGAGTTCGAGGTCTGTACGGGAAAGTGACGAAGGAGCGAGGTTTGTGCGAGAGAAACCGAGGGCAAATACTTTCCCGTACAGACCGAGAAAACGAGGTTAATAAGCCTTTTATTATATGGCTTTTGGTTTGTTTTCTTATCTGTTTTTAGTTCTACGTTTGTCTTGATCAGGTGTCGCTGTTCACCTTAGTTCTTACTTTTGAGCTTGTTCGTTTCGCTTCGTGTTTACACCTGTTAGGCTTTTATTTTTCGCGCTTTAAATAAGAAGCTTTTATAAAAAGAAACACTAACGTTTCAGGACGTATTATTGTTCAAAATTTTCCAACGAATATATCTAATTCGCTTTTATTTTCATTCAAATCAACTCAGTAATTTTCCCGCCAAAACTTGCAGGTCATTAAAAAGGACGTAATGCCCTCTCACAGTGCCGAGAGGGCATTACGGCTTTTTCCGGACCTCTCAGCAACCAATCAGCGTGCGCCGTTTGGCGTAATGACCCCAAAAAACAAGCCCAGCCATATAATAATACTAGATAATCCTTGATAATACTAGATAAGTCCATTTAGGTCCATCCCTCATTAGTTCAATGTTTACCGTAGAGTTCCCAAAGTAGCGGCCCTCGGAAAGTAACGGCTCTAATAATTTCCGGTAAGTAGCGGTTCCCCTCGATAGTAACGACCACCCGAAAGCATAGTTGGGAAACTTCATGAAATCCATTGTTCTAGGTTTTTGTGCACCTTGTGCACGGTCACGGTTGAAAATTCTATTGTTTTACTATTGTTTTACCTTTGCGAACTAAGATAGCAGTGTAAAAGAGATTGGGCACTACGTGTTTGTTTTGGCTGCTGGTTCGAGGTATTCCTGTACTTATTACAAATAATGATATATTTCGAGCCGTGCTTCCAATAGAAGACGTTTGTGTTCAGTCGTTTAGCCATATCAAATGAGCTTTAAAAAATATTGTGTACAATCAAACCCTGTTCAACCTCCAAGTGGGTTCTTTGTTCAATATATTTGAAGTTTGCCGGGTTTCCTAACCATCTCCCTCTATCAACTATGCCGAAAGTAACCGATATAACGTTTTATCTGAAAAATATGCTCACAAACAGTAATGAACTGACCCGATTCCTCTAGCCACAAACCATGAGAGCCTCCGAAACCACGTGCATGCATGCATGTATGTAACCTAGGGTTTAAATACACAGTTCAAATTCGTGTCCTTGTACGACGAAGAAGAAACAAACTCGCTAAATACGCATATGTATGTGTGGTAATTCATTTGTACATAGGCACACATCGGTAAACATCTAGCTGTCATACCAACACTTTTTTGCTACCCGAAAATAACGGCTCCCTGAAAGTAACGGCTACCCGAAAGTAACGGTCCCAACGGGCGCTAATCCCGAAAAGAACCGGACCGCGCTACTTTAGGAACACTATATACGGTATTGTTTTGGGGGAATTGTATAGGAGGAAACGGGTGCGCCCGGAGAATGCCTGCGGTGTTTGGTAGAGCCAAACTGGAAGCATTCCTCTCGCCAGTGTGTAACTTATATCGGATGGTAGAGGTATAGAAGGCACGAACACTTTGTTGAAAAAGTGTGATATTGTGTATTATGGTCATAAAATTCCCAAAGTAACAAGGATAGGTTTTTTAAAGTACGTCAAATCTTAGATAAAGCGCTTATTCGAGGGCCGCGCTTATTGCTGTTAGGGCGCCGCTTCTCACCACCGGACTTGACGTTAAGGCTGTTTGCATGGCGTTAGTATTTGGATAAGTGACCGCCTGGTAATAGCCCTGTATTGATTCTTGAACTTGAGACTCGAAATGTAAGCAATGAATCTTATATAAGGATGTGTTTTGTTTTACTTCTAGGCTGGGAAAGTCCATCTGGTAGTCCATGTCCCATTTCAAATATCTTATCTACTCCTGCTCACTTCAATTTCCCCATTGCTCAGAGAAGGTATTGTAATGTGTTGTTGCGAGTTTAGAGTGCATGTATATGACATGAAAATTAAGTCTATCTTATTTGGAAGAACACTTAAAAGGACAAAGTAGCATCTTTTGCAGTTTTTCGTTTCCTTGCTTTGTTGTTGAGATATTTCAGTTTGTTTGATATGTAAATGTAAATGTTTTGGCATCACACGTGCATAGTGACTTATCGGGGAATATATCTTTACTATTATCAAACGAAATCACTTGAAATTCTACATGTTTGGTGTTGTGGGAGGAACACGCCCACGTGCTTCTTTGGTTCGATAACAGAAAAGATATATAACCCTCTCCGGTAAGTCATTAGCGAGGTTCAGATCACACTTCCACTACCGCTACCGTAAATATAATTAAGCATGTCAAATATTGTTTTTACGTTCAGTAATGGTCGCAGGTCTCAAACCTAGTGCAAAAAGAAAGCGTTTTACGATACCAGGATTAAAACCAACTCCGACTACAGAACGAAAAAACAAACATTACATCAGCTTAACACTTTGAAGCCTGACGACGAGTCTTTAAGGTTTATTCTGGCTAACGCCAGACGATTTTATTCAGCACAGGGAGAGGTCCAGGCCTCAAAGTGTTAACCACATTTACGGTAGCAGTAGCGGTAGTGGAAGTGTGATCTAAACCTCGCTATTATGTACATGTACGTCACAACATGTGACAATATCAAAACAAACTGAGATATGCGAAGCCAGGAAATCAAAAACTACAAAGGATGTTACACTGTCATTTTAAATAAGACAGACTTACATTTTGTGTCACATTAGCAACAGTTAAAAAATACCAAGATATCAAGAAAAAATTTAAATTTAATTTTTTAATAAATAAATAATTTTCTATCGCTGCTAAAAAATCGAATTCAAATAATTTTTCTAACAACATGGAGATGAGACAAATAGATAAATAAACAAATAAAAAATTAATAATTAATAAATAAATTACTTTTAAAAATATATAACTACATGATTAAGCACTTCGTTTTTCTCCGGTCAATTTGTTCCTAAAATGGTGGTTTAGAAAAGTTACAACTTTGGAACGTTTTAATATTTTTTTCGGGTCGTGTGACATATAGACCTTATTCAAAAATGGCCGCCGAATTATAATTATTTTACTACCTTTTGCGTTCAAGCGTTTAGCATTTAGCGAATAACTAGTTGTTTTCGAGTTTTGAAACAAACGTTGTCCAATGACAACCATACGTTTGACAGATCAAATCAATAACGAATAGGGGGTGTAACTTTTCGTTGTTATTGCTTCCGTTTCAAGTTTCAACGGTGTATTGATATTTTCTCACGGGCCACGGCAAACATGGAATACAAAATAAATGCGTTCGGGAGGTCATATCGAAGTGAACTACCCTTATCAGACGATCTGCGTTTGCTGATCATTCCAATTCTCACAATAAGCCGAAGACAAGTTATGCCAAGCAAACGCTGCCGTCTGAAAAGAACGATGAAATATCATTTCAGACCAAAGGCAATAGCCTGGTTTAACTCATATCTGTCAAACCGAATGCAAAGGGTTAAATTCAAAACTGCTCTCTCAGATTCATTGCCGGTTAATTGCGGTGTCCCACAAGGGTCAATTCTAGGACCGCTTTTATTCATTATTTTCATCAATGACCTTCCACTCCACCATCAATGTACAATACCATTTATTTTCGCTGATGATTCGTCAATACTAGTCTCCAGCCCGCTGATTAATGATGTAAATCTAAAATTGACCAATGACCTTAAGTTAATATCAAACTGGTTAAACACGAACCTAATGTCACTGAATTGCACAAAAAGCAAATGCATGAAAATATATTCTAAACGTAAAACTAATGCCTCGGACAAAATTCTTGTTACAATAAATAATAAAACAATAGATGAGGTAACAACAAAGAAACTGCTTGGAGTCCACTTAGATAGTGGACTTCAGTGGGAAGAACATATATCTAATATATACCAAATTATTAATAAACGGCTTTTTCTATTAAGACGGATTCGGCAAAATTTACCTTATCATTCCCGTATCATGTTTTACCAGGCGTTAATCTATCCTCACCTATTATATTGTTGCACCGTTTGGGGCAACGCATCAAAGGAAAAACTTAATGATCTCCTGAAACTCCAAAAAAGATCAGCACGTACTATACTGGAGGCATCTACTGATGAATCATCAGTTGAACTATTTAAAAAGCTTGGACGGATTCCACTACATAATTTAATTAAACTAAGAAAACTTATATTAGTATTCACTGTTTTAAAAAATAAAGCTCCATCAAACCTGTATAACTTATTTCAGTTTGTCGGTGAAGCATATAGTGTTAGCACAAGAGCGTCACTGACAGATCTGAAAGTTCCAAAAGTCTCTAGTGAGCTTGGTAAAACAAAAATCTCATGTAGTGGAGCTTTGTTATTTAATTCCCTCCCTAACCGCTTAAAGGACACCAGCAATATTAGCATTTCAACTTTCAAAAATGAACTAAAAAAATATTTTCTAGAACAAAATAATGAAGTGGCACACTTGGAGGACTTTGCCTGCATAAACTGTAAATTTAAACTAACCTGCAACTGTGTCACTTAATTATTTAATTATTTATTGATTTTTAACTAATGAAGGCCATCTGGTAGAATACAATATGTAAAGATGTTTATACCTTCTTTTAAATAAAGTTCAAATCAATCAAATCAAATCAATGACAAGTATTGACAAAGGAAAGTTACACCCCCAATTCGTTATTGATTTTATCTGTCAAACGTATAGTTGTCAAAAACTCGAAAACAACTAATTGTTCGCTAAACGCTAAACGCTTGAATGCAAATGGTAGTATATGCATCTAAATTAGTTTTTGTTTCCATTTGGGAAATTCAAAAGAATTTTTACTTTAAAACGAGGTTATAAGGGCTAATTTTTATGCACATATAAGAACTCTAATTTTGCGCCATTTTTGAATAAGGTCTGTTAGATACATGCAGTAGCCCTTGTCGAGCTCTAACCTGGGGTGTAGGTCCCGTTGTCATAATATGGGCGTGACATCCGGAAAATTCAAACTTTATAAGAAGTACGTCACATAATTAGAAAGCCCTCGTCGAGTACTGTCCAATGACGCAATTCTCGTGACTTATGACGTCATATTGTGGGCGTGGCATTAAGAAAGCTCGAACTCAAAATAGTATGTCAGATCGGGTAGAATGACATATTAGAAAGCCCTTATTAAGCTTTATCCAATGGTGCTTCTCCTGTGACCTATAACGTCGTCATGTTGGCATGGCACCGAAAAATAACCATAAAAGTACCTTTTATTATACCCTCACAAATAGTCGTTCAATCAAATGTCTACTTAGGGGCTGTTTATATGGAAGGCAGGACGGGACGTTTTTCATCCCGGGTTAATATGAGAATGTTTTCAGGCGAGACAATTGCGACCGGGACGTTTCACAACACAGCTAGAAAGATGTAAAAACCACAGAATAACAGAGAACTGTCCTCCTACTAGCCGTTATCACTCATTTATATGGCGAAAATTGTCCCACACAAGCCGGGATCCCGGTTGAGGAAACCGGGATCCCGCTTTGCCAGGACGGGACGAAAAACGTCCCGGCAAACATCTTTCCATATAAACGGAACGGGGTAAATATGAGAGATATACATGCATGGCGAGATCCCGTTTAACGTCCCGTCCCGCCTCCCATGTAAACAGCCCCTTAGTGTCACGTATTAGTCCAATATTTTGCGATGTGGGACGACTACAACAATTTTTGGACAGGTCGCACAAGGTACAGTATATTTACTAATTTTACTTGTCAATTGCACGATTATTTGTTCGGTTATAATAAAACACCAATTGGATTCTTCTTTGTCCGATATGGAAGATATTAACTCTCGAATTTTAATATTTCAATTCTCCACTTAATATTTTGCCATGTCGAGCTTAGATGGATCCAATAAGTATCAAAATAAAGTTATTCTTTACTCAACATTTTTTTTAAAACAATCGATGTTTGTATTCGTTCAAAAATATTGACTTCGTCCATCTTGAATTGCTTCAATTGATTTGGTCAGCGGAAAGAATAAGTACTTCGAGTAATCCTATCGAAATGTATCCGTTATGGTTCTCGGCCCAGGACTGGTTTTTTGATGCATAATAATTTGATTACTCAAAGGATCACAAGAAAAGCCCTGTGCGCCTTCGATCATAGCATGTGGTCATGTGTATTGTCATGCATAATTCATCAGAGAAATCTGATCCGATGTCTAACAAACGCTGCGGGACGCTGTTTTCGTTTGGAATTATTAGTTGTAGTTTAAAGATAAAAACTCCCCGTTCACCTCACAACCGCCTTACTTGAAATAATTCTGAAAGCCCTGCATTTGAAGACGGCGCGGCAAAGACTCTACGGCGATAATTGCCGCCTGTCGGTCGCTGATGATTGCGGACAATCAATATAGCGACCGTGCTTTTGTCTTCTGAGTTTTAAGTGGAATGATTGCAATTCACTAACAATGTTTTACACTATATTTATTTTCAGTCGCGGCGACAACAGAAGATGGTCTGTTGCATCATCTGGTTATGGAACTACACCTTACTCGTCTTACTCAGTAAGTTCAGCGTTACAGACTTATAGAATTGTGGTGCTCTGACGAGTTAGCTGCGGGCACTCTGTCTGTCTGTCTGTCTGTCTGTCTGTCTGTCTGTCTGTCTGTCTGTCTGTCTGTCTGTCTCTGTCTCTGTCTCTGTCTCTGTCTCTGTCTCTGTCTCTGTCTCTGTCTATGTCTCTGTCTCTGTCTCTCTGTCTAAAGAGAGTAACGACTGCCAAGCACCTGGGGGTAGTTTTAGATGATAATTTAGCCGGGCATGAACAAATTTATCATATTTGTAAAAGAGTAGGTCGCTCGATAAACTGCCTCAAGCAAGCACGAAAATTTGTTCCGAAGAACATATTGTTGGTCATCTACAACTCACTTATCTTGCCATTATTTGATTATTGTGATGCCGTATGGGCAAATTTGAATAAGGGCCTTTCTAGCAAATTACAAAAACTGCTAAATCGTGCGGCTCGCATCATTTCTTTTCAAGGATATGATATCAGGTCAAGCGATATTTTAAATCAATTAAACTGGGATCAGTTGTCTGTTAGAAGAAGTAAACGGATATGTGTTATAATGAATAATATCATTAGTGGCACTGTACCTGACTATCTTAGCCAAATGTTTATGAAAAGTGATGAAATTAACTCATACAGGCAAAGGTTAAGAGAAAGTGAAAATAATTTAATTATTACTCGTATTCCAAAAACAGAATATTGTAAGAAAAGTTTTTCCTATAGAGGTCCAAAACTTTGGAATTCACTTCCAAATGAGCTTAAACTCTTGCGGAATAAATATCAATTCAAAAATAAACTATCTGCATACACGGAAATTGTCAACTAAGTTAATCCTCTTTATTTTTCTCAAAATTCAAAATTGTAAAAATATTTACTATGTTGTATTTAGTTAGTTGAAATAATTACTGTTAGATAGTGATTCTTTTTATATTTTTAATAATACGGCTTTCATGGAAAGAAGTTTAATGTAACTTATCGAAATTACCGTATTCAAATAAAGGTGAATCAATCAATCTGTCTCTGTCTGTCTGTCTGTCTGTCTGTCTGTCTGTCTGTCTGTCTGTCTGTCTGTCTGTCTGTCTGTCTGTCTGTCTGTCTGTCTGTCTGTCGGCCCGGCCCGGCCCGGCCCGGCCTGTTCGTTCGTTCGTTCGTTCGTTCGTTCGTTCGTTCGTTCGTTCGTTCGTTCGTTCGTTCGTTCGTTCGTTCGTTCGTTCGTTCGTTCGTTTCTTCGTTCGTTTCTTCGTTCGTTCGTTTCTTCGTTCGTTCGTTTCTTCGTTCGTTCGTTCGTTCGTTCGTTCGTTTCTTCGTTCGTTTCTTCGTTCGTTCGTTCGTTCGTTTCTTCGTTCGTTTCTTCGTTCGTTTCTTCGTTGGTTCCTTCTCCGTTTCTTTCTTTGTTCGTTCCTTCGTTCTTTTGTCCCTTCGTTGCTTCGTTTCTTCGATAGTAACGGACGATTTCGATGCAAATACTGCTAGCTTATTAATTAACCAAATTTTGTTTTTTGTTTTTGTATATTTTTTTTTGTAGTCTTTGGTATCTTCCCAGGATGGACTTAATCAGGTAAGTTAAAATGTGTGTAAGTTAGAATTCAAACAATTAGGTAAACGTGCATGTACAAATTTTTCAAATATCTTTCACGCATGGTTTTACGAGACGTCTCCTTAGACGAATAAAATCGTCTGGCGTGATACTGGGCAAAAAGTTAAAGTTGTCCCACAACAACAATGTGCATGAAACAGAGTTGGAAAAAAGCTGCGGGTATGCGGGTACCACCCGGAGGAAGGTTTACTTTAGTGAGGAAGGTTTAAAGTGAAAACACGTGAAACAACACATACGGTAATCTGAGAAAGTTACAACTGATCAAGCAAAGTGTCGAGAAGAAATGCGATTTGCAGCAAAACATTGGCTAACCAACAATTATGCAGCACTGGCAGTGGCAGCAGTTACATGTGTGAGACATGTACGCTGATGTCTGCTGTGATGTCTATCTTCGCAGCAGTCGAGGGTAGTTGGCAAGCTATCAGTCAGCAGCGGTCAGTTATTAGTAGCTATTGTAGTATGCCAAAGCTTGCCTAGGAAAACCTAGAAAACCAAGGTACTGTAAAAGTCACGCAGTATTTATGAACGTTGCAAAACACAAAATTCTCGCTATATATTTTGAGGAAGGTTATCTAAACTTAAAAACCCATCCGGAGGAAGGTTGAATACTTTTTCCAACTCTGGCATGAAAGGGTTAAATCCATTCAAATCATTGTTGATTATATTTTGTTCATGTGTTTTAGCTCCCGAAGATACCTTCTTTCGACGATTTACACTTCAGGTAATAATTAAGTTTATTGAGTATCATAAATGTTAATACTGTAGCTAGGGATATATACTGCATCTATGGGGGCTTTCCATTTACACGGTTAGACCGGTCAGTCCGGTTAAATGGAACATGATTCGTTTGAGGCCTGGGATGGTCTGAGTGGAAAATTTGGTCCTAATCAAAAGGAAGTCCATTCTGGTCGGACTGACCGGTCTAACCTTGTCAATTGGAAAGCGCCCTATGTTGTAAGGTCTTGTTTACACGAGACCAAGTTATCTCTGAAGGATAACTCCGGAGATTGCGTCAAAGTTGGCCCTGTTTCACGTGATAAAACGCAACTACCGAGTTATCCCTGGCCCCCGAGAATGTGAACGCTTGACCCCCAGATGACAATATAGTTACACATGCGTATAATTATACAAAAGTTGACCCAACTCCCCAAGATAACTCAGGTGGAAGTGTTCCCAACTGTCATGTGATATTTTTGGTGACAGAGATAATCCTACAGTACCTCCCGAGGTAAATTGCCTCGTGTGAACAGGTCCTAATAGGGCGGGGGTTGGATAGACTATAGACTTGCTTGTTAAGTCTCTCTAAAGCCCTAATCAAACGAGAACGCAAGTCATCGCAAGTTGCAGTCACGAATTTCTGTGACCGTCGTTTGAACACCCAAATTAACAATTTCATGAGTGTTTTAAACAAGTTTTAACTTTGTCACAGTACATAATATTTTCGGGAAATTATTCAGAGCGGCTGGCTGTAGCGTGACTGCCAACATGCGATGATTTGCGTTCTCGTTTAATCAGGCCTTAAAACTGAAGGGGAGAGCGGAAGAGCAAGATACTTATTAAACTTGGCGGAAATTGAATCTTATATATTCTGGTGGGAAAATTTATTGACATGTGCATGATAGGTGGAGCAGTAGAAATGAACTTTACACCTTCAAAGTTGCATTCAGGACAATAAATTTTGGAAAATGTGCTTGAAATACACCAAATTTCTCGACAAACGTTGCCATTTCTTTCTTTATTGTATTCTCGAAAACAAAGCAAAGTTGTTTTTGACGTTATGGTATATTTATTGGCTGCCCTATACTCTATTTCAGCGATGTTGATGATGACAGATGTAGTGACTGTGCTTCCCGACATCCTGGCCGTTCTCATCGTTCTCGTAGTCTAAGGTAAAACGTTACATTATTACAGGCCATTATTGTAAGTACACCATCATGATAAATACTCTATCATTATAAATAGTTACATCATTATTAGCACACCATCATTGTAAACACATCATTATGAGCACTATCATTATAAACGCACCATTATGAGCACTAACATTATAAACGCACCATCACCATAAACACACCATTATAAACACATCAGTATAAACACACCATAATAAATGCACCATTATGAACACTATCATTATGAACACCATTATGAGCACTATCATTATAAACATATCATCACCATAGACACACCATTACCATAAACACACCATTACTATAGACACACCATTACCATAAACACACCATTACCCTAAACGCACCATTACCGTAAGTACACCACCACCATAAACACACCATCACCATAAATACACCATCACCATAAACACACCACTACCATAAACACACCATCACCATAAATACAGTAACACACCATCGCCATAAACACACCATCACCATAAACACACCATCACCATAAACACACCATCACCATAAACACACCATCACCATAAACACACCATCACCATAAACACACCATCACCATAAACACACCATCACCATAAACACACCATCACCATAAACACACCATTACCATAAACACACCATCACCATAAACGCACCATTACCATAAATACACCATAAACACACCATCACCATAAACACACCATTACCATAAACACGCCATTATAAACACACCATTATAAACACGCTGGTATTATAAACACATCATAAGCTCACCCATCACCATAAACACACCATCACCATAAACACACCATCACCATAAACACACCATCACCATAAACACGCCATCACCATAAACACGCCATCACCATAAACACACCATTACCATAAACACACCATTACCATAAACACACCATCACCATAAACGCACCATTACCGTAAGTACACCATAAACACACCATCACCATAAACACACCATTACCATAAACACACCATCACCATAAACACACCATTACCATAAACACACCATTATAAACAGGCTGGTATTATAAACACACCATTACCATAAACACACCATTATAAACAGGCTGGTATTATAAACACACCATTGTTATAAACACATCATTATTACACCATTACAAACACACCATTATCATAAACGCACCATCATCATAGACACACCCTTATAGACACACTATCATCATAAGACACACCATTATAAACACACTGGCATTATAAACACACCATTATTACATCATCACAAACCGACCATAATCACAAACACGCTATCAACATAAACACACCATCATTCTTTCGTCATCACTCGTGATCGCTGAAAAACTGTATTTCGCAATCCAACCGAACTTATAATGATTATAATTTGCTGACGTAAATTTAAATCATTTGAATAATTTAACAGGTTAGTTACCAGTACCCTGCTATCCGAACTGCGCAAGTTGTGGATTTGATAACATATATATAGATATTTTTTTATATATAAACATTTTTCAGAATTACTTTCAGGTTTTCATCTCGCGTGTAATTTTGCGTGTAAGTGGACTCCACGCGTGTCGAGATTAGCACCCTCGCCCGGGCTCCGGGCCTTCGGCCCTCCGCCCGGGCTCGGGGATAATTTTTTTTGCGTTCTTGACAAGAGAAAATAACTCTTTAAGAATCCCTCGAGATTCTATTTTGGGGTGTTTGTCTGAGTTTTGGCTTGTATTAAATTTATTTCCAGCTTTGCTCAAGAAAATGGGCTGGCAGGTTGCGGGGCTGGCAGCTCTGTCCTTACACGTGGCAAAAATTGTTATTATCTTTGACTAGAAACTTTGCACTATCTTTGCACTATATGCCAGACCATTTGTTTATCGGAGCCATTGTGTTCACATTAAGCCACAGCTGTTTGCATTACGAATGGATACTTGTAAACAATGGCTGTTAAGTTAACGTCGTGGCTGTAAACTATTCAATGTTGTAATACAATAAGACGTCTGTTAATAAGACGTCAACTCACTTGGGTCAACACAATTAAATATGTGGCTTCTCTGCATCTATATAATAAAGCTTTTAGCATATAGACAAATGCGCGATTGTTTACATCGTGGCAGTTAAGTATTTTATGACTATGCATGTTAACCCACTGGTCAACATGGTAGAAGGTCGTGTCACCCCTGTGAACTTAGCGGGTGATTTGGCAGACGATTCGAAATTCTGAATATTTTGATAGAAATACAACTATACAAGCCAAACACACAGTCTTGCTCTTAAAAAAAACTTTTGATGACTACATTTTTAATTCAGCGTTAAATTCTGTAGAACCTATGTCAATTTGATAAAATTTCCATGGAATTGAGCCATAACAAATTGCCTTTTAATATATTACTGTTGTGTATTTACGATCGTCTGAAGATTATGCTACTAGCTTCACGTTATGTTGTCTAGCGAAGGAGTGGAAAAAAGACCCTGGATGTGAGACTGAATTCAGAAACCGAACTTAGTTAATTGATTTCAACTTTTTGGTTGCTGTTTTTACTGCATTTTTAAAATCTTTTTAGTGAAATATATTTATAATTGCTTCTTTAGCCCTCCCAAGCAAAATCTTGAACCAAATGAGATCTTAGCTATTACTTCTGTGTACAAAGAAAGATTTCCTAAGGTTAGTACAGTAGGATTTCCTTTAGTTAGTTTCAGA
This sequence comes from Paragorgia papillata, assembly GCA_035771165.1. Lineage (NCBI taxonomy): Eukaryota > Metazoa > Cnidaria > Anthozoa > Scleralcyonacea > Coralliidae > Paragorgia > Paragorgia papillata. The sequence goes on along the minus strand of JAWNZC010000340.1, from coordinate 5,960,730 downwards.
AATTGCAGCTTGATGTTAGTAATAATTGTCAGTTGTTTGCTGTACAAGCTGTGTTAGTTAGTAATACTCAGAAAAACTCTGAGCTCTAAGCTTGTACAGCAAACAACTGACAATTATTACTAACATCAAGGTGCAATTTCTGAAACTAACTAAGGGGCCGTTTACATGAAACCCGATTGAGTTTCAATCCGGATTGAACTCATTCCGCTTCTGACCAAACCCCTTTATCTGTTTACATGAATCCGGATTGAGATTAGCTCATTCCGGATTGAGTTCAATCCGGTTCTCATTCCGGATTGAAATCTCATTCCGGATTGAAATTTCGTTCCGGAATCATGTAAAGGCGGTGCGAGTTTCATTCCGGAATGAAAAACGTGACAGAGAGGACTAGAACAAACAATGCATGCGTGTTTTCAAATATTTACGGATTTCAGATTTCAGGCGGATTTCAATCCAGAAACCCAATTCCCATGTAAACACGGATTGACTTCGCTTTTCAATCCGGATTGAAACTCAATCCGGATTCATGTAAACGGCCCGTAACAGTGTTTAACTGGAAACTTACTGTTACAACGCCACTTGTGGACCTACAAGTACTTGTAACCGAGCGGTTAAGACTCGTTCCCGAAGGACTGGGCACATTCTAAGGTATAATTACCTTAAATAACCTTGCTCTGCTATCTGAGTTCTAGTGGCCCAATGGTTAGAGCGTCTGGCTAGCATTCAGAATGTTGCGTGTTCGAGTCCCGCTTAGAGCTCAGAGTTTTTCTGAGTATTACTAACACAGCTTGTACAGCAAACAACTGACAATTATTAGGATTTCCTTTGTTTTTGCAATGAGATTTTTGCACGTATATTAAATTTGCTTCTCTTTTTTAAGGCTGTTGAACAAATGGAAGAACTACTGAAGGTAATTACATTTTTTTTTAACGTAACAAGCCATGAAAAAACTAAAACTATAGGGAGCCACCATAACGGGAATTGGCAACGTAAATTAAGTTTATCTGACTTGAGAGAAGTTGTGAAATTGTAATGGAAGACCTTTTAGAACTTTTTTGTATCAGTCTACGATTTTGAGATATTGTGAAATGTAATTTAGATTAACTTTTTTACGTCTTCAGCTCTGAAGACGTCCTGAGTCTCGAGGACGAAAGTTCATCAATTAAAAATTGTTCAATTATACATGGTGTATCCACTAACCCCTATTTCAGTTTCCTGAATATGTAAATGAGATGGTCTCTGACGTCATAAGCAGGGTACACCATTTTCATGCATTACAAAATCACTTACACCTCCACGATTGCTCAACATGAAATATTCAGTGTCATGAAAATTTTAATGGTCGCACCTTCAAGTGATTTTGTTGGATTCCTTCCTTCCTTCCTTCCTTCCTTCCTTCCTTCCTTCCTTCCTTCCTTCCTTCCTTCCTTCCTTCCTTCCTTCCTTCCTTCCTTCCTTCCTTCCTTCCTTCCTTCCTTCCTTCCTTCCTTCCTTCCTTCCTTCCTTCCTTCCTTCCTTCCTTCCCTCCCTATGTGTGAAAATGCTCTACCCTGCTTATGACGTCAAAGACCATCTCATTTACATAATAAGCAAATTGAAATATCTCGAAAACGAAGAGAAATACAGCAAAGATGTAAAAGGTCTTCCTTTACCGTTTCACAAGTTCTTTAAAATTAGACAAACTTTGTTTAAAATTGCTAAATTCGATTTATAAGTAATTAACAATTAAAACAGTGGTACTTCTATGCCCGAGTGGAAAAAATATTGTAGTTTCTGGGACCGCAAAGGAACACATGAAAATTTTCTGCCAGTGTAACGAAGCACACTCTGCTTCCTGTAAAACTCATTTACTATCAGCTTACAACATCTCTCAAATCATTCTACCATGGTGACTATAATTGTATATCCAACTCATTAAAAAACCCAACTAAACTAACCTTATTTATACTGGATAACTCTATCAGTTATATCTAAACTGTTAGCCTCAGAGGTCCAGTAAGGGCCCACCCTCATTGGTCCAGTATTACTACAGGAGGAAACCGGAGTACCCGGAGGAAACCTGTGGTGTTTGGTAGAGTCAGAATTTTTTTTTAATCAGATCTCTGCACCATGCAGGAATCGAACCCGGCTCGCAGACGTGAAAGGCACGTGCACTAACCACTGTGCCACCAACACCCCATTACCTCACAACCGTGTTTAACGACCATGTGCTTACTACCTCAGAACCACCCATATGTTACGTCATACATTTCCACACAAGTAATCTGTAATCACCACCATGTAACTGTGTAGTACTAACAAGCTGTCAAAGTAAATACTATATTTTAACAGAAAAAGTAATTTCAGTGTTCACTGAGAATTTTGATACTAATATTGAAACTGCATCTCGGTTATTATTTAACAATTATTCGCCGAAGGCGAGGTGAATATCGGTGAATAATAACCGAGACGAAGTCGAGGTGAATAATTGTTTTAGTATAAATACACATTTTCGTACTTCTAGGAACAACATTTTCTTTACAATTGTTAATTTCCTCGTCTGTCGCATTGACAAATTGGCTGGCGGCCATTTCGAATAAACGCTGTAGGTGATTATCGAGAATTAGTCCGAAGTAACTCGACCAATCAGCGCGCGCGATTTTCTATGATCACCTGTATATTTATACTAATACCTATTCTCTTATCTTTTTCGTTTTTTTGTAAGTTTCTTTTTTCTGCCCCCTTATTTTACATGTATCTATTTATTTATTCTTTTTTTCTCTTTTTTCTTTGCTATCTAATTCCTTGTGTTTTCTGCTGACCAAAACATTTCTGGGACCAACGTCCGCTATTTCTTCTACTCCTGCTTCAATGTTTAACCTTTCTATTATTGTACGTTATTAGTGTTTTCAGCTTGAGTTGGTAAAGTTTCTTCGTATATTTTTTGCTGTACAAGCTGTCGTATAAGTAAACTCAGAGAAAAACTCTGAGCTCGAGACGGGACTCGAACCCACAACCTTCCGAATGCCTGCCGGACGCTCTCACGTTTGAGCCACTGGAACTCAGATGGTAGACCGAGGTTGTTTTCGATATTTATACGGCCTGGGAACTAGTCAATCCATATACGTGTGTCACAAATACTTGTTGGGCTACAAGTCGCATTGTGTCAGTTTATTTTCCGTAAATGTTTTTTGTACGTTATTTAGGTTATTAGTTTTTTCAGCTTGAGTTGGTAACGTTTGTTCTAACCTCGGTCTACCATCTGAGTTCCAGTGGCTCAATGGCGAGAGCGTCCGGCTGGCATTCGGGAGGTTGTGCATGGTTCGAGTCCCGCCTGGAGCTCAGAGTTTTTCTCTGAGTTTACTTACGACAGCTTGTACAGCAAAAAAACATGCGAAAAAACTTTCTATTATTGCTAAGCTTTGGTCCCGTTTTGTAAGCTCTGAATACGTGCCGCGCGGTGTGGCGGTCTGAGATTGTCACCGTGCTGAGATTGTATATTAGTTCGTGTAATCGACCTTGTGTCTAGAGTAATGAAACTTTTTGCTTTAAAATAGTTGATTTATGAAAACTTTCAAGATAAAATCCAAAGTTTATGCTAAATACCCACGTAGTCTTTTCAAGCTTGAAACTTGCATTTTTTCACTCTTTGAGAAATTTTTTCACTCGGCTTAGACAACGTTGCTTTTTTTGTAATTACTACGCCAATTAACTACCTAATAATATACAGGGCAAAATTACTTGCACTTGATTGGTTCTTTAATCTTAATCAGCAGTACTTGCATGTGATTGTACTTGCATGGGAGCACGGTTGGCGTGTGCTGTTAGGGCGCTGCCTCTCACCAATAGTTAAGCCCGATTCGACGGGGTTAGTACTTGGATGGGTGACCGTCTGGGAATAACCCCGTTCTCGAGCTTGAGACTCATGTGAGTAGAGTTTAGTTGGTCTCTCCTGTGCTCCGAGGGTTTTTCACCGGGTTCTTCGGTTTTTCTCCCTCCGCAAAACCAACACCTAGGTCTTAGCTGTAATTCGTGGGCCGATATGTGCCGTATGGCGGCTGCCTGAGCGCCTTTAATATGCCTTCGACTCGGCCATATAAAAAAATATTGTAAGGCGCATTTGAAAACCTTAAAGTTGAATTTGCGCGGTATGAATAAATGTTGTTATTATTATTATTATTATTATTGGTTGCTTTGTTACTTAGCTACAGTGAACCTCAGAGGACTGATCTTTTTTCAACAAATCTGCAAGGTTTTTCGGTCTGAGAGTGCTTTTTTTGTTTACTTTGAGCTAATTTAAACTATTGAAGGAGTGTAAACTATTAGTGAAAATGAATACACTACAAAATTTACGAACTTTTGCCTGTGTTTACAAAAAGAAAGCTACAGGCACAGCGATAGAGCGAGGAAAATTGGAATGTTACCGAGCACCGACCCTGATAAGGTACATGTACTGTACTTCGACATTTTCTGGACATAACATGCAGTAGCTCTTGAATAATTTTGCCCGCTATATTATTAACACATAATCGCATGAGCTCTCGTAAAATTAAGGTTTAATTTCACTCGTGTTTTCAAAATCTTACAAATTACCCTCGTCGCTTCGCGACTCGGGCAATTTTGTAAAATTTTGAAAACACTCGTGAAATTAAACCTTAATTTTCCTTGGCCCCATGCGATTACCTATACAAATGAGTCGTTTTTTAAGCTATTCAAAACATTATACCAGTTATATGTCTTTTATCAGTTCCAAAACACCTGGCTATCGTCTTGTGTTTTAAATCTAATATAGCCTTGGCAGTGGCGGTTCCAAGGGGCCTGGGGCCTCTTTTTGGGCAGCTAGAGTATGGATTTTTTTAAATTTAATTCGAAGGAAATCAAATGAGTTGTCAAACACGAGATTTGGGTTATGCTACATCGTAGAGATTTATCTTGAAATTGAACTTATATTTAAAGGAGCAGTGTCACCATTTGCGCATCTTTTTTGCGCACATAGAAATAACTTTGGAAAAATATCGGAAATAGCTCTAAATCGGACAAGAAACCAGAGAAATTAATCAAATGATATTTACCTTCTACGGTATTCCAATGAAAGCAGATGGGATGTGAAGTCGCTATCGCTACATGCACCATATCCAGCTACGATTTTAGCATCTTTCCATGACTCAAATATAGTCAGTGATAAGTAAATACGTTTGTGCTGACTATTCCAGGCTTTCTGTGAACTATTTGATCCCTCGTATTTTCTCTTTCGGCCTGAATTATCACGTCGTCCACCATGTGCCCCGCCAAGTGCGGCCGCCATCTTGGATCAACAAATTTGAAAACCTACCGGCTGTAGTTTTTCAAGTTGGCGCGTGATTATTGCGTGGGCTTTGTGAGTGACACTGGTATTTTTCTCCGCTGTGATTATCACTCGGATAGCCGAGTATTGGTTGAAAGAAAGGCAACGTATACTATTTTATGTACATGCAGATCAGTTACAAACTAGTTCACGCTAGATCGCTTGCGCGTATTGTCGACGGAGCTGTCAACAGTGCACAAGAGTGCCTTAAAACGCCTCAAATTTTGTTGTTTGCAAATTGTAAAATCAGACATTTTGCTTTCTCAGATTGCACGAAATGCCATTTCAGAGACTCTAGATGTTCAAAGTAGTCCGGGTCATGCCCCCTCTAGCAGCTGGGCTCCGGCTTCGCCCTACACGCTCGACGACATGATGGGCCCTTCCTTTCCAAAAATCCTAGAGCAGCCCATGGCTGCTACTCGTGTTTTAAATATTACTTAAATGTCCAAGATGAATGTTACTAATACTATTTTATCATTTTTTTTGATATTCATGCATATAGGAATTTATCGAAAGCCATGTCGAAGACGATAACGAGGTGAAGAAAGTTGCAGATGGTGTTTCGAATTTTTTCTTAGTTCAGGTGTGTGCTCGCTCATAACGAGTAATTATCACTTAAAGGGTATGGGCAATTTGCATTATCGCAATGCATGCTGGTAGTTTAGGTACGGATTCACTTTCAGGGGAAATGGCCGGCGTCAGGCGAGCATTTCGCCTGAAAGATTAATTCACTGTTTTAGCGGTATTTTCTTTCCCGAATGAGAGATTTTTACTTCTCGTTAGGACAAGTAGGTTATGAACTATGTTTTGTGTAAATGGGAGCGAAACCGCTTTTGAAACTGTCGAGAAAATTACTTCAGAGTTGTCGATGGAGTGAAGAACGTTCGAACAAAACCATGCTTGAAGAAATAACTTTTTGCACATTTCTAGGTGAGTAAAGAAATCGATTGCTGTACAGTAAGCCATTTGGCCTCACATTCATGCATATGTAGTAGATCTATTCAGATCGTATAGTTGATGCCCTTGTAAATGTCTCTTCTCTGCATTTTCGCTGGTTGAAATTGACAAGGCTTTGAAACAGCTCACGATCACTTGTTGTTGGAATAGCATCACCTCGTCAGGCTTTGTTTTGATTTGTTTTGCATGTAAAAAAAACTTGTTTCACTAGCCACTGTTCAGGTATTTTGCAAAAACTCCGAGTGCAAAGTGATTTCGATTTCACTTGGGTTTTGGTCTTTGTTTTTCTTCTCTTCCCTTTTGTACTGGTGAAAATACTGTATAAATTTTAGTGTGGTGTAAAATACAGTACAATAGGCTAAAATAATTGTTCTAACGTTAATTCTATTCGACTGTTGAGTCACAGAGCCCTAGTCGTCGTTTTTAACCTATAGCTATAAATTGATTCAATAATATAAACTGTAGGCAGATATTTAAACTGTTAGGTAGCCAGCTGAATGCTGTAAATTTCTAATTAAACTGTAAGTCTGAATTAGATATCCAATAATAACTCTTTGCATTTAAAACTTGGGGACTTGTTTTGTTTTTTTACAAAGTCTCATCATCTGTGCCTGTGGCACCAGCTGCAGGGGGGGGGGGGGGGGGGGCAAGCTGCCCCTATTTGTCACACGAACCGTTGGTGTGAAATTTGATGAGAAACAGGGGGGAAAGAATAATTAATGTTAGCAAAATTGCAGATATTTTTCCATGTTTATTAATAACATCCAGTGGCATAGCCAGGGTCTTGAGTTTTGGGGGGGCAAGAACCTCAAATTCCTAGGGGTTGGGGGGAGCATGCCCCCTGGAAAATTTTGGATTTCTACGGTCTCTGAAACACTATTTCCTGCATTTTGAGGCAAGAATTTAAGAGTACAGTAATCCAAAAGCCATAAATTACATAATTTTGTTGAAATCAAACCAGAACATAGAATGATACACATCAGAATATCTTTAGATTTACATGTATTTATAAACCAGTCGTAAATGTAAAAACAAGTTGGAGGCATTTTGTATAGACCTTAGTATTGTAATTTATAGCATAGCATGCCTGCTAAATATATAACACATTACTAGTCTACTCACTTGGCCTTTAAACAATGTGCCCCCCCTGCAAGTTTCTCAATGGATTTAAACTTTTCACGAGAATGGTCTTGGAGACCATTGGGGGGTGACCACCCAACCCCAACCCCCTTGACTATGCTACTGATAACATCACCATGTTGCATTCTGCAAAACGTAAGTCACTTGCATGATGATGGCTAATTGAATTTTCCTATAAATGTCTAAGAATGTTGTTGAAAAAGAATGTCTACGATATACAGCATGCCCTCAGACCCCCTGGGCCCCAACCCCCCTGCCCCCCCCCCCCCCCCCACACACACACACACGCGCACACCAATATGCCAGTCCTGCCAGTGCCTTACACTCTTGTATGGGCCAAATGGGAATGGACATTAACCTGTTTTGAAGGAAGTCCAGCCATGTTATCTAAACCCTCAAAACTTGTGACACTACAGATATGTTGTGTCAAATAACCAGATCTTTCTCCAGCAGACCACACCTACTGTAAGCCTAGAAGGGCATAAAAATAATTCTTCTAAGGGAAATTATTAGTGCCTGTGTCAGTGACAGTGTCCTCCACTTTTCCATTTTCTTTTGACTTGGCTGTTATTGGATCCACTGTATCTTTACAGTCTTTCACAGGTGGGACTGAGAAAGTCATAAAAAATGTTTCATAATTTGGAAACCCAGTGTGCAATTCCCATTTTTTATTACTGTTTTTGAAACATTGAACTGAAAATGTTTGCTGTTCTACTTTCTCCCTTAGACTCATAGAGCCAAAATTTCATCATAACCATATTAGATTTTATTTTTCTCTGGTCCAGTATCCAACTCAATATTTGTGTGCTCTGATTGGCTCAGTGGCAAGCAGTTTGTTTCCTCCTATCCAGATCTTGCAACCAAACAGGTTAAATATATGCCTACAGTGCATTCTTTACATGTTAATAAAACCACTCTTAGTACTACAGTTTATATTATTGAATCAATTTATAGCTATAGGTTAAAAACGATGACTAGGGCTCTGTGACTCAACAGTCGAATAGAATTAACGTTAGAACAATTATTTTAGCCTATTGTACTGTATTTTACACCACACTAAAATTTATACAGTATTTTCACCAGTACAAAAGGGAAGAGAAGAAAAACAAAGACCAAAACCCAAGTGAAACCGAAATCACTTTGCACTCGGAGTTTTTGAAAAATACCTGAACAGTGGCTAGTGAAACAAGTTTTTTTTTCATGCAAAACAAATCAAAACAAAGCCTGACGAGGTGATGCTATTCCAACAACAAGTGATCATGAGCTGTTTCAAACCCTTGTCAATTTCAACCAGCGAAAATGCAGAGAAGAGACATTTACAAGGGCATCAACTATACGATCTGAATAGATCTACTACATATGCATGAATGTGAGGCCAAATGGCTTACTGTACAGCAATCGATTTCTTTACTCACCTAGAAATGTGCAAAAAGTTCTTTCTTCAAGCATGGTTTTGTTCGAACGTTCTTCACTCCATCGACAACTCTGAAGTAATTTTCTCGCCAGTTTCAAAAGCGGTTTCGCTCCCATTTACACAAAACATAGTTCATAACCTACCTGTCCTAACGAGAAATAAAAATCTCTCATTCGGGAAAGAAAATACCGCTAAAACAGTGAATTAATCTTTCAGGCGAAATGCTCGCCTGACGCCGGCCATTTCCCCTGAAAGTGAATCCGTACCTAAACTACCAGCATGCATTGCGATAATGCAAATTGCCCATTGGCAATATTAATTAAGTTTGCCTAATTTGAAATAACTCGTCAAATGGTGAAGGAAGACCTTTTACAACTTTGTCGTATATTTTTCTTCATTTTGGAGGTATTTCAATTTGTTTGATATGTAAATGGGATCTCTGACGTTATAAGCAGGATAAAGTATTTTCACACATAACAAACCCAGTTATATCTCCAAGTTTGTTCGACAAAATCACTTGAAACTGTGACCATTAAAAATCCTCTTGACACTGAACATTTCATATTGAGCAATCATGGAGGTATAAGTGATTTTGTAACGCGTGAAAATGCAAACACTCTGCTTATGACCTCAGAGACCATTTCATCATAGTCAATCGAGATATGGTCTGGAAACTCGGCAAACTTCAAAGCGCCTATAATGAGCTGTGATTTTATGTTGAACCGTACCTTAAACCGTGCACATCCTTTGTTTTAGGTTTATTAATATTTAAATAGCACGGTTGAGTGATTGAACTGAAACGTTGCTATTGGACAATTCGTTCATTATACTAAAATACAATGTGTTCAGTGATTTCATTTACCTACCACATACCAAACACACTGAAATATATCTCAAAAACGAATTTCACAAGTTGTTTCAAGTTAGACAAACTTAACTCTTTCCTGTCCGAATCGGTCTTTAGTATTTTATTCTGGCTAACGCCAGACGATTTTATTCATCTCTGGGAAAGCCCTCAGACAGGAATGAGTTCATTTACATTGCCAATTCCCTTTAAGTAAAAAAAATGTCGAGTTATCGATGTAAATTTTGATATTATTTATAATATTAGCAAACTATTATACTTGTTCTTTTGGAAATTCTGGAATTCGAAATGATTTGTTATAAACAGAAAGTTATGAAAACTGCCACGACTCTATTGGTTTCTGGACTTATGAATTTCAGCAGCACAAAAAGGTGGCGAGGGGTCGAGATTTTTTGGCACGAAATACTGGTGTTTCAAGCGGAACCCATCTTCCGAATTTTAGGTGATTCATTGTTATGTTTCTACTTGCAGGTTGTCGAAGCTGCTAGAGATTGTTTGAGTAAGTCAAAAGATGGTCTTTTAACCAGTGGATATTTTGTGGATTTAAGCGAAACGTTACAACGTCTGTTGTTTGAGGTAATTTCTTGTACATGGTGTAGTGTAAGAAATGTTTATTATATGGCACAAGTTACTTCCGTGTGTCCTCATTGGCCGAGACGCGTCACGTGCCGGTTGATTATTTTCCGTAACAACCGCGGTTATTACGGATTTTGCCAACTAAACAATGAAAGAAAATCGCAAATATTTTGTGAATTCAGCGACCTGAGGACTAAATCTTATGACTTTTTTTTTTGCCTTATAAATTGTTTAATTAAAATTATTTTTCTTATTTTTCTTAGGCCCGTTCCAAAACAGACAGTGACATACCAGTTGTACAAGTTTTTCATCGACTATTTCTAATAGTTTCAAGAGTTGCTAGACTTATTTTTTGCTTGGTAAGTATATAGCTTCATATGGAACATGGAATGTTGCGATGATAGTTTTTCATCTAGTGAATAACTCCTGTTAAGATACTTTAAAAACTTATTATTTTTTGCGTAATATGCGCTCAAAACTCATTTCTTCTGATCAGATCTACAATCGTAATTATATATATAGATTTTGTTTTGATATTTTATATGTTTCTCAACCCCAACATGTAAACAGTTAATTTTTATTAAAGTGGTTCTCTGATGAAAATATTCTTGGCAATGTTTTTGCATAATCCTAAAGATGTTATGGTAGTTGGTAATCGTGCAAAGTTTCATTTCAAAATTCGTTTCAAAATTTGAAAATGGCAAAACTACGATCTTAGCTGGCACACTTCGTGAAAATAATTCGTTTCGAGGAGGCTGGAACGAGTGTATTTTGTGACGTCACGCAAGGTACTCGTCTAGCTCCTTTAAGGCTTCATGCTATAAATTTCGATATCTACATATATCTGCGTTTGCTGTATCGTTGGAACGCTTGTGAAAAGATGGTGTTTAGTTGTGTTGCGGCCAATTGTACGAATAAAGCTAGTTCACACCATTCCATATTCCATATTTCAACGATGACCGGCCTGAAGCTAAAAAGCGAAAAAAAATGTGGGTTGATTTCGTGAAGGCAAAACGTGTCTTCGAACCTCCGTGTTACCTGGTCAAGCAAAACCGAATTATCAAAAATTAAGGTCCGATCATCTCGGGATTTGTGTATTTCCAAGTATTCATGGCCAAAGACCAGAGTGTAAACGCATCGCTGAACATATGGCATATTAAAACAAGAATTGGATCAATGCTTTGATTACCATTCGCTTATTTCCACGGAATCATTTAGTCTCTTCGTTAGCTTTTCCTCGACCTCTAACCGTTTCTGTTCTTTGCTGTTGTAATTTTCCAACCAGTCTTCGTCGGCCAAAGGTGCTGCGCCATATGCTAAGCCGGAGTTTAATACCTTCCTCTCGGCTTGAATATTCGTGTCATTTTCATCGACATTGATTTCTGCATCCTCTATAACACCATGATGACTCGGACATAAACTTTATTCCGGGATAGACTGATAACTGGTTTCAGAATCTGATTCACTGCTGCATGGACATGATTGCTAGACAATACTGAGAACTTTAAGAATGTGAAGTTTGTCGAGCACCGGCCAAATCGATCGACTGTTTACATGTAAGACCTTGCGTGACGTCAAAAAGACGTGCTAGACCAAGGCTCCTGGTTATAAAAAATTCCGACGGCACTGGGCCAGCAAAAGCCAAATTCAACACGCCATAAAAACCGGACAATTTATCCAAATTGAAATTTTTTTTACTAAAACATTACAAATAAAGAATACATTCGATGAGCTGAAAATTGGTTGTGGGGTTAATGGCACTTTAATGAGTTTTTGAATGCTTGACAAAATTGTTAGTCAGAATAAAATATTAAAGACTAAGTCGGACAGAAAAGAATAAAAGAGATAGCTTTTAGTTTATTCTGTCCGAGAGTTTCTCCAGATGTGGATAAAATTGTCTGGCGCTAGTCATAGTAAAATACTAAAGACCGATTCGGACAGCAAAGAGTTAATTGGAGAATGTGTGAGACTGAATAGTTGTTAACATTTTATTTTAGGGCTTTAATCCAGAGGAGTTTTACAGTAATCTTCAGGCTGAAGAAGTGTGTTCAGTTGATATCGAGGCGTATGTGAAAAATAAGCTAAACTTACGATATACCGAACAAACGTCTCCAAAACAAGAGGTCTCCGTCGATGGGCAGGTAAAATACATTTTAAAATACAGGTTTAAATACAATTATATAGCTAGTTTTTCCGAGTTATAATTCGAAAATGATTTGACCTTCTCTACTTTTGTCTCGCAGATGAATAGTAGCCTGCTTTAGGTCGTTTTCAATCCCATAGCATCATACGCCATCTTGGTTGATTTCTAGTTAATTTCCATAACCCTTCTTAAAAGAAACACTGTGGTCACCGGTTTGTCAACAGTGTTTGCTACATAGAGATCATAATATAAGGCTAGAGGGGGCATTGGGGCCAAAAATGCGAGGAAAATTGAACACCGCCATTACGGGGGCAAAAGCGAGCTAAAATTCGTCTAAAACAAACCTTTTACTAAATTTTCATCATGATTTTTAAGGAAATAAAACTTTTTAATACTTTTTTTTTTGGTCTTATTTCTATTATAAATTCTTACCTTAGTTCTTTATTGAGGCGTCTATTATGTTTGTTGAATTTTTCCACTCCATGGATATAGATTGTGGCCGCCATTTTGAAACCTCGTACCCAGGGTCTTCTCCCTTCGTCCCCAGGGCCATTTGTGGGGGCTGTGCCAAGATGGCGGCCAAGAACAAATGGCCCTGGCACAGGCTGAGCTATCACCACATCTGATTGGTCGAGATAACATTGGATGTTTTAGGTGTTCTGATTGGTGGAAACAAGGCGGCGGCAGGCTAACTCGCGAGCATTTGTTTATAGGGCTCAAATTATATTAAATAAGTGATACCAGAATTGTCGGCTGTTAAAAACAACTTCAAAATGAATGAAAATATGAGGAAAGTTGGCGAAACACCCGTAAAAACGTCGGAAGAATATGTAATGATTGGACGTGTGACTCGTGTCGTCTCTGTGCCCTGGCTGCCATACAACGAAGTCCATGGGACGGCAATTTAGAGTGTTTTCTAAATCGGGCGAATGAAAGACTTGGTGAACAAAGTCAAAAAGTATTTTGGCTGCGAAAGGAAAGTACACCACAGGGCAGAATTTACGAGTTTGGCCATTGAGAAGCAGGCTTTTTCAAACAAGAATTCTCGACTAAACGAAGCCTAAATGTTTTTCAAAACGCTGAATTGAATCCACCGAAAACTCACGAAAACAAGGCGGCCCGGCCAGACAACGGCAATCCAGTTTCTTGCGAATTTGGTACAACGGTGAAGCAAATGATAAATAATAAGCATTTACAGATATTTATTTAAAGTGTATTTATTTTAATAATCCGACAATGTATTTGGAAATTAATGTTTTGATTGTTTTCAGTTTAGGTCAGTCAAGCCGAACTAAATATTCAGTAAAAATTGAGCCTGACTAGGCGCGATAAACTTAGTGAAGACTGGGTCCGAGTCAAAAATGCGTCAAAATATGGCGCATTTTTTGCAGCCTGTGCCAGGGCCATTTGTTCCCGCCATATTGTTTTTGGCCGCCATCTTGGCCCAGCCTCCACAAATGGCCCTGGGAACGAGGTTGGGATATTAGCATTGCCCCTCTAATGGCGGCGTTCAGTTTTCCTCGTACATTTGACTGGACTCAGCGTAGGGATTTCCCCTCTAGTCTTAAATTATGATCTCCATGGTTGGCTAACCGAAAAATTAATTATGATGGCGGACGTGTGCAAATGACGTATAGCGGACGCTATGGTGGCTAAATAGATGAATCAAAAGGACCTTCGCAGTTCTTTTCTGGGTTTTCTCTAGCTTTGAATTAAGATATATTATTAGTATGTTAATATGTCACCAAACTTCAGTGAGTCACAATATTTTTACGATTTTCTGGGATACCTAACCACAACAAAAACGCTAACTCTAGTCAGAAATCTGGCTTGCCGTCAAGCTAACGTGACACATCAATGAGTTTACTGCCATCAAACGGACTTATCACAGCAGTAATTTACTATCCAGGTTAGCGTTTAGCTACAATCATTGACAAAATTCTTGAAACAAAGCTAACATGAAATGGTTTCATGTCCCCCCTTCCCCCCACTTCAATGTTGTGGAACTCAAAACGTGTGCAATTTGCACTCAGTCACCTGCCATTACATTTAAATGTTCAGAGTAACAACATTGAAAAGGGGAGACGGGGGGATAGCAATTTATTAAAAAAAATAGGCTTAGCAATTAATTAACATGGCATGATTCACTCCAGTCGTTTCAACTAATTTTGTCATGGCCAGAAATCGAGGACAGGCAGTGGCCTGTGGGCTCAGATTTAGATGAAAATATTAATTTGAAGATTCTGATGGCTAAATATCGATCATTTCGGCTATAAACAGAAGTCTATAACAATAAATTAAAGTAGAGTTATTCGCTAAAATGTCTTATTGACCCATTTCTTACCCAAATATCAAATTACAAAAGGTTTAGTCGTCTAGACAGGCCTGTACACTCATACTCACAATAATTGCCGCATAAATTTCGGTTATTATTTCCGAATCCACAGTCACATTTAATAATAATAACAGCGGTTAAGAACCTAGCAACAGCTCCATAAGAAATGGCGGACAAGAACCCGAAATTATCGAGCAATGCATTGCTTCTTCACGCCGAGTTCAGTATTTATCTCGGCGCTTGATGGATTAAATTACAACGACTCGGCTGCACTAAAATCGTACATTTTAAGGTGTTTGGGAACCTATTAAACAACGAGAAAGTGGAACGAACAACTCCGCAAAACAAAGTAACGTTCATCCCGAGCAAATTCAGACGTTCGCATCGTGGACAAACAACACAGAAGCAGCCAAAATTGGAGCTCCAAAATAAGTGCTATAGCAGATTAATAGACTTTAAACAGCGAATAAGAGGTATGCTTACGAGGGGCTCGGGAACCTATTTAGGACACTCCAAACTTAATAGAAATTGTAGTGCTCAACGATTGTTCAATTTGGTAAAGTTTTGGACGTTCGCATGTCGGAATTTACAATAGTAAATAACCGAAAATGATTGTTCTTTATATTTCCTTAAGAAATCTATTGAATGAATATTTGAATTAATTAATAAGGGGATTCAGTGCGCATGCTTTGCCGCCTTACTGTCCTCGATTTCTGGCCATGCAATGATTGTAGGCCTAAACTAGGTTCCTGGCTAGGGTCAGGGTTTTTTGTTGGATAGGTGACCTAGAAAATCGCGAGACTCATTAGAGTTTGAAGAAGTTGGAGAAAGCAGCGGAAGGACTGGGGTGGTCCTTTTGAGTTATGTTTTTCTTCTTTTTTTTTTTTTTTTTGCGCCAATTCAGATATACTTTATTCATTTTGGTTACTGAAAATCACGCTGAGAGTCATTGCCCCAATTTGATACTCAGATATTTCTGGCTCATGAACTGTATTATTAGAATTCTTTGCATGTGCCGTCCAGGGAAGCTTTCTCCATTGCTCCCTCCCCGTTACTTTAATGCTAGGTAATACACATCGCTGAAGCTGGACCGTGTAACAAATAGGTGCATCCATAATATACTTGTATTGTAAAACTTAACGCGATTTTTTAGGATTCTCCTCGGAGCGACGCACCTCCTTCAGAAGATGACTTTGAATACAAAAAACTGATTAGTAACGGCGCTTTTAGGTAAGACCTTATAAGTGTTTAAACTAGAAATACGTTAACACAACAACCCCCTCGCTCGCTTTACGTATATTTTTGTAATATACGCTAATGTGTATACTCGACTGCTCATTTTATTCTTATCACGCTGTGACGTCATCTGTGCATCTATAACTGAACAGACAACGGCAAAATGGAATCTGTTTGTTAAATATATTATGCAATATATATATATATATATATATATATATATATATATATATATATATATATATATATATATATATATATATATATATATATATATATATATTATACATTATATGTTATACATATTTAGCAAATAGATTCCATTTTTCCGTTGTCTGTTCAGTTATAGATGCACAGATGACGTCACAACGTGGTAAGAACACAAAAGTGGCCCACGAGACGTAGTCGAGTGGGTCACTGATGTTCTTACTACGTTGTGACGTCCTCTGTGCATCTATAACTGAACAGGCAACGGGAAAATGGAATCTATTTGTTTTATACAATAAAACAGTTAAAAAAACTTTTGATAATATTCATTGAATTTCCCGCCGAACTTCCGGGGCATTGAAAAAGATGAAGCACGCCATCCGATGTGATCCATACAAAAAAGCAATATGATTGGTTCGTGACATTGGAGTGGCGATTTTCATTGGTTCACAGCAATCAGAACAGGTTGTGACGAAGTCCGTGCATCTGTCCTGTAATAGATCATGGCTCTCGACCAATGAAAACATGCGAAACATTTAGCTTATTGTATAATATATGTTAATATATGTTTCAGTTGTACTATCTAGTTAGTTGCACCTGCCTTTGGCAAATTTTTTTTAAATAAATAAAAATATATACTCGAATATTTTTTAAACGAACAAGATACATTAATCTTATCTGGTCGTTTTAAAATGTATTCAATATATTCCAATATATTCAAGTCTAAGCAATAGGCTCAATAATAGTTTGATAAACTTTGTAAAATGGTATTAATGTTTTAGGCATTCTAAGGGAAACGTTTTATTGATCTATACTTGTAGACACGCGTGTAGAAAAAGCAGGATATGCTATAGTTTTAGAATAAAACATATTCCGAAGAATAATGTCATCCTGAAAACTCAACATATGAGTTAAACAAGTGGAACAAAAGTGAAAATTGTAATATTTCGACTGTATTTCAAAGTCATCATCAGACAAGTGGTGATGACTTTGAAATAAAGTCGAAATATTACAATTTTCAATATAGTTCCATTTGTTTAATTTTTCTTGTTTAATTTCACTTGTTTAATTAAAGGGCATATGACTCGAAATTTAAGTTTGTCTTTTTGAAAAGAACATTTAAAATGATAAAATAACATCGTTTGCAGTTTTTGGTTTCCTTGCTTCGTTTTTGAGATATTCCAGTTTGTTTGATATGCAAATGCACAACTTTCTACGTCACACGTGCATAATGAGTATTATGAGTTACCGAGAGAAGGTTACATATCTTTGCTATTGTGAAACGAAATCACTTGGAATTCTACTTGTTTGGTGTTGTAGGTAGAAACACGCACATGCTTCCTTTGACTTAAGCCCATGTTTTCATAATAGCAGAGATATGTAACCTTTTCTGATAACTCATTATGCACATGTGACGTAAAAAGTTGTGTCATTTGCATATCAAACAAGCTGGGATATCTCAAAAATGAAGCAAGGAAACCAAAAAATGTTATTTAATCATTTTAAATGTTCTTTTCAATAAGACAAACTTAATTTTCGAGTCATATGCCCTTTAATAGACCACTTTCATAACAATTTGAATATTCTTTTATGTGCATTTTAATAAGCCTTTCTAGCCTCGTTTGTGTGTCTGCAATTCAAAAGAATCCTTGCTTTATAACGAGGCCAAAAGCCTCAAGAGGCTCATTTAGATGCACATAAAAGAATATTTAAAGTATCGGCCATTATGAAAAGTGGTCTATATCTTGAATTTTCAGGATGGCATTATTCTTCGGAATATGTTTTATTAACTACTTAATAACCGAGAGTGAGGTCTTTACGGCAAAATATTAAACCGAGGTCTTGCTGTATTGACCGAGCGATAGCGAGGTTAATACGCTCAAGACCGAGGTTTAATATTTTACCGTAAAGACCGAACGGTCGAGGTTATTTTAAAAGTAGTTTATTACATGGCGTTTTTTATTTCAAAATCAATATTGTATTTCTTGGTCTTCGCTTCCTTTAACTTCGTCAAAACACCGAACTAGCGTTATTTTCATCTGTTTCTTTCTCGTCTAGATACTAGAATTTACTTTTATAATGTTCATTGTCTATTTCATCTATTTTCGCCGTTTTTCGGCAATAAAAGTTTCTTATTAGGATTTTTTGTTTGTTTCCAATTGTAGGGCATTAACAATTTTCATAATACCCGTGGGCATTACGGAGAAATCTCGCCCGTCAGCAACCAATCACAGCGCGTGATTTTACCATTAGTAATCCGTGCCATATAATAATCTATAGTTATACCTATGAATGTTACCAGCAATCTTTTTTTAAAACAATTTCCAATTAACATTGTAAAATAAATATAGACCGAAGTTCTCCTGAAATATAGATGGAACTAAAGTTACAAGCGTCACAAGGGGGCTAAGCTTGTTGTGTACATCTATTCCGCTAATCAGTTGTTTTACTCAAATGTTTTAGTGCGGTGTATTTAGTTCGTCATCGGAAAACTGGATTGAGATTTGCTTTAAAGAAAATGAATAAACAAAATATGGTCTTGAGGAATAAGGTTTGTATTTCTATGATATAATATTTGATTTAACTACAGTCTGATTTCTTTTTAAGGGGCGCACATTAGGGGGTGGTTGACACCTCCCAACTCTTGGAAAATGGTCGAAAATGTCGGTACCGAATTGTCTGTCAGATTACCTTTTCGGTTCTTTACCATAGAGATCATATAAATACTAGAGGGGGCATCCTATCTTAATTTCAGTCAACCGCGGGTAACCAATTGAACGCCGCCATCTTGGATTTTTTTGGAGGCAAACATTAGGCGCGTTGGTTGGCAAAGGACTGGGTCTAGTACATTTGCCATTTCAAAGGACTGAAATATCATAGGTAATGGCGGCTGCCATGTAGTATTTATAGGATCTCTATGTTCTTTACTACGTTTTGAGAACTTGAGGGAATGAGTTTAGGGGTGGGGTGGTAATCAAATAGACTGATCAAAAAATGTCGGTCCCAGAACGAAGAGCACCCCCGAAAAAACGTGTTGGATGTGCGCCCGTTGTGAGGCCTTGTATCCAATTATGGAACGAAAGTGACTATGACGGCATTTGTAGCATGATAAAATACTACTCCTACTACTACTCTAGTAAGCATATTTCCACTATGTTGCAATAAACCTCTATGTTGTTTTCTTGTTGATGTATTTAGGTCAATCAGGTGTTTGCTGAACGAGATATCTTGGAATTCACAGATAATCCATTTGTGGTTGGAATGTGGTGCAGTTTCGAAACGAAGGTAAGAGGCGGATCACTGGAGTTAGCGAATTGTAATTAAAAAATTCGGCTATTTGTATAGGCTATGATTTCGAGTGCAATTTGAGAGAAAAGACATGCACGAGTGTACTTACAACATTACAGTGCCCTTTTGTTTCGTCCACTCATCGTATATTTGCATGGTTGTTTAAAATCGCTTTGCTTCTACTACTATTCCAAAAAGTTTACTTAAAGCACTATAAAAATGTTCTTGGTTACTTGTGGGTACTTTACTTGACAGTAATAAAGGATAATTACCTCGGTGAGGGTTAGTACTTTTTTTTGGAAAGGGATCGAACCTGTAACCTATAGTGACCGGTTAGACGCTCTAACAATCGAGCGGTTGCGTTGGCATACGAGATGTGGTTAAAGTGATCTTTAAAAATTAAAGGATGTGTATCTTCTAGCAACAAAAAACTAGCTCGTTCATAAACAATGAAAGAACAGTTAAAAGAGCGATAAAGTTCACTTTTAAAGTTTCTTTTAAAGTGCCAATGCAGCGAAATTTCACCCCAGTTTTCTTCATTCTTCAGATATTCTAGCCTCCTTCGCAGACGTTCTTATGGCTCGCTCAACACTCCCCAAACTAACGTCTGCTCACCCGAGAGCTATATTCCATTCCCTTTGTGTACATGGACCAATGAAATTACACCATTGTCGTGCTAAATAAAGCCGTCCGGGCTGCATGGTGTTGTTATATGTAAATTTGTTTAGTCGAAAGCTAATATTTTGAAAAGTTTGGCCTAGAACTTCACGAAATTTACGAAGAATATTGTTTTGACTATGTTCTTGCTGCCTATGCAAACAAATAAGCGTTGAAAGTCAGTGTAAAGCGTAAGAGCGTTAAGATTGTAAATAAAAGCTCAAATAATATTTAAGTGCATGTTTAGTGTCTGAACCGACTGTCTGAATTAGTTTACTTGAAAGCTAACATTTCGCTTACTATAGCTCAGAGCTTTACAAAATTTACGAAGAATATTGTTTTGAGTATGTTCTTGCTGCCTATGCAAACAAATAAGTATGAAAGTCAGTGTAAAGCGTAAGAGCGTTTAAGAGAAATTTGAGATTGTAAGGTGTTTATTAACAATGTCTGAAGAGACTGGCCGACTGCCCGAATTCAGTTTACTTGAAAGCTAATATTTCGCTTACTATAGCTCAGAGCTTTACAAAATTTACGAAGAATGGTATTATGAATATGTTCTTGCTGCTCGTGTAAATAAATCTGTGCGAAGAGCTTTAGAAAATCTACAAGTGTCGGCGACATATATCTAGCGGACAATAAATTCTACGGGATGTTTGGCCATGTCTGGGTAGCAACCTCGATGTTTATATTCAGCTTCATATTCCAGGCAGTGGCGCTTTCAACTTTATTTCATGTACATGTATTCATATTGCAATTCACAGTTAATACAACATCATCTTATTGATTCTGTTTAAATTTTTGCTAAACTATAATTAGCAATAGTTTCGAAAAATTTGTTCAATGGTTCAAACGATCAGCTCAAGCCTCAAGGTCGAAGGTCAGGTTTCCAGACATTGGAAGTCTGATTCTGATTGGTCAACATTTGGAAAGGAATTTGCTGCTCGGGTAAGCAGCCGGTAGTTGAGGGGAGTGAGAACGAACCTGAACTGACGGCTGCGAAGGAGACTAGAGATATTCAGGTTTGTTTGATATGCAAATGTCATACTTATGACATCACACTGCATAATGACTTTTTTGAAAAGTATGATTTTCTTTGAGAGTGCTTATCGAAAGTACTTAATAAAAATTTGCACTTGCATGTATGTAGCCATGACTGGTCACTAAACGTGTGTAGCTGGGTGTAAAATATTTGGACTATCCTAAAATTGATGCTATTTCAATAAGTCATTATGCAGTGTGATGTCATGTATGGCATTTGCATACCAAACAAACCTGAATATCTCAAGAATGAAGCAAGGAAATGAAATTCTACGAAAGATGTTACGTTGTCATTTTAAGTGTTCTTTCAAATGCAATCATAAAAAACGGGTGAAATTTCGCTGCATTGGCACTTTAAAGAGTTTTACTTTTCAAGTTCGTGTTTCGTGGTTCCGCCACAGCCATGCTTGTTTTCGCGCGAACGAGCAAGCCGTTATGTGTAGTAATGACGTCATATCTACTGATAAATACCACTGTCTGTAGATAGTGAAATTAGCAGTATCATGGCTAGAAATCCAGGACACTCAGCGGCAGTGGCCTGTGGGCTCATATTTAGATGGAAATATTAATTTGAAGATTCTGATGGCTAAATATCGATCATTTCGGCTATAAACAGAAGTCTATAGCAATAAATTAAAGTAGAGTTATTCGTTAAAATGTCTTATTGACCCATTTCTTACCCAAATATCAAATTACAAAAGGTTTAATCGTCTAGACAGGCTTGTACCCTCATACTCACCCATAGTGGAAAGTACGCTTTGGCTGCCGCAGGAGACTGCCGCAGGTTGACAAGACCATGCATTCTATCCTGCCGCAATGCCGCAATGCAACATTATTATATTGCTGCCGCAAGACGCAAGTCAAAAGTTCAAACGACTATACGCAATACCGCTGACCACTAAACAGTAAACATTGAAGCCTTGCTGCCTGTCTTTTACTGTATAACTGTAAGCGTTATTTTGTTTACAAAGAACAAATTTACAAAACTTAACAGGCAATTAATATATTACATAATTGTTTTCGTAGATATTTCATACACGAAAACTCGAAAAGTCCAAATGAATCCCTCAAAAGTCTGTCCCAAAAAAGGCAAAAATTAGGCAAAAAACTCAAAAACTCAAAAGACTTATTAAAAATTCATCTGCCCGGAAAATCAACAAAAAAGTTAAAAGTTCAAAAAACAAACACTCGGTTGAAACCTTTAATCATGTTAAAGTCTCAACCAAAACATACCTGAAGATGTCTCTGATGCCATAATTCTTCTTTTTAAAAAAAAAAACACGTCCTGAACTTGTTGCTGCAGTGCCGGTGTTCATTTGAATAATTTTCGAGCCTGCATGCCAGCAAGGCCCAGCAGTCAAGCATAGCGTGAAATTCAGTACTTCATGTATGATTAATTAATTCATTATACTTGCATGACGAGAGCAAAACAAAAATGCTATCTTACACCCAAATTCTGCCGCAGGTATTTTGTAAACTATTTCTGCCGCAGAATTCTGCCGCACTTTCAATTTTACAGTTTTTCTGCCGCAAGATTTTGCCGCATCAGCAGTTTTTGACCTTTGCCTGCCGCGGGAGATCTCCCGTTAAAGTGCCCGACTTTCCACTATGGATACTCACAAAAATTGCCGCATAAATTTCGGTTATTATTTCCTAATCCACAGTCATATTTAATAATAATAACAGCGGTTAAGACCCTGGCAACCTAGCAACATCTCCATAAGAAATGGCGGACAAGAACCCGAAATTATCGAGGAATGCATTGCTTCTTCACGCCGAGTTCAGTATTTATCTCGGCGCTTGATGGATTAAATTACAACGACTCGGCTGCAATAAATCGTACATTTTAAGGTCTTTGGGAACCTATTAAACAACGAAGAAGTGGAACGAACAACTCCGCAAAACAAAGTAACGTTCATCCCGAGCAAATTCAGACGTTCGCATCGTGGACAAACAACACAGAAGCAGCCAAAATTGGAGCTCCAAAATAAGTGATATAGCAGATTAATAGACTTTAAACAGCGAATAAGAGGTATTCTTGTGAGGGGCTTGGGAACCTATTTAGGACGCTCCAAACTTAATAGAAATTGTAGTGCTGAACGATTGTTCAATTTGGTGAAGTTTTGGACGTTCGCATGTCGGAATTTACAATAATAAATAACCGAAAATGATTGTTCTTTATATCTCCTTAAGAAATCTATTGAAGGACGCCATATTGAATTAATTAAAAAGGGATTCAGTGCGCATGCTTTGCCGCCATGTTGTCCTCGATTTCTGGCCATGGCTTTAAAGCAAATCAAAATTGCGATTGTATCAGCATTGTATAATAATACGAGCTTTACGTATAGAAATTGCAGAAACAAAATGGATATAATTATTGCAATGAATAAATGTACGTACATCTTTGTGTTGTTGGTAGAGCTCTTTTGAGGTTTGCATTACCAGTTATGATGAAAAATATAGTTCTAGTTATCTAAAACAAGTTGTATTTTATAATATTCTTGCACGTTCTTCTTGGAAACATTTCGAAACAACTTTGTTTTTAAAGCCGTAATTTTTCTATATCGTTACTCGTTACAATAGTTGCAAATCTATGCAAACAATATCGGTCAGCCGACTTTAACATTAACAAAGGGACCCATGTATTGCCTGCTGACGCCATCATTTTAGGGAGACTTTTCGTGAGTCAAAGGTAATGAGACCACGCAGCCCCGTTATATAAATGCGAGTGGCCCTGACTCAGTCACTCAAATGATGATAATTGTTGACGTATTTTGAATTTCTTTATGTTTTAGAAATATCTTTGTTTGGTCATGGAATATGTCGAAGGAGGTGATTGTGCTTCTCTACTTAAGAACATCGTATGTCTACCAGCTGATCTTGCTAGGTGAGGTATATAGAAATCGTGTAAAATCTGCAATGCCCCGCAGTGCCTATGTCTGAACATAACTGACTACATTGCCTGTCTTTAAATGAAAACGTATACTGTAATAGCTGTATTATGCCCCCCTTTCTCTCCAACAGCCCCCTTCTCTATTAAGCGTCTCTTTAGAGCTCCGATTTTCAAATCTCTCCCCCCCCCCCCCCCCCCCCCCTCGCTCTTTAAAGCTTCTCCTCATTCTCTAGCTAAAACCCAAGACACATTAGATCAATGGCAGCGTAATCCATTCTGAATTTCAAAGTCTTCTATCTCCAACTTTATGTGTGACAATTTTAGGACTTTCTTATCAAGCTCTGTTTTAAGGATGTCAATAATCCTTCTTGACTGGCATAATGCATGCACTTTATGTTCCTGAAAAAGTTGGATTCGGCAGTACTATAAGCTCATAGTGTTTATTGAAGCTACTAGCATTTCTGAAGAAAACTACATCTATTTTAAACTACTTGTGTTATGTTTCAGTTTTTAGCTTTCACAGATTTGTTAAACGTCTCCTTTTTACCTTCTTCATTCCTCTATTAATTTCCCCTTCTCTACCAAATTTCTAAATATGGACCTTCGCCCTTTGGTCTACAAGTTTAACATAACCTAAATTGTACACACGATCTGTAATTCCACGTTTGTATACTCAAAGTTTGGTTTGCACAGCTCATTGCAGTACACTCTCGTTTCTGCATGAAGTAAAGTTGAAACCGGTGAGACACTGAAGCTTTCCGACATGTTCTATAGTCATACCGTCAAAAAGTGGTGACTGACTGCCTGCCTGTATGCCGGGCTCGATCCAAATTAGCGTAAATCATTGATTGACGGTGTCCTTAATTCGTGCATCGTTGGAAAAACACACATTGACGTTGATAAACAATCCTCGTCCGATAGTTGTTTATTATTCGCTAATAAAGTTTAAAACTATTATTTATAGTGAAACTGCAGTCAAGAAAATAATTACTTTTAAATAAAAGTCATTTGAATTGTTGGGTTTTTTTTAAAAAGTTTGAAAAGTCGTTTGGAATTGGTAATCGTTTTACGATATCTGCTCTCGTACTTGAGAAATGATGTTATCATTCCTCTTAGAATTTTATGCCGCCATTTTGAGTTTGAATAACGGCTCGATTTTGATGTACAGCGGAATTTTCTTTTCAATTTTGACGTCATATTGTCAATTTTGATCTGACGTTGACGATATAAATTCCCTTGTTCATTAAAATTGAGCCGTTCTATGAACTCGAAATGGCGGCAAAAAATACGAGAATGATTACGTCATTTCTCCAATACGAGAGCAGATATCGTAAAACCAACCGTTAACATAAGAAGGGACTATTGTTTAAAGGTAATTAATTTTTTTGACTGAAGTCATAATGTCTTATAAATAATGTCTTCTTTTATGCGGTTTAACAGGCAATATTTCTCTGAAACTGTGTTAGCCTTGGAATATCTACATAGTTATGGAATTATACATCGAGATTTGAAGCCTGACAAGTGAGTGTGTCCTTTAGTATATCGCTACAATCTTATGACTAAGTTGTGTAATGTTTTAAAACACGTTTATTCTTTTTTGTTTTAGTTTACTTATTACGTCAGTGGGTCATATTAAATTAACGGACTTTGGTCTTTCAAAAATCGGACTTATGGAACGTAAGTGCATACAAACAAACCCTCAGAGACAGTAGATTACGCAAGCCCTCATGCCGGGAAATATAGCATTGACGAATACATAAAGACTCTATTTTTAATGGAGTTGATAGTTGAACGCTATTCTCGCTTAAAAGTTTTGGGGACGCAATTCAAAAAGTTACATTGCGTTAAAAAGTTACTGCTCCGTTAAATTGCTTCAAAAAACATTTAAGCCAGTGTAGGGTTAAACGATGTCGGATTCTTCACCTCGCTGCGTTGAGAATTTATTTGTTGACAGTTTATTTAAAAAACACTCAAATATACCAGTGGAAGTTACGCGATACTTTAGGTGGAAAATGTCGAAACTTTGAATAAAATTTTGGCAGGCGTTCTTTTTGCTTCCCGTCCCATTCTCTCTCTCTCTTCAATTCCAACAATATTTGCGCCCGAATCTCGTCTCCAGGACCATTGATCTTTTATGGCCAGTATCACGGAGCCATCGGCTCTGACCGGAACGACTTGTCGGAGAAAGAAAAACGTGGCCTTTCAACCACTGCCTACCGTCATCGCATTGACTAGACAAGTCGTTCCGGTCAGAGCCGATTTCTATTTTATGGGGCTGGGCTAAGCTAGTGAAGTAAAAGTAGCGTGCTGCGTAGGCAGTGTAGAAACAACAATCGAAATATAGTAAGGTTAGATATACTGCCGAAACAGAGAACGTAGGAATCTAACGTTTCGAGCGAAGGCCCTTCGTCAGAGAGAAACGTGGGGCCTTCGCTCGAAACGAAGAGCCTTCGCTCGAAACGAAGAGCCTTCGCTCGAAACGAAGGGCCTTCGCTCGAAACGTTAGATTCCTACGTTCTCTGTTTCGGCAGTATATCTAACCTTACTATATTTCGATTGTTGTAAACTAGTGAAGGCTCTGGGGACTAGATTGGACGCGCCCGTCCTCCCCTTTAACTAAAACCTGACCACGCACGATGTTGAGACTCAAACTTCAAACTCTCTTTGAATCTTTTTAATAGAAAAGGACGAGCTTAAATATGTACATATATATTATACATAGGAAATATGTAACCATGCAATTCCGATAAAACTTTTGAAAGTAAAAAAGGTGACGTTAATTGAATATTTACAAGAATTATGGAAATTAATTATTTTGTAGTGGTGATAGAATTTTGATTATTTTTTGTTATTTATTTTCTTATTTTGTTTCCTTTTTTATTTGCTTTCCGATAATTTATCTAGCTGTTGGTCGTGGTGTTGCATTTTTGCAACTGCTGTTACATTACACAAAACTTGCAAACGTACCACATACACTACAAGTATACTGTACAACTCGTAACATATAGTTTAACACCTTAGTTAGTTGTTTTTGCTCTAAAAACGCTTAGCAGGCTTTTGTAAGCATGAAACGTAAGCTCCTTATTGCCTTGTTTCAAAGTATAAACGTCCTGGGTTGCAGTGTTTTTAGGGACTTTAAGAGCTACGACGTCAACCTCAACGACGACGTCCTCCAAACAAAATAATTATGTTTGCAAAACAAAGAGAACGAATAATTTTTAGACCCAAGAGTAATCTCAACACCGTCGTTGTTCTTTATACAACGCCACTTAGAGCATTTTAGGGAGTTTACGAACTACGACGACGACGGCAGTGGACAACGCTATATAAATTTTCGTATTTAATAGAAAACACGGTTGAATAACTTCCCTGTTTGCACTCAAAGCTTATTTTATGACTTTTAAAACGTTCGACAACTCGTAAAATGACTGCATTGAAAGTGTTGAAGGCATTCGTAAGCAACAGCCTTTATCGGTCCATGACTTCACGTCGTCATGAAGACGTGAAAATACACTCAATGGCGTTGTAAACATAACGAGGACGACTTAAAGATTTCTCTTGGGACTGCAAATTATTCATTTTCTTTCTTTTAAAGGAAGAATTATTTTGTTTGAATGGCCGCGTCGTCGAGGTTGCCGTCGTTGATCGTAAACTCCCTCTTTACGTCTTCAGGACGACGTCAACGGCCAAAAGATGAGAACTGTTGCCTAAGACCCCGTTTACACGATGCCGGTACAATTTGAAAACGGAGCAAAATCATGCCGTTTAGGCCTTGTGTTTACACGATACCGGCACAAAAATGACATGAAAACGGCACAAAATGAAGACGGGTTCCTTGACGGCATGAAATGAAAGCGGAACACTAACCAGTATCGTGTAAACGCCCGTGCCGTAACAGTTTGATGACGGTACTCACGATATATACGACCACAGTATTCGGGTCAGCAGTATTCACAAAGTCTTCTCAATTCTCATTGGAAGAGAATAGTCACACGCTAATCCGTCATTATATTATACCGGCACCGTGTGAACGCAAGACTTTTTGGCCTGTATTTACACACCGGCATGATTTTGTTCCGTTTTCAAATTGTACCGGCATCGGGTAAACGGGCAACCTCGTACCCAGGGTCTTATCTCCGTTCCCCCGCCCCAGACCCAGACCCTGGGTACGAGGTTGGTAAACGGGGTCTAAGATTCACTTCAATACAGACACTACAATCATTTTAGCAATGCTGGGGTGTTTTGAAAGTCATTAAACTAATTTCAAATATCAAATATAATAGTTAGTTAACCGTGGCTTCTTTAAATTGTAAAACTTATCTTGCGTTTTAACCGCCGTCGTCGTCCTAGCATCTTAAAGTCCCTCTTCTCAAGCTTGATTACGTTTGATATCTTCTCATAGTGACAACCCATCTTTACGAACGCTCAATGGACACCAAGGATGGCAAACAGTTTACAGATATGCAGGTATATGTCAAATTATCTTTCCTTGCAGAGTTTTAGAGAGCTATGCTGTATGGCTTAGCCAGTTAAAGTTCGGCGTTGGCTACATAATTTTTGGCGCCAGCAATGTTATTTTTACTCGCAAATTCAGGATACCCATCCTTCCGCTTGATCTATCGACAGCTTGTACATACAGGGGTTGGAGATGAGTTTTTATTTAACGTAAGGGCATGCATGGGATGTTGTGGAGATAATCTATGATGATATAGACCACTTTCATAATGGCCACCACTTTAATTATTCTTTTATGTGCATCTTAATGAGCCTTTCTGGCCTCGTTATGAGGCAAAAATTATTTTGAATTGCAGACACACAAGCGAGGCCAGAAAGGCTTATTAAGATGCGCATAAAAGAATATTCAAATTAGTCGCTATTATGAAAGTGGTCTATACTGTACTTAAATTCTTTTTCAGAATTTATTTTGAACCAATTATGTGGTGTATTTAAATGTTTAATTCTTTTCACAATGTCGACATAGTCTCTGAACCTAATCTCACACGGGGGAGGTTTGTAGTATGAAAAATTACGATAACCTGACCCTTCACAATCTTTAAAATTTAAGGCATGGACGATTTCTGAACTTTCCAATTTTAGCACAAATTGACCTAACTAGATTTCTGCCAGAAAATGTTACATTTGCAATGCGTTTTAATCTCACTCAATTTTGACTATCCGTAGTTCCATGCAGATTTCGAGTTTGTGTTTTTTATTTTTTCATATCTTTTAAAACCGTTATTGTGTGGTTTTGTGCAAGTTTAGGACAATTTTATATGTGTAAGAATTGCTAAAAATACTTTCACAACCTTTTTGCAACTATTTAAGAAATTTCTTGAAATTACTGAACGTGTACACTTGTCTATTCCAAGACATCGAACGTGTAAAGGCCTGGCCAAACGCTTTCAACATCGCATTCAACATCATTCAACATTGTTGAACGATGTTGAATAATGTTGAAAGCACGAATGGCCAAATGAATTCAACATCGTTCAACATTCATGAATGACAATTAATTGAACGCGGGCTACCACAAAAGCTGGAATCGACAATATCCCGCATGGCGCATGTCTCTGTTCAACAAAGTTGAATGAAATGTGGCCAAATGCGTTCAACACCTTTCAACATTTTGAGAACAATAGAAATGTTGAACGCGTGTTGAACGAAAATTTGAACATGTTCAAATTTCGTTCAACATCATTCAACACCATTCAACAACGTTCAACATCATTCAACAGGTGTGGCCAAACGCTTTCAACATGTTGAATTCAACAATGTTGAATGAAATGTTGAAAGCGTTTGGCCAGGCCTTAAGGTTTTAAGTGATTTCATTAAATAATGGTAAAGATAGACCATACACTATCATTATAAATGCAATATGACATCAACAGTGTGACACATCAACCAAATCTTAATATCTCAAAAACGATGTGGGATGTGAAAGAGTTGTTACCGCAGAACTTTACAATTTTAACACTATTTAAAATACAAGAATTTATTGGTGCATAGGGACATGGGGGAAAACGGCTGCGCATGCGCCAATATACCGAATTAAATATGGCGGGAGTAAAACGTCATTTTTAAGCAAAGATGGACTGCAAAACCATCGACGAACGCATAAAACATAGTTTCGATCTCTCTCGACAGCCATTATTTACTTCGTATTGACGGCTCAAACAAGTTTAGGACAGTTTTTTTGACCAATCAGCCGTCCCCCCCCCCCCCCCCCTGTCGTGCATAAGCACTTTAACTTCGGTCCTTAGCGGCGAAAGGCAACGCGCTAACAGCACGCGCCATGCGTGTTTTCCATAGAGCAACATGAGGGGAAAACTTCATGATTTTCTTAACCTGGCGATTTTATGTAAAGTGAATAGTTGATTTTATTATTTGAATTTTTCTTAGTGTTATATTGAGGTTTGCATTTCCGAAATGATAATGAGGATGACGTCGATGTAGACATTTTTGGGGGGTTTCTTCCTTTTCTTATAATAAACTGCTTGAAGATTTGGGTAAAAAAAATTATGAAATATAGAATATGTTATTCGAGTATGCCATTAACATGTTAATTGGGTAATATTTCTCCTGTACTAACAGAACATTTTTAAAAACAGAACAACAACCTACATGTACGTCATCCTCATTACCATTTTTGAGATACAAACCTCAATATAACAAGGACTAAACGTTCAAATCAAACGACAAAAATACCCTAGCATTCAACTATTTACATTACAAATCCATCAGTGATATTGTGTTTAGGGTTATAAGCACTTTAATATTGCTATCGTGCCACTCTTTGTGTTCTTCCTAACCGTATACACCTTTGATTGTATTAAGGTATTTGGCACACCAAACTATATTGCCCCAGAAGTAATTCTTCGTCAAGCCTATGGCAAGCCAGTGGACTGGTGGGCGATGGGTATCATTCTTTACGAATTTCTCCTTGGAATTACACCGTTCTATGGAGACAGCCCTGAAGACCTGTTTACTCATACGTTAAGTGGTGGGTACTGTACTTGTAGTGTTATCATTAAATTATTTGCTTTTTTTGTTTTTTCTTTAATGTAACTGGGTTTTAGCGCAAAGTTTCAAAGTTAACTTGGTAGTGTAGTGTATTGCGTTGTCGTCGCTTGCTTCCAACCCCTCTCCATGTGATTGACTTCAAAGAATATCGTGTTTCATCATTGTTTATTAAATAACATTTACACAACACAAGCTCTGGTTGATCAATGACCGTGCTTTCTTAAAGACGATATTTAACGGTATATCTATAATTAAAATAGTTGTGTATAAAGGCTTAAGCTGCATGTGAAAAGCTTCAACAACAAAAAAACAAGTTCAACAAATGCTTAACTTGTATCAACTTAGGTGATGTGTGATCCTAAAAACGGCGAAAAGATTTAAAGGTTTAAAAGGTTTAAAGTCTTAAAGCGACTTAATGGAATAAAATTGTTAATAAAGTACCTCGTATATTCTGGTCTCATCAACTCACTTGGTAAAAAAAAAGACTACCAAACACTTGGGATGTTGCTTTCGAAAAGCTGAAAAAATACTCACCCCCCGGACCCCCCTAGATTGTGGGCCAGTGACTCGTGTGTTTGTTACGCTTTTCTCAAGTCTCGAAAAATCCTGCGTGTTTGGATCACTGTATACAAAGACGGAAAACCATTATAGGTGTTTTTTTAGTACTGTACCACCAATCAGAGCAAAGGCTTCAGTTTTAAGGAACTGAGGTATGCCTAGGATGTACGTATAAGACAAAGAAAGTGAATTTTTCGCAGTTAGCGAACGAGTGGATGCACACGAACAAAGAGTGATTTAAGCATCTTACGCCTGTATTCTAAAAGCTCACTCACACTCACACTCACACTCACACTCACACTCACACTCACACTCACACTCACACTCAAAGAGTGGCCCCTCTCACTCAATAAGTGCAACTCAACCCTCAATGAGTCTCCACTCACCCTCACTGAGTATGAGACTACACTCGCTCACTCTCTAACCATTCAATTAATTGAGTGTTGAGTTGCACTTATTGAGTGTGAGGGGCCACTCTTTGAGTGTCAGTGAGCTTTTAAAATACAGGCGTTAATATTCAATTTGACTACTCTGTATATGAAGTTTACGCTTGCGAAATGAGTGGCAATACCGCATCTTTAGTTCCTTGCTAAATGACGAGTCTCGTATAAAAATACCTAATCTACCAGTTTCCTTTAAGAAATGGTAACAGTCTCTAAATTGTTCAATCTTTTGTATTTTGTATATAAGCTTTAATGAAATTAAAGCATGGATATTAGAGCATGGCTGAGCATTGCCACGACATAACAGTCAGAGCAGGGCACAACACTACACTGCACTGCACTGCACTGCACTGCACTGCACTGCACTGCACTGCACTGCACTGCACTGCACTGCACTGCACTACACTACACTACGCTACACTACACTACACTACACTACACTACACTACACTACACTACACTACACTACACTACACTACACTACACTACACTACACTACACTACACTACACTACACTACACTACACTACACTACACTACACTACACTACACTACACGGTGTCATCACTGATCTGAATGAAACTGTATGGGGCATGAGGCCGGATTTTGCGTGCC
Source organism: Paragorgia papillata (assembly GCA_035771165.1). Lineage (NCBI taxonomy): Eukaryota > Metazoa > Cnidaria > Anthozoa > Scleralcyonacea > Coralliidae > Paragorgia > Paragorgia papillata. The sequence continues at coordinate 5,928,023 of JAWNZC010000340.1, read as the reverse complement.
AGTTGTATGACGACGTGACCACTACCCAAGATGGCCGCCACTAAAGTTCATAAGCTTTCGTAGATTGAAAACAGACGAAAAGAGTTATTTTAAGAAAATCTAAACGAATGTAAGGACACAAGAAGTACTCAATAAGGTTTAAGACGCTAATTTCTTGCATTTGTTTCTATTACTTAGCTGTAAAACCTTTAAATATCGTTGTTTTTCTTCAGTGCCGACAACGAAGAAACTTCACGATAATATAAACTGAAAAACCGACTATAAAATCTACGAAGAATTCAATTCCAAGTCTTAAATTATACCTTTTATAGTAATCTTAATGCCTTAACAATATCTCGTGTTGTGTACTTGCCAGTGGGTGTCATGTGGTGCAAATTACCCAATCAGAACTCACAAAATATGTCAGTGTACGAAAATTCATTACTAAATATTTACATTTCACGTCTTTAACTCATTTTTCAAAGCAATCGGGCATCTAATCGAGTTGATCACTCATGATGCCATTGACCTACTTTGAATCTGTACGAGTGGTCCAAACCGATACGGTACCGATTAATCTCCGATGTTTAACATCAGAAAACGAGTGAATAATAATTGCGGTGCCTTGAAGAGTTAGCTGCAGGCAACTACAATTCTGGTTAAACGTTTTTGGGAGATCAAATTAAAATCGTCAAAAACAGTTTTCCAACAATTTTGGCTAGCTTGGTCCGAAAATGACGAATTCTTAGATTTTCGATAAAAGCATTGTCACATTGGAATAAAACTACAATTCAATAAAACTCCTTCGTCTCTGCTCCTCCCTACGCCCCTCAATGGGGAAGGGATCACTCGAGCAGAGTCTCTGCAGAGTTCCCGCACTTGTGTATTGCCTGACCTTTCTATACCTGACAAACATGTAGTGCCCAAGCTCCATGTTGGGCATTTTTGTGTGATTTTTGAACAAACTGCAGAATCGCCGCGTCCAAATTATTTTTTGCACAATCCTCGCCAAACGTCCTTGGGACATCAAGTGAAAATCGTTAAGAACAGCAAAGTACTTTATCTCAACAATTTTGGCTAGGAGTAGCTTTTGCTGTTTCAGGCAATTCTATTTCCTACCCATTCATTCGTTCGTTCGTTCGTTCGTTCGTTCGTTCGTTCGTTCGTTCGTTCGTTCGTTCGTTCGTTCGTTCGTTCGTTCGTTCGTTCGTTCGTTCGTTCGTTCGTTGCTTTTGTGTTTTGACTTTAGTCAGTATTGTTAATCCTGTACATTTTGTTGTGATGTTTAGGTGAGATCGAATGGCCACCCGATGATGAAATAATAGCGGATGATCCCAAGCAACTAATAATACGTTTACTTGATGAAGACCCTGGCAAACGTTTGGGTAAGTTACCGTCGTGGCAATAGAAGTGTCCCTAAAATGTTGTTGCAGTTCATTTGCTCGTCTTAACAAGTTCCGGTTGATTAAAAATCGTTGGACTAATTCCTGTTTTGAATTTCGTTATTCCTATTGGCTTGTTAAGAATCAAGAACTAATCAACCTCGTTCCCCGGGCCTTTTTGAAATTGAGAGAGCGGGAAAACGCTCTGGCATCGGCTGGTGGACTCTTCGTTTTCATTGGTTGATTTATTTTCTTAAACGTTTTTCGGGAAACATAGTTATGCATAGTTTTGTGCCAGTTATGATCAAATAGCTTCAACGGGACCGCCAACGGGACCGCCATTACAACGACCTTCTCCCACGGGACTGCTATTACTCAGAATGATTTTCCATACTAAACTAAATTGCTAATTTACTACACCAGTATTCTTGGTTTACACTTGACGTCATGGCGGCCATGTTGGAGGAACTTGAACAAAATAATCTCATTAGCAGCTATTGTATGTTTTCCTCCAACATGGCGTCGTATCTTTGTTTCCTAAACTCATGGGATTGATTGCAAACCACCAATTTCTGGGTGCTGTGACCGGCCGATGCCAGGGCCTTCTCCCACTCTCCCAATTTCAAAAAGATCCTACTAATAAAATTCAAAACAGGAAGTTACCAAATCCATATCTTTGTTTACCAAAAGGTGTTCTGCATTACTGAAACTCCTATTTTTACATGTTCATGTTGGAAAGAGCGATGGGAAGTTTTACTTTCAAGAAAAGAAATATTGGATTGACTAAGAATTTTTTTTTAATTAAAAATTGTAGGCGACCACGAAGTAAAAAATCACTGTTACTTCAATGGGCTTGATTGGAATGCGTTGTTGAGGCAGAAGGCAGAGTTTATACCACAGTTGGATGATGAAGAAGACACTAGCTACTTTGATAGTAAGTCACTTCTTATTCTTTTGGCTATAAGACGTCAATGTGTTTTAAGTCATCTATTTACATTTACATTTACGTTAAGGTTCAGCTTACTTTTGGCCAACGCTTGCTTGCTTGTTTGCTTGCTTGCTTGCTTGCTTGCTTGCTTGCTTGCTTGCTTGCTTGCTTGCTTGCTTGCTTGCTTGCTTGCTTGCTTGCTTGCTTGCTTGCTTGCTTGCTTGCTTGCTTGCTTGCTTGCTTGCTTGCTTGCTTGCTTGCTTGCTTGCTTGCTTGCTTGCTTGCTTGCTTGCTTGCTTGCTTGCTTGCTTGCTTGCTTGCTTGCTTGCTTGCTTGCTTGCTTGCTTGCTTGCTTGCTTGCTTGCTTGCTTGCTTGCTTGGATTTGAACTCATTACGTCATCATTCGGCAATCTTCGCCGAAGATTCGAAAAGGGCCCGTATAGTCGAAGTTAGGGCCAGAACAAATATATGTAGTATTTCTAAAGAACATGTTCAAAATAGCATTCTTCGTAAATTTTGTGAAGTTCTAGGCCATACTAAATATTTAATAGCTTTCAAATAAACACTCTACTTTATTATATTCACTCCAGACTATTCTCGCGCGTGCGCCTTCGGGGTTTGTCTTTACAATCTTTGTTTTCGCTCACGCTCAGACAGTTTTCGTGTTGTTCTAAGCTATAGTTTTCGAAATATTAGTAATTGCATTTTAAATAAGTCCACGGAAACGCCGTGTGTTTACAATATATTTCTCTGACGTTCTGTCATACGCTTTGCAATAATTTTCACCCACATTTGTTTGCATGGGGACCTCTCTGAAAATCACCTCTGGTGAGAGAGCTTCCTGAAATGAAATATTATTTTCATTCATTCATTTCATGGGCAGAATTAAGAACATAGTCAAAACACTATTCTTCGTAAATTTTGTGTTTATAAAAGTTCTAAGTGAAACGAAAATTAAGTTTGTCTTATTTTAAAGTACTTTTGAAATGACAGAATAACATCTTTTGCAGTTTTTTGTTTCCTTGCTTCGTTGTTGAGATATTTCAGTTTGTTTGATATGTAAAACTAACCAGTGACATCACAACGTGCATAATGACTTACCGGGGAAGATTATATATCTTTGCTATTATTAAACGGAATCAGTTGAAAATGTATATTTTTGTTGTTGTAAGAGAAAAACACACACATAATATGGCTTCGAAGTGATTCCGTCTGATAATAGAAAAGATATATAACCTATTCCCAGTAAGTCATTATGCACGTTGTGACGTCACTGGTTAGTTTCGCTTATAAAACAAACTGTGATATCTTAAAAACAAAGCAAGGAAACAAAAAACTGCAAAAGATGTTACTTTGTCATTTTAAAAGTACTTTCAAATAAGACAAATTTAATTTTCATTTCATAAGCACTTTAAACAAGTTTCACAGTACAATTTAATAGCTCATTCGGGCGGTTGGCTTTATTTAGCATGGAAACGCGTGTTTCAAATTTCACTCACCCGTCAGAACAAAGAAACATGAATATCTCCGCAAATGCGCATAACAACTTTTAATATTATCCATTACTCTTGACAATGCAATAGCCAGCGAGGTTTGGGGGCATTGGGTCCGTTGGGGAAGAAGGGCCGAAGACGCGAGGTAACAATGTGTGCAACAGCGCGGTGGACACATGCAACACATGCATGCATGCATGCATTATAACTGGAGTGATATATTTGGCTCGTCGATTGAAGTCAAACATGGCGGACATATAGGCCTGAAGTACGTATATAGTCTCTGTTCTCTGCGTACTATTTGTTTACTTTGGGCCTACATGCATGTCTGTCATGTTTGGCTTCAATCTTTGTCTGGTCGATGACCAGAAGATATTTATCCACTTATATGTAGAGCTCACTGTTCCGTGAGCGTAAGCCACATACGAATCTCTCTTGACTATAGTTTAGTTCGAATATGTTCTGGTCAAACTCGGCGAACAAATGAGCGAGGTTACTAAAGTCTGTACGCTTTTCTGAAAATACATACTTGACATAAAGAATTCTAGTCTTAATCAGTAAATATCGTTCTCTATTTTTTTGCAGCTCGTTTGGATCGTTACAATCATTCGTTTGAAAGTGACGACGATGACGATCGTGCTGCGTTAGACTTCAGTAATTTTTCAACATGTTCTCCTCGCTATTCAAGAATTTGTAACTCACCGTCTCCTTTGGCGTCTTCCCCCGTGTCTCCAGTCGGTCCAGAATTTAGTGACATCAAGTCAAGCGACAAGACCATAAGACGAACGTACAGCGAGAGTAGTAACTCCCCTCCCACTGTGCGACGTCGAAGTAAAACGGAATCAAACACTGGAAGTTTCCGGGACAGGTACGAACAAACAATTGTAATTTCTAAGGATTTTGGGTGAAGGAAAATTCGAGTGTAGAATATATACATTTTAAGACTAAACCGGGACCAGTTGCGAAAAATGCAACTACACAGGCCTTCCGGCAGGAATTGAACCCACGACCTTGCGATTCTAGTGCAATGCTCTGACCACTGAGCCACGGAGGGCGTTGCCGAGAGCTTGGTCGCGAGTTCTGTATATATATAATGAGGTGGTAATGCCAGGAGAGAATTAGGTATATTATAAGTGATATTGGGCATTTCACTCGATTACATAGCATGTTCTAAGGATTTTGGGTGAAGGAAAATTCGAGTGTAGAATATGTACATTTTAAGACCAAACTGGGACCAGTTGCGAAAAATGCAACTACACAGGCCTTCCGGCAGGAATTGAATCCACGACCTTGCGATTCTAGTGCAAAATCCTTAGAACATGCTATGTAATCGAGTGAAATGCCCAATATCACATATCAATTGTAATTTCTGCTGTTCTTCGCCGTGGCTTGTCATCTTTTTTTTTAAATTTGCTCAATATTTTGCCATTGTCGAGTTTAGGGTTTTCTATTCCACCATTTATTGGTTTATTTGGCGAGGTTTAAACACCAGGTTCCAGTATAAAAGGGGTGAACCCAGGGGTTTTATACGTTCAGTTGCCAATCAACCGTAAAAGTTTAAACACTTGATAACTAATATCATCTTTCCATGGCTTGGCCGCCGTGTTGTCTTATTTTGAACCGTTAGCTAGAGACCCCCCCGCCGGATATACAAACTGGTATGTAAATTACGTTAGTTACGCGGTAACCGCGGGGGGTGGCTCCGTAGCTTTGGTGACCACAGGCAACCCAGGCAAACAGTAAATATCACACTGAAGGAAAACGGTTAAGAACTACTGATATGTTTCAAGCACCGGTGTTTCATGTCGTTTCTTCATGGAACAAAATTATGACAAATTTCAAGTTGAGATTGTTCGGCTATGCGGTATACCAAGACTGTTTTGTTTCTGGAAAATATATATTTTCTTACACGGGAAGTTGGAGGAGCTATCACTTTTATAGTGGAACCTCGTGTTTAAGAATGGTGATGATTAAGAAGCTGGGGTTGGTTGTTCAAAAGACGATTGCTTATCCTGGATTAATGAAAAATTGTTGAGCTCGAAAACGTCCCACACGCATGCAGTTCGTGTATACGCGCCTCTATTAAAATCACGTTCAGGTTGCTATATAGTTACAAAGCTTAAAGTTTCTATCAAGCGAAAATTAAGTTTGTCTTGTTTGATAGAACACTTAAAATAACAAATTAACGTTTTTACAGTTTTTTGTTTGTTTGCTTCACCAACGTAGAAAAACATTCAACTGAAAATTAACTGATAAAATGCGACTTGTAGCCCAACAAGTTCTGTACTTGTGACACACGTGCGGTTTGACTTGTTCCCAAGTATAAATATCATAAACAACCTCGGTCTGCCATCTTGAGTTCCAGTGGCTCAATGGTTAGAGCGTTCGGCTAGCGCTCGGATGGTTGTGGCTTAGAGTCCCGTCTGGACTATACTTACGACAGCGCTTGTACAGCAAAAACAACTGAAACTTTAACCTGGTAATAAGTTCTCACTCTACGTCACTTCCATTTTTTTTCACCCTTCGTACTTTACCGCATCTGCATGCCCCATATAGAATTTAACAATCATATTTGTCTGTGTTATTATCTCTGGCAGAGCCGACACGAACAACTCGTTTAGTGATCGTCAAGACAGCGACGATGACAGTATTATTGGTCCGGAACCAACAAAACTTTTGTTCAATTCCTCCGAAGTCACGAAAGCTAAGAATGCCTTGCCTCAACCTGAAGCGAGTAAACAAGAACCGCAAGCAGCAAAGGAAACGACAAGTTCCTCATCTTCGAGGTATTTGAAATATTTGAATAGGAGACGTGCGAGGTATTAATTGAAGTAGTTCAAGTATACACTGGTGGCCAAAATTAACCAGCCAACCTAAAGAAGACAGTGTTATCAGACAAAATCCATAAGAAAAGCAAAGTAAAGTACTTTTTCAGAATATCAGGAAAAAATGTTTAACAATGAAATTTCTAGGTTATGAAAGAGTTTTTGGAAGAGAACAAACAGTCGTGTGTTTGCATGCAAATATAAGCACAAAAAGAAATAATACTTAAATAGACTAGACTAGACTAGAGATAAAAAAAATTTGTGGTATTCATACACTTTAAGATATAGGAATTTAAATCGAATATAAAACTTCTAATGGAACTGTATTGGATTCTAAAAGCATTACCAAAAATTTGAACAATTCGCAGAATTAAAAGTGGCTCGTTAATTTTAGCCACCAGTGTAGGAGACGTGCGAGGTATTCGTAATAGTTTAAATAGGAGACGGTGGACTTTACAGGGATTTTAAAGTTTAATTGAAAAGACGAGCTCCATGCAGGTGAGTCTTTTTAACGCGTGAGAGTTTTGAAACCCCGGTAGAGTCCGACGTTGAGTACTTGAACAAAGCGAGAATTTGCGTATTTCAAAAGTACTAGGACTTTAGATGAAAAGTTCAAAGTATTAGTACTTTCAAATATTTTAAAGCGTTCCGTCGGTTTCCACACACTGGTTAAATATTAATTCATTTTGTTTAATTTATGAATTATTGACGAGTTTGTGAATAGTACTCCCAAACTATTAATCCTTCATTCGTTCATTCATTCAGAGTTGAAGGGAACTTGAAATAACAAATAGGTACTAGGCGGAGTACTTGAACTATTTTTGCCAGTCTTTGGACTCGGAGGACGAACGCTGACGAATCTGTAGTTTAAGAGAAAATTGACCTAAAAGTTTTCTAAATTTGACACTAATCTTCTTCCGATTTTTAAATACTGATAAAATGATAAATATTTATTTTATTTGAATTTTTTTATGAATTGTTTATAAAATTAGTATGAGAAAGTCATTCAAAGGCCTCTAGGCTATTTGGACCTGACCGGGTTCTTGAGTCCTTGTAGTCAGTTCAATTTTCGTCCTCGCCTCGAACTGAAACGAATTCCTCGTATTTGAAAACCCAGATTTTGCTGGGGTATTTTTTGCAAAAAGATTTTATACATGTATTTTATGTACGTTGTGTATAATGCGTATGCATATATATCGATTATTCCTACGTATATGTATTATATTTCTAAAATTGACTGTTTAATTGTTTATACCATTTTAGCAGTACGCGCGAGTTTAATCCTCCTACAATTTCAACGCCACCTCCACTCGTTAAACAAAGGGGTCGTCGTACAGGTGCGTATGCACCAGTCCCGCATCTACTCATGCCCACGCCATTAACAATTGACGTCGAGTCCAAAGAACCGTCTTCAGCTCCTACCTCTCCAACTAAAGCAAAGCCAACGAAGTCTCCTTTACGGCGGCTTAGATCATTGCCAACTCGCCAAAACAGACGAAACCAGGAGTCCAACCGAATTCCACGACTACGACTACCAGGTTAGTTCTGTTCTACAACGATGATAATTCAGGATTTTGGCCAGAGGGGTTGGGGGGTGGGGATGAAAAATTTGGATGCGGGTATCCCCTGATGAAAAAACCCTAATGCTGTTAAAAGTGTATTACTGCTTCGCTGGTATTTAGGCCTTGTTCACACGTATCCCGTTTTGTTTGAAAACGCAATTTTTCTCTGTTTAAGAAACGAGAACTGGAAAACGGAAAGAAACGAAGACTATTGGCTATTAAGTATTTTGCTCGAAGAGGGCAACACTCGAATTCAGCAGAATGTTTAATAGCTAATAATGCATTTCTTTTTCTCGTATTCATTTGTGTTAGTATAAATACATAGGTGATTATAGAAAATCGCACGCGCTGATTGGTCGAGCTACTTCGGACTAATTCTCGATAATCACCTGTAGCGTTTATTCAAAATTGCCGCCAGCCAATTTGTGAATGCGACAGACGAGGAAATTAACAATTTTAAAGAAAATGCTGTTCCTAAAAGTACGAAAATGTGTATTTATACTAAAACAATTATTCACCTCAGGCTCAGTGAATATCGGTGAATAATTACCTCGACTTCGTCTCGGTTATTATTCACCTCGCCTTCGGTGAATAATTGTTAAATAATATGTTGTTTTGAAGCCTCCTATATACAAATCAAATCAAGCTTTATTTAGTCAGGGTAGCCCACTCAGTAAAAGATATATATGTTATTTACCGGCTGGGAGGTCCGTATAGAAAAATATTTGCCCGAGGTCTTAAAAAAGGCCCGCAGGCCGAGGCCGAGGGACATTTTTGAGACCGAGGGCAAATATTTTTCTATACGGACCGACCAAAACGGTAAATAACATATTTATTTTTTTGTTACATAATTAGAGAAATTAACATAATTGAATTAAGTTGCGTAATCGAGATGACGTTCACGTGATATTCAAAAGTCCAAAGTTTATCGTTCGAGAGTAAACAACTGCCGACATGCAGTCTTACAGGGAAACTTGGAACCTTTTTTGTCATAAAAAAACATTCAAAACTCGAAGATCTAGTTACGAAGGGAAGTCAAAATGCAGTCCAAGTGTTTTTAAAGTTTAGTTGATAAAGATTCTTCATCGTTCTTCGTCGCTTGCTCGTGTTTGGCTGTTCGCTTGCATGGAAAGTCGCTTTCAATATTTGGCTGACTGCATGAAAATTGAAAGTGTGGTCCTCGAGTTTGAAGACGAAAATGCTTGTCAGTAAGCCATTTGTAATTTCAAGTTTCAAGGACATGAGACGATGAGGTTCGCATGTGGAAAATGTTTGGTTAAAAGGTAAAAGACTTGTAGCGGTTTTGTTGAGTATAGTGTCAAAAGGTTTCACTGAGCTTTTCTATCTTAATCTCGTGGTATGATTTTTTATATATATTTCTATATAGTTTCATTTAGTGATTCAAAATACTGTGTTCACAAGTTTACGTATGTTTTTCCTACCGTTTTAAACTGTTTTCTTTACTATGTCAACTCGTAAATTTTGCTTTCAGTTTTCCCAGCGTTTTTTTTTTTAATTCGCTGTTTACACATGAAGTTGTCAAAACCATTTGGATAATAAAACTCATTTGTATCCCCGTAGCTCTCTGTTGAATTTATTTTTTCTGTGGCAAGCGAAATAGTTATGAAAATCGGTCAATTTTAAATGAATTTTAAAATTAAATTTAGGATTCCGTGACCGTGGTCAGATATCGTAAAAAACTGCCCGCTCACGCAGCCAATCAAATTGCAGCATTACCTAGGATTCCGCCCGCTCACGATTGATAAAAAAATAAACACTGTTATCCTTAGGGGCCGTGATAAATTTTAGCCGAAGTTCACGATCTAAACAATTATTAAAATAATACATAAAAAATAGACGTATATAAATAATACATACATAATAAACAAAACAATATAACAATCCTATCTGCAATGTACTTAAACTATTAAAATTTTTACAGTCATACACTAACACTCACAGCACTAACTCTTGGAAGGTGCAGAATTGTTTGATTGTCTTGTTGAACCAGATAAAATGTCCCGATTACAAGAGCTGTGAGTAGCTCTGCTACTTGGTGAAGTCGTTTTAGGGCGGCTATGCTCCACCTTGTGAAGACAAGATGTCTTTCTGTGGAGACTCGAGGAGAACGGCGATGTTTTAATATGACAATCTCTTACTGTCCTGATCGTGTCTCGATAGCTCAGTGGTTATTAGGTTCGATTCCTTTGGGACAGTCAGAATTTTTGTATCATTCTTGTATTAGGTCCTCTCTTAATTTTAAAATTGTTATCTTATCATTCACAGAAGAAGATGGCTGTAGTTCCAGTCCCCCGTTGAGTCCGCGCACACCGCCTATGTCTCCAAGGTTACTTCGTAAATCGAGTATGAAATTGACCACTCGTCACACAATTGCATTCAAGAAATCTGCAAACGGGCTTGGATTCACGTTAGAATCCATTCGTGTGTACATTGGCGATTCCGATTACTTTATCGTGCATCATTTAATTAAGGTGAGAAAATTATAAAGAGCTTAGGCATTTGTATTTTTACTCTTTTGCTTAAAGTGCTAATTATGACACGGAAATTAATTTACTTTATCTTCAAGATCTCCTGAAAGTGATAAAGAATCGCTTTTACTACTTTTGTGTATAACTCACTTCGTTCACAAGTTATTTAGAATAGGCGAATTTCAGGGTGTTCCGTGCATAGATAACGGAAGAGGAACTGGATAAGGCCTTTTTCTACACGGTACGATTGTCGGATACGATTGTCATCGTGATGTATGTGATTCAGCGCCAATCGTGTAAACGACGTTTTTCGACATTCACCATCGAATCATGAACAAGAATTGTGTCACGTACACAAAATTCCATACGCCAGAATGACAATCGTATACAACAATCGTATCATGTAGATAGGCCTATAGGAACCGTAAAACGATGTTACGAAACCGGAAACGATGTTTGCACAACTTGCTATGGTAATTACACGCTTTTAAGCAGCTAATGCACCTAACGGGTGGTCCCACATGGCCAGGTTCAGCTATTGCTGAAATTAAACAATAGTGTAATATCACTAAAAATAGATCGCCAATTGACGTTATTGGAGGATTGGTGCCAAGCCACAGGGGGGATACCACCCCCTGATCGGAGGTAACCATGGCAACTCCGCCACAGCCCACCTCCAGGCACCAGTCACACTGTCAAAGCAGTGGAAATATATATACTTACCCTTGCATTCTATCAGGAGTGGGTGGGTGGGTCACTAAACAGCGCGCGCAAAACCAGTCAAGCTCAGACCACGCTGACAAGACTTTGACGAGCGCTGAGATAATCCCCACATATTATAATGAGTGATCACTGACCAAATACCTAATAAATAGATAGCGCGCGCAGAACCAGTCAAGCTCAGACCACGCTGACAAGACTGTGATGAGCGCAAATCAAGCTCAGACCACGCTGACAAGACTTTGATGAGCGCAAGTCAAGCTCAGACCACGCTGACAAGACTTTGATGAGCGCAAGTCAAGCTCAGACCACGCTGACAAGACTTTGATGAGTGCAAGTCAAGCTCAGACCACGCTGACAAGACTTTGATGAGCGCAAGTCAAGCTCAGACCACGCTGACAAGACTTTGATGAGTGCAAGTCAAGCTCAGACCACGCTGACAAGACTTTGATGAGCGCAAGTCAAGCTCAGACCACGCTGACAAGACTTTGATGAGCGCTGAGATAATCCCCACATATTATCATGAGTGACCGCTGACTAGCATTGTCTCCTTTTTTACCTTGCCTAAATTACATTTAGCCACATTTAAATTCAGCAGTGTTTGATTTTAGTCATGTGGGGCTAATCCCCCTTATAAGTGTATAATCACCATAGCAAGTTGTGCAAACATCGTTTCCGGTTTCCGTAAGTTTCGTTATCTATGTTCCGTGCGTATCATTTTGCAAAGGAACTGGCGGGCTCTTGGCGGGCTCCCCACAAAGTAAGCAATGGCAAACAGTCTTGCTAGCGAGCCAACAACAGCAGAATAACAGTGTTAAACACCCAGAAACTGTATCTATACTTTGTTGATTTTAAACAGTATGTTTACTTTGAGGGGAGCTTGCCAGTTTTTTTGAAAAGTGATGCGCGTGCAACACCCTGAAACTCGCCTATTGTTTGGTATGTAAATGACATAAACTATGATGTGGACTGTGGAGTTATGTACAGATCATTGTGAGTTGTTGGGAAATCATGAATATCTTTGGGATTATAGAACAAAATCACTTAAAACTTTCGAAACACGCGCCCCTCGACCCACTAATCATCAAATTTCGTCCAATAATCTCGAAGGTATAAACATGATTTTCCATAAAACTTACAATGATCTGTACATAACTTTACGTCGTAGTTTATCTTATTTACATATCAAACAAATCTGAATTCTAAATAACTTGAGAACGAAATGAGATATGGAAAAACTGTAAAAGCCTTTCTTTATCTCTTTCAGGAGATTTTGAAAATAAAGCAAAGTTTTTCATTTCCTCTTTAAAGCGATATGGAAATTAGAATCACAATTACTTAACAATTAGATTATGAGCTCGGATTTTCTATGTCAACTATCATCTCATAGCAATTGAGAGGGAATAATCTAATTGTTTTAGTAGAAACTTACTTGTGTACCTTAGTTCTTCCAAATTATTTCAGAAAACGAAGCACAACTATTGTTTCTGTATGAAAACCAAGACAAAACTAATCTTCCACTTCTTGCCGCCTCCATGTTGTTTTACTGCTTGACTGCGCGAGTACTCGTACTCAATTTTCTACTCGCTATCTATCGACGAATAGACATCGAGTAGAGTAGCCAATCAGATTGCAGCATCTGCAATAGTATATTAGTAAGTTTCTACTAAAGTTATTCTTGTTGTAAAACCTTGCCTAATTAACTGATAAAATTATCTTGTCTGGTACCTGAATTTATGTGGCTTAATTGAGAATGAAAAGCATGCACCAGAATTTCAGTCTCACATACGTGAAAGTATGACTGATTGAGGGGTGGAAGGTGGATGTTGCAGAGTGGAGGTTTGAAGCGAAACGTTGAAAATAATATAACTCTCCCTGACGATAGGCATGAAAAAATCTGACCCTTACTTTGGGCGTGGATAAAGAGCATATCTTAGAGGCTGATCTACGGTTTTAGAATTGGGGTGACGTGAACGCGAGTGTCGAAGGCGTGAGCAACGTTGGGGGTGGTCGCGGTGCATACTCCCGGAAAGTTTCTGAATTCTTAGGTCTCGGAAATGCTATTTCCAGTATTTTGGGGTAGTTTTGAGCGAGGTTTTAAGAAGAATACAAAGTCATAAATAGCACAATCTTTTTTTCAAAAAATGAAACAAGTCAATATCTGTATAGACCCTTTTAATAAGTAAAGAATACGTAATTTTCACCCTATGACGTCAATTTCATTTTAATTTTTCTTTTGAATTCTTTTCAGTTTCGTTTATTGTCTTAGCTTTTGTATATTTTCAATAGAATTCAAAAGTCTAAGAATGACGTCAAGTGCGGAAAATGACGTACTCTGCACTTATTAAAAGGGTCTTTAGTATATTCTTTCTGAGCGGAATGTTCACTTAGCCAGCAATAAAAAGCTGTATGCGATTGGACCATTGCCTCTTGCCGCAGCCATGCCGCCGGCTCTTACGGCTATATGGAAACCAGGCTTTAACTCACCGGTTCTGGCGGTTCAACATTGCTATCTTGTGATACACGAAAGGCAACCGGTCTAGTCATCTTGATCAATGTCTAAGCTACATTTCTATGGTGGTTGCCTGCTTGTAACAAAAAGTTGGCTGCTTGTTATGGCTGTTCTTCGAAGTGTTATATTTAGGTGAATTTGCGCCATGTTCCTTGTTCGTTTAGCCTGGTTCTCACTTGTCGTAAGAATCGTAAGAATCGGGGATTTTTCCAGTCCCCGATCGTTTGGGATTGTTACGACAGGTGTGAACTTGGTTGAAGTAACGTCCCAGACAGTCGCCGATCTGATCGGAAGCATCGCAAGAATCGGAATCATTTCTATTTGGAAAATGCATCCCAGACGGTCGCCGACGATCGGGGATTCTTACGACTAGTTACGACATGTGTGAACACTGAAACTACTCGTCTGGGACAATCGGGGATGATTCTCGAAAATACAAGATGGCGTCCAGCGAAAGCTACCTGAAATCTGTAGCAGGAAAGTTCAGAAACGGTGAAGACACCGCGTTTATGAAAATTGTCAAAGAATTCCCTTGTCTGTATAATAGGAGTAGCGCACAATTCAAGGATAAAAACTTAAAATTGAATTCATGGAAGAAGATCGCTGCTTTGCATACCACCGAAGGCAGTCATGAAACAGAAGTTCTTTATACTTGCAAGCAAATATATATGAGTATTCGCACTGCCTTTTCTCGTTATTTAAAAAATGCAAACTGCCTTCGGGTTTAGGGAGTGTCGTTGTCCGTGTAAAATCATCCGTCTGTTTAAGGCCGCCATCTTTAAAGTTTAAACTTTGGCACGAATTACGACAAGTCACGACAAGTGTGAACCTGGCTGTCGTAAGAATCGCCGACGATCGGGGATAGAATGTCCCCGATTCTTACGATTCTTACGACAAGTGAGAACTAGGCTTTTATGATTGTGAGTTATGCGAATTAAAATAATCAGAACTTCACGCACGCTGATTGGATGCATTCTGAATTTAGCAATTCAAATAAAACACAAACGTGTATTAGACAGCTCTTTACAGATATCCCATCCATCCATCACATTGTACTTTCAAAAAGCTCTATATTTTAGTATATAAACCAATAATTACAGATGGCAACCCCCCTCACCTTCAAAGTATGCACTATCCGATACGATTTGGCATGGTTGCCTGCTTGTAACAAAAAATACCATCAAAAGTAATATTTTGAAGCCTTGGCCGGCCGTGTATGGGCTTAATCTAGGCTGACCATGGCTGACCGGCATAAGACATCATGCGATAGCCGACAACTTGATCGTGACAGTGGGAACAGGGCCACCGCAAATGGTTAGTGTTCTAATCTAATGTTTGTAACTTTTCAGGATGTAACCCCAGGCAGTGGGGCCGCTGAAGCAGGATTACGAACAGGAACGTTGCTTACTCACATTGATGACCAGGTGAGTGGGAATTTTAATCGTTGCGTTTAATTAAAACCGCTAACTGATTTGATGGCGAGAATAACCCTGACCCGCAAAGCGTATTTGATAACAACTTTGGTGCAACATCAATAACACTTGACATTTTCGGAAATGCGCAGTTTTGATGCCCCCATTTCATTGCTCTAACAATAGCGTTATAAATTGTTTATTCAGCTCATTAGTATACATGGTGTGATAAACAGTGTATAAGTGCTTATCACGCCTCTTTTAAATGCACAAAAAAGTGCATTAACCACTTATCACACTGTTTATCGCTTGCCCAGGGGCGGACTGGCTACGTCAGAGGGGCCTGGGCGATTTGCTGTAAAAAGGGACCCGGTTTCCAAATCAAGTTGTTGTGGGTCCGCATGTGCAGGGGGGTCCGGGGGGGATCATTCCCTGGAACATTTTTGAAATTTGGGTTCTGAAATGGCATTACCCGCATTCTGACAGCAGTTTTGAGCAAACTTTTAATAGTTTTAAAGGCATGTTTGTAATGGCACATTTCGTCATTTTTAAGCCAAATTAGGCTTTTAATAGTATATTAAATGTAAAAATATGCATAGACTGTAAGGTCAAAGCCTGTTAAGGCTTGAGGGTTACCAATAAAAACAAAGGACGACTCATTTCCGTACGCATTATTTTCCATGCGCTAACCACTTGTCGACTAAACAACATATATTTTAATATGATTGTAGATCAGATGTTTGAAGTGTTTCAAACTTTTTAGATCCACATTTTCTTTTTGAGTAATCTCAACAAATTGTAAAGAACGACTCGAAGATTCGTCCATGCACTTCCCTCCAACTCCTCGGACCCTAAACATTGTTCTCTTTTCAGAGGAGCTGCTTCTTGCAAGTCGTCCACCTTTTTCTTACGCCTTCTCTGCACCACGTTTAATTGCTTTCTTCATAATTCCGGAACTCGAAACGTCGGAAGAAACTACAGCTTCCACTATAAACGCTAGATAATTATTTTATCCTAAGCATGTATTGCCTGATTGATACATAGCCTTTTTTTACTTTTGCAAATTGAAAAAAAATTAAAGGCCCAAATTCTTTAATATTCAATTTTCGTACACTAATGTATTTTCTGAGTTTTTACTGGATAATTTGCACACGTCACACCCTATATCATTGCAACGCTCTGCCATGCTTTATTACTCATGCAGTAAATATAATAACACATGTATAATAAAGCACCGTTGCCGAATTTTGGAAATTGTGAAACTATACCGAGGAATACAAAAGATTGAACAGCTTGGAATATTACAATTTCTTAAGGTAAACTAGTAGTTTAAGTATTTCTGTTGTAGACTCGTTCTCAAGCGAGGAAATTTAAGCAAAGATACCTTGTAAATGTTCAGAGAAATTGTCACTCTTTTTGCAAGCGTAAAATTCTTATCCAGTATACTCAAATTGAATTTTAACATGTTTAAAGCATTCTTGGTTCATGTTTTATCGGGCTTTACATTCACTCGTTCACTAACAAGGAACTCAAAATTAGATACTGCACTCGGTTTAGCCTCGAGCAGTATTTAATTTCTCCTTCCATATTAGTGAACTTGTGGATGTAAATCCCGATAACATACTCACGCGAGTGCTTTAATCCTTAACTAGAAATACATAAACGCAACAACCCCTAGCCCGCTTTAACATGGAAAACATCGAGAAAACATGGAAAACGTTTGTCACGTGACTCACGTTTCAAGAAAACAGCTGACATTCTCAGTGAGATTTTTTTTAGACTTGTCTTAAACCTTGCCGTTTCTCTCGCTAGTCGCTATCGTATGTGTTTACCTTTTTTTCTGACTGCCTCAGTTTGTTAGCTTCGCTTTTCTTTGCTAAGCAAATAAGAAATAACTTCCCTCCCTTCCGCTGTTTCGTTGTTGTCGCAGTTCTGTACGTTCTCTCAATCTTTTCGACTTTCCCTCAACGCTTTTCTTTCGAGTTAATAGTTCTTGTCGCTTCCCTTAAAGTTTTCTTGTTTCATTGAGCTGCATTTTCTCTTTCCATATAGTGATAAATAATAGTACTTTTGCATGTATATTTCCATGTTCCCAATGCCCCACAGTTATCACCACGTAAGCTGAACGTACCAGGCATACAAATAAATATACTGATCACAGAAATTTGTTCGCATATCACGCTTGTCCACGCGTGTGAAACGAGTCCACGCGTGTCGAGATTAGCACCCTCACCGGGCTCCGGGCCTTCGGCCCTACGCCCGGGCTCGGGAATTATCACACCTGTGACCAGTGCTTAACCCTTACATTCTCTTGTGAATTGTTGTTTGTTCTAGGGTGTGCAAGGCCTCAATCATCGGCAAGTCATTGAGTTATTACTAAGTCGAAAGTCAGGTCTTAAGTTAACGACAATGGAGCTATCCCAAACAACCATCAAGCGTGGAGGGAGGAAACGTTGTGTGTCAAGCAGTAAACGAGTTGGAAAACGAGGTTCATTTCGACATCACAAACGAAGTCCCAGTAACCATTCTCCCAGTGGCGCCGATAGCGGCGAACGTGTACGAAAGAGTTCGTTTATCAGACGGTTCAGCTTCAAACGAAGTACATCTCCGAGGGGTATCCGACGTAGCAATCCGCTCAAGAGAACAACGTCGAACGTCGAGCGTGGATCGGGATCGCGACGTCATCATTCGTCAATGGTCGTATCATCCTCGCAGAGTAGCAGCCCATCTTCGTCCCCAGGATCACAAAATACACAATCATCACGACCAGGTAAATTTTCTTTAAGACCCGTTTACACAGGCGATTTTTGTTATCTTGACACATACGATTGAACTGGATGACTCACGAAGGTATTGAAGCATATATTTTGCATAAATAGTTTGATATATTCTTAAGCCAATTCATTCGAACACATGTGTCAGAAGGAGATAAATCGCAGCAAAAATTGTTTGTGTAAACGATCCTGTATGTTGATAATCGAAAGTCCGTATTTTTATGACGTCTGTTTCAAATGGCTATGTCACGGTATTTTTAGCAATTTTGGTATAAAAAAAATATATCCTAAAATTCGTCTAGAACTCGGAGCATTTCTTATGTGTGAACATTCAACCGTAGCTTGTACCGTAAGAACTAACAAAACTTCACAAACTCCAAGCTGAAAGATCAATACTTTGTAACTTCTTTCAGGTGCTTTGCATGGGTTTAGTTCCAAATTAAGTCGACGAAAATCTTCTGGCCAAGCGCCGTTATCTCCTTTGGCAAGGACACCGTCGCCTGCTGTGTCTCCGTCACAACAGAACTCGCCTATACGTAGCTCGTCCCCTTTGACCGCTCGAACTTCACTGTCCCCCATCCATTCACGAACACTAAACGTTTCGTCGTCGTCGCCATCAAACAGACCTGCTTCGCCGTTACTGAGACGAGCTTTGTCCCCTGAACGATTTAAAACGGCACCGGCTGGTCAAATTAGGTTCGAAACGCATCTTTCTAGCGGCGAGAAAAAATAGAACTACGCTTATGTAGACAAAACAGAAGACAGTAAATATATTTAAGAGAGGAGAGAATTCCTATCGTGTACGGGATAAAAGCTCTGGATCCAGTATGCAAGACCCAAGTTATATCCACGCACCCCCTTGTGCATGCACCTTTAATTGAAAAATCTAAACACATTGAACATGGTAGCGCATTAGTATTGCATGTGTTATTTTGCGAAGAATGTTTTCTGGGAGTTCGGATCAGTTTTTGGGTGTGTTCTTTAATCGAGAGTATATATATAAGAATATCTATCCACTCCCCTTGTGTACCTCACTTGAAAAATCTAAACACATTGAACATGGTCTCGCATTAGTATTGCATGTGTTGTTTTTCGAAGAATGTTTTCTGGGAGTTTGGATCAGTTTTTGGGGGTTGTTTTTTAACCGAGAGTATATATACAGTGTGTATCAAAAAAACCTGAACCCTTAGAAAACAACCTATTGTAGTAGTTTGAAAGCCCTAAGCACTTCGCTGAACCCACAGATGCGTAAAACACACGGTCTTATACACCTGGGAAATTAAGATAGCTTGAAGTGTATGCATGGTGAAAGTATTTAAAAGCTTTTTCGCTTCGTTTAACTTATGTGCTGATTAATTTATAACGCAGCGCTTTTAGGGCTTTCAAACTACTACAATAGGTTGTTTTCTAAGGGTTCAGTTTTTTTTGATACACACTGTATAATAATACCATGATCGCCTCGGATTCTTTTGTCCTCCGAGGGAATGTAAACCTCGTATTTCCCTCATCGCTCATGCAAGAGGGAAATTTATCCTTTGTCTTCTAATTTTCCCGTGCATGTTGATGAGGGAAAATTAGAAGACAAAGAAATCCTTTGTCTTCTTCTAATTTTCCCGTGCATGTTGATGAGGGGAAATTAGAAGACAAAGAAATATTTTAGTGTCTTCTTCTAAATTTCGCGCTTACATATATTTTCCCTCATCAGCATGCACGGGAAAATTAGATGCAACTTCTCTGATCAACCGTGTAAATTTCCTGTTGGTAAGATTCTCAAAGTTTTCCTCGGCGATCATAATATTACAAACTAATAACATGACTTTTCGGGAAATTAGCGATTAAATTTCCCCTTTGCCTCGGGAAGATTTGTAAAAGTCCTCGGGCCGCCTTTCACAAACCTTCCCTCGGCGACGGGGAAATTTAATCGCTAATTTCCCTCAAGTCATGTTATTACTTATAAGAACATCTATTCGCTCCCCTTGTGCACCTCACTTGAAAAATCTGATCACATGCATTGAACATGGTGTCGGATTAGTATTGAATGTGTGGTTTTGCGAATGTTTTTCTTGGATTTTAGTTTCTGGGTGTGTTATTTAATCATCTCCCTACTCCCCTTGTGCGCTTCACTTGAAAAAGCTAAACACATTGAACATGGTGTCGCATTAGTATTGGCCATTTCCCTATAGAGTTGAAGACTGGTAAAGAGCATTGAACGCTGGTGTTCTTCGGATCGTTTGAAGGACAGCTTCATTGTGCTTACGCTACCAAGTACCCTAGCGTTCCTAGTCGTCAACTCTTTTGGGAAATGGCCAATTGGATGTGTGGTTTTGCGAATGTTTTTCTGGAAGTTCAGTTTCTTTGTGTGTTCTTTAACCGAGAGTATAAGGTTCTTCCTAATCTGAAGAATTCGATGACTAATTTTTGCAGCCAGAACAGGTGGGCAATTTGCCTGCGCTGACCAAAAAATCGCGGGCGTATTTGTTCTTTATTGACATTTTCTTCATGCGAAAGTCAAATTACGGTTTTAATAGCGAGTTCTCTGAGCTTTTCTTCGTTTTTAATATACCTTCAAAGCTTGTCGATCCAGCCATTTGCTGTTCAACTTGGTGTTTTTCGTTGAAGCTGAAAAGGTTCGTAATCGGAGCAGCGGAAGTACGGCATTTTACGAAGATGATCTTAAAGAAAATTGATTTCAACTCCTCGAGTCCTTTCTGTTACCCTGGGTGCCAGAGGGTTTTTCGACGCTCGTGAGGGATAACGGGGACACGCGAGGAAGCCAGGCGGTAAAGTGGGAGGGACCAATCCGGAAGCTCTGGAACACCGAGCCTAGCCTGCATTGCAGGCGTTTCGGTAGTGGGAGGGGCGAGGCGAGCTGAGGAAACGCCTGCCGCCACGCTATTCAGAAAAAAAATATGCGTTCGTCCACGAACGCAGCGATCTCATTGGCTAATATTGACAAATTATCTTCCGGTAAGCTGTAGAGTGACATTTAGCTTGTTGTCTGCCAACTCCGAAGATAATGAACGCTCCTCTATAAAGTTTTATTCCTAATTTTAGTCATCACTCGGGGTAATTTGTTGTGGAATATCCCTCGCTCCAGGTTGCAAGATAGGCATATAATTTGCAAGAAATTTCTAGTAATCTGCCACTCGCTTCCCATTTTTTTTCTCCCCCTTACCGTGAAACCCCGCGCGCCCACGCTTTTATCCTAGTGAGTCCCTTGTGATCCCATGTTTGATCCTAGCTTAAAACATAATTGTATCCTAAAGAAGCGACTGGGGACGAGTCTGATGTTAAGTGTCGTCTCAAGGCTTCTACATGCGTTCTTTGTTACTTTCTTTGTATTTTCTGAATTTCTATTTTCTTGTAACCTAACAATTTTCTTGTCAACATCTGAATGTTCAGGCAAAACGTCTTCTTGTTCCGCCATTGTTGACAGCTTCGTGAATCGTGCGTGGCATTTACGCGTGGTTAAGCGTGAATGGAAAGTACACAAACTTACACAATATTCTGTACATCTTATCCTTGTTTCAACATACCTCAAGCCGCACCCTATTTGAAAAGTTCCAAAAATGGCCAAAATCGGTCAAAAAGTAAAGGCTATTCTTCTCATTTGTACAAGAGCTTTAAAAACGCTTTATTTGACATTTTTTACTGTGTTTGAAAAGTTCGAAAAATGGCCAAAATCCGTCAAAAAGTAAAGGCTAACCCTTTAGCATTTTTTCTCGACTTTCGAAATTAGGCTGAAATAGAGATTTTTAACACAAATACAGTCTTCTCAATGGAACAGAAAAATAAATATGCATATTTTAGCCTTATTTCAAAAGTTGGAAAAAATGGCCAAAATCGGACAAAAAAAAAGTAAAGGCGTTATTAACCTTTACTCTTTGACCGATTTTGGCCATTTTCAGCCTTTAAAAGTAGGTCAAAATACGTTAATTTAGCCTAAATAAAGCCTTTTGCTTCTGGAGCAATGAAAAGGCTATTATTCCGCTAATTATGCGTATTTTAGCCTTATTTCAAAATTTGAAATAATGGCCAAAATGGGTCAAAAAGTAAGGGCGTTAGCCTTTACATCTTGACCGGTTTTGGCCATTTTTTCAGCCTTTAAAATTATGTGAAAAAACGATAATTTAGCCTAAATAAAGCCTTTATTTTGCTTCTGGGCAATGAAAAGGCTATATTTGTGGTAATTATGCATATTTTATGCATATAAAGTAAACGGGTTAGCCTTTACTTTTTGACCGACCTTGGACATCTTTTCAGACTTTAAAATTACGTTAAAAAACCCATAATTTAGCCTGAATAAAGACTTTTTTTGCTTCTGCGGCAATAAAAAGGCTCTGTTTGTGCTAATTGATATTGTAGCCTTATTTCAAAAGTTGAAAAAATGGCCAAAATCGTCAAAAAGTAAAGGGGTTAGCCTTTACTTTTTGACCGATTTTGGCCATTTTTTCAGCGATAAAAATAAGGTCAAAAAACGATAACTTACCCTAAATAAAGCCTTTTGCTTCTGGAGCAATGAAAAGGCTATAATTGCGCTAACTATGCTTATTTTAGCCTCATTTCAAAAGTTTAAAAAATGGCCAAAATCGGTCAAAAAGTAAAGGGGTCAGCTTTTACTTTACTTTACTTTTTGACCGACCTTGGACATCTTTTCAGACTTTAAAATTACGTTAAAGAACGATAATTTAGCCTGAATAAAGACTTTTTTTGCTTCTGCGGCAATAAAAAGGTTCTATTTGTGCTAATTATTGATATTGTAGCCTTATTTCAAAAGTTGAAGAAATGGCCCAAATCGGTCGAAAAGTAAAGGGGTTAGCCTTTACTTTTTGACCGATTTTGGCCATTTTTTCAGCCCTAAAAATTAGGTCAAAAAACGATAACTTAGCCTAAATAAAGCCTTTTCCTTCTAGAGCAATGAAAAGGCTATAATTGCGCTAATTATGCGTATTTTAGCCTTATTTCAGAAGTTAAAAAAAATTGCCAAAATCGGTCAAAATGTAAAGGGGTTAGCCTTTACTTTTTGATCGATTTTGGCCGTCTTTTCAGACTTTAAAATTAGGTCAAAAAACTTTAATTTAGCCTAAATAAAGACTTTATTTTCCTTTTGGCAATAAAAACGCTATATTTGTCCTAATTATGCTTATTTTAGCCTTTTTCAAAAGTTGAAAAAATGGCCAAAATCGGTCAAAAAGTAAAGGGGTTAGCCTTTACTTTTTAACCGATTTTGGCCATTTTCTCAGCCCTAAAAATTAGGCCAAAATACGTTAATTTAGCGAAAATAAAGCCTTTTGCTTCTAGAGCAATAAAAAGGCTATATTTGTGCTAATTATTCATATTGTAGCCTTATTTCAAAAGTTGAAAAAATGGCCAAAATCGGTCAAAAACTAAAGGGGTTAGCCTTTACTTTTTGACCGATTTTGGCCATTTTCTCAGCCCTTAAAATTAGGTCAAAAAACAATAATTTAACCTAAATAAAGCCTTTATTTTGCTTCTGGGCAATGAAAAGGCTATATTTGTGGTAATTATGCATATTTTAGTCTTATTTCAAAAGTTGAAAAAATGTCCAAAATCGGTCAAAAAGTAAAGGGGTTAGCCTTTACTTTTTAACCGATTTTGGCCATTTTCTCAGCCCTAAAAATTAGGCCAAAATACGTTAATTTAGCCGAAATAAAGCCTTTTGCTTCTAGAGCAATAAAAAGGCTATATTTGTGCTAATTATTCATATTGTAGCCTTATTTCAAAAGTTGAAAAAATGGCCAAAATCGGTCAAAAAGTAAAGGGGTTAGCCTTTACTTTTTGACCGACCTTGGACATCTTTTCAGACTTTAAAATTAGGTTAAAAAACGATAATTTATCCTGAATAAAGACTTTTTTTGCTTCTGCGGAAATAAAAAGGCACTATTTGTGCTAATTATTGATATTGTAGCCTTATTTCAAAAGTTGAAAAAATGGCCAAAATCGGTCAAAAACTAAAGGGGTTAGCCTTTACTTTTTGACCGATTTTGGCCATTTTCTCAGCCCTTAAAATTAGGTCAAAAAACAATAATTTAACCTAAATAAAGCCTTTATTTTGCTTCTGGGCAATGAAAAGGCTATATTTGTGGTAATTATGCATATTTTAGTCTTATTTCAAAAGTTGAAAAAATGTCCAAAATCGGTCAAAAAGTAAAGGGGTTAGCCTTTACTTTTTAACCGATTTTGGCCATTTTCTCAGCCCTAAAAATTAGGCCAAAATACGTTAATTTAGCCGAAATAAAGCCTTTTGCTTCTAGAGCAATAAAAAGGCTATATTTGTGCTAATTATTCATATTGTAGCCTTATTTCAAAAGTTGAAAAAATGGCCAAAATCGGTCAAAAAGTAAAGGGGTTAGCCTTTACTTTTTGACCGACCTTGGACATCTTTTCAGACTTTAAAATTAGGTTAAAAAACGATAATTTATCCTGAATAAAGACTTTTTTTGCTTCTGCGGAAATAAAAAGGCACTATTTGTGCTAATTATTGATATTGTAGCCTTATTTCAAAAGCTGAAAAAATGTCCAAAATCGGTCAAAAAGTAAAAGGGTTAGCCTTTACTTTTTGACCGATTTTGGCCATTTTTTCAGCCCTAAAAATTAGGTCCTTTTGCTTCTGGAGCAATGAAAAGGCTATAATTGTGCTAATTATGCGTATTTTAGCCTTGTTTCAAAAGTTGAAAAAATGGCCAAAATCGGTCAAAAAGTAAATGGGTTAGCCTTTACTTTTTGACCGATTTTAACCATTTTTTCAGACTTTAAAATTAGGTAAAAAAAACCCCGATAATTTAGCCTGAATAAAGACTTTTTTTCTTCTGAGGCATTAAAAAGGCTCTATTTGCGCTAATTATGCGTGTTTTAGCATTATTTCAAAATTTGAAACAATGGCCAAATTGGGTAAAAAATAAAGGGGTTAGCCTTTACTCTTTGACCGATTTTGGCCATTTATTTAGCCCTAAAAATTAGGTCAAAAAACGATAACTTAGCCTAAATAAAGCCTTTTGCTTCTGGAGCAATGATAATGCTATAAGTGCGCTAATTATGCGTATTTTAGCTTTATTTCAAAAGTTGAAAAAATGGCCAAAGTCGGTCAAAAAGTAAAGGGGTTAGCCTTTACTTTTTAACCGATTTTTGCCATTTTCTCAGCCCTAAAAATTAGGCCAAAATACGTTAATTTAGCCGAAATAAAGCCTTTTGCTTCTAGAGCAATAAAAAGGCTCTATTTGTGCTAATTATTCATATTGTAGCCTTATTTCAAAAGTTGAAAAAATGGCCAAAATCGGTCAAAAAGTAAAGGGGTTAGCCTTTACTTTTTGACCTATTTTGGCCATTTTTTAGACTAAACTAAAACTAAACTAATCTTATTTATACTGGATAGCTCTATCAGTTAATAGATAACTGTTCTCCCTAGAGGTCCAGTAAGGGCCATCCCTCATTGGTCCAGTGTTTCTACAGGAGGAAACCGGAGTACCCGGAGGAAACCTGCGATATTTGGTAGAGTCAAACTGGAAGCACTCTTCTCACATGCGGCCAAGGTGAAATTTTAATCAGATAACTGCTGAGAGCAGGAATTGAACCCGGGTCGCAGAGGTGAAAGGCACGTGCGCTAACCACTGTGCCACCAAAGGCACGTGCGCTAACCACTGTGCCACCAAGACTATAAAATTAGGTCAAAAAACGTTAACTTAGCCTAAATAAAACCTTTTCCTTCTAGAGCAATGAAAAGGCTATAATTGCGCTAACTATGCTTATTTTAGCCTTATTTCAAAAGTTGAAAAAATGGCCAAAATCGGTCAAAAAGTAAAGGGGTTAGCCTTTACTTTTTGACCTATTTTGGCCATCTTTTCAGACTTTAAAATTAGGTCAAAAAACGATAATTTAGCCTAAATGAAGACTTTATTTTGCTTCTTGGCAATAAAAACGCTATATTTGTCCTAATTATGCTTATTTTAGCCTTATTTCAAAAGTTGAAAAAATGGCCAAAATCGGTCAAAAAGTGAAGGGGTCAGTTAGCCTTTACTTTTTAACCGATTTTTGCCATTTTCTCAGCCCTAAAAATTAGGCCAGAATACGTTAATTTAGCCGAAATAAAACCTTTTGCTTCTAGAGCAATAAAAAGGCTCTATTTGTGCTAATTATTCATATTGTAGCCTTATTTCAAAAGTTGAAAAAATGGCCAAAATCGGTCAAAAAGTAAAGGGGTTAGCCTTTACTTTACTTTACTTTTTGACCGACCTTGGACATCTTTTCAGACTTTAAAATTACGTTAAAGAACGATAATTTAGCCTGAATAAAGACTTTTTTTGCTTCTGCGGCAATAAAAAGGCTCTATTTGTGCTAATTATTGATATTGTAGCCTTATTTCAAAAGTTGAAGAAATGGCCAAAATCGGTCGAAAAGTGAAGGGGTTAGCCTTTACTTTTTGACCGATTTTGGCCATTTTTTCAGCCCTAAAAATTAGGTCAAAAAACGATAACTTAGCCTAAATAAAGCCTTTTCCTTCTAGAGCAATGAAAAGGCTATAATTGCGCTAATTATGCGTATTTTAGCCTTATTTCAGAAGTTAAAAAAAATTGCCAAAATCGGTCAAAATGTAAAGGGGTTAGCCTTTACTTTTTGACCGATTTTGGCCGTCTTATCAGACTTTAAAATTATGTCAAAAAACGTTAACTTAGCCTAAATAAAGCCTTTTCCTTCTAGAGCAATGAAAAGGCTATAATTGTCCTAATTATGCTTATTTTAGCCTTATTTCAAAAGTTGAAAAAATGGCCAAAATCGGTCAAAAAGTGAAGGGGTTAGTTAGCCTTTACTTTTTAACCGATTTTTTCCATTTTCTCAGCCCTAAAAATTAGGCCAGAATACGTTAATTTAGCCGAAATAAAACCTTTTGCTTCTAGAGCAATAAAAAGGCTCTATTTGTGCTAATTATTCATATTGTAGCCTTATTTCAAAAGTTGAAAAAATGGCCAAAATCGGTCAAAAAGTAAAGGGGTTAGCCTTTACTTTACTTTAGTTTTTGACCGACCTTGGACATCTTTTCAGACTTTAAAATTACGTTAAAAAACGATAATTTAGCCTGAATAAAGACTTTTTTTGCTTCTGCGGCAATAAAAAGGCTCTATTTGTGCTAATTATATATATATATGTTATTTACCAAACTGGAGGTCCGTACTGGAAAAATATTGCCCGAGGTCTTGACTTGTCTTCTTCAACGGACTCTGAATATAATTTTGGATGTCAATATCGCTGCCATTGTAACACCCGTTTTCGTTCGCGTTTGGGTCTGAATAGACTAAATTTCCAGCACTTTTGCTTGGGACGTCGTCTTGGGGATAATATAATTCGCTCTCGCTATGCTCACTATCGTCGGAGTACATTTTTCTCCACTTTTTTTTGGTTTTGAAAACTGTTTTTCACCCCATATTAGTTTTGGCGGGAAAAACGAGAGGTCCGTACTTGTGTGATACGGACCTCGTATTTAGCCAATCAGAAGCCGGTATTTTTGTTACGGACCTGCAGTTACGGACCTGAGAAAAATAATGTAGCCTTATTTCAAAAGTTGAAGAAATGGCCAAAATCGGTCGAAAAGTAAAGGGGGTAGCCTTTACTTTTTGACCGATTTTGGCCATTTTTTCAGCCCTAAAAATTAGGTCAAAAAACGATAACTTAGCCTAAATAAAGCCTTTTTCTTCTAGAGCAATGAAAAGGCTATAATTGCGCTAATTATGCGTATTTTAGCCTTATTTCAGAAGTTAAAAAAAATTGCCAAAATCGGTCAAAATGTAAAGGGGTTAGCCTTTACTTTTTGACCGATTTTGGCCGTCTTTTCAGACTTTAAAATTAGGTCAAAAAACAATAATTTAACCTAAATAAAGCCTTTATTTTGCTTCTGGGCAATGAAAAGTCTATATTTGTGGTAATTATGCATATTTTAGTCTTATTTCAAAAGTTGAAAAAATGTCCAAAATCGGTCAAAAAGTAAAGGGGTTAGCCTTTACTTTTTAACCGATTTTGGCCATTTTCTCAGCCCTAAAAATTAGGCCCAAATACGTTAATTTAGCCGAAATAAAGCC
Organism: Paragorgia papillata; assembly: GCA_035771165.1. Lineage (NCBI taxonomy): Eukaryota > Metazoa > Cnidaria > Anthozoa > Scleralcyonacea > Coralliidae > Paragorgia > Paragorgia papillata. The sequence goes on along the minus strand of JAWNZC010000340.1, from coordinate 5,899,858 downwards.
TTTTGCTTCTAGAGCAATAAAAAGGCTATATTTGTGCTAATTATTCATATTGTAGCCTTATTTCAAAAGTTGAAAAAATGGCCAAAATCGGTCAAAAAGTAAAGGGGTTAGCCTTTACTTTTTGACCGACCTTGGACATCTTTTCAGACTTTGAAATTAGGTTAAAAAACGATAATTTATCCTGAATAAAGACTTTTTTTGCTTCTGCGGAAATAAAAAGGCACTATTTGTGCTAATTATTGATATTGTAGCCTTATTTCAAAAGCTGAAAAAATGTCCAAAATCGGTCAAAAAGTAAAAGGGCTAGCCTTTACTTTTTGACCGATTTTGGCCATTTTTTCAGCCCTAAAAATTAGGGCCTTTTGCTTCTGGAGCAATGAAAAGGCTATAATTGTGCTAATTATGCGTATTTTAGCCTTGTTTCAAAAGTTGAAAAAATGGCCAAAATCGGTCAAAAAGTAAATGGGTTAGCCTTTACTTTTTGACCGATTTTAACCATTTTTTCAGACTTTAAAATTAGGTAAAAAAAAACCCGATAATTTAGCCTGAATAAAGACTTTTTTTTCTTCTGAGGCATTAAAAAGGCTCTATTTGCGCTAATTATGCGTGTTTTAGCATTATTTCAAAATTTGAAACAATGGCCAAATTGGGTCAAAAATAAAGGGGTTAGCCTTTACTCTTTGACCGATTTTGGCCATTTATTTAGCCCTAAAAATTAGGTCAAAAAACGATAACTTAGCCTAAATAAAGCCTTTTGCTTCTGGAGCAATGATAATGCTATAAGTGCGCTAATTATGCGTATTTTAGCTTTATTTCAAAAGTTGAAAAAATGGCCAAAGTCGGTCAAAAAGTAAAGGCGTTAGCCTTTACTTTTTAACCGATTTTTGCCATTTTCTCAGCCCTAAAAATTAGGCCAAAATACGTTAATTTAGCGGAAATAAAGCCTTTTGCTTCTAGAGCAATAAAAGGCTCTATTTGTGCTAATTATTCATATTGTAGCCTTATTTCAAAAGTTGAAAAAATGGCCAAAATCGGTCAAAAAGTAAAGGGGTTAGCCTTTACTTTTTGACCGATTTTGGCCATTATTTAGACTATAAAATTAGGTCAAAAAACGTTAACTTAGCCTAAATAAAGCCTTTTCCTTCTAGAGCAATGAAAAGGCTATACTTGCGCTAACTATGCTTATTTTAGCCTTATTTCAAAAGTTGAAAAAATGGCCAAAATCGGTCAAAAAGTAAAGGGGTTAGCCTTTACTTTACTTTACTTTTTGACCGACCTTGGACATCTTTTCAGACTTTAAAATTACGTTTAAAGAACGATAATTTAGCCCGAATAAAGACTTTTTTTTGCTTCTGCGGCAATAAAAAGGCTCTATTTGTGCTAATTATTGATATTGTAGCCTTATTTCAAAAGTTGAAGAAATGGCCAAAATCGGTCGAAAAGTAAAGGGGTTAGCCTTTACTTTTTGACCGATTTTGGCCATTTTTTTCAGCCCTAAAAATTAGGTCAAAAAACGATAACTTAGCGTAAATAAAGCCTTTTCCTTCTAGAGCAATGAAAAGGCTATAATTGCGCTAATTATGCGTATTTTAGCCTTATTTCAGAAGTTAAAAAAAATTGCCAAAATCGCTCAAAATGTAAAGGGGTTAGCCTTTACTTTTTGACCGATTTTGGCCGTCTTATCAGACTTTAAAATTATGTCAAAAAACGTTAACTTAGCCTAAATAAAGCCTTTTCCTTCTAGAGCAATGAAAAGGCTATAATTGCGCTAACTATGCTTATTTTAGCCTTATTTCAAAAGTTGAAAAAATGGCCAAAATCGGTCAAAATGTAAAGGGGTTAGCCTTTACTTTTTGACCTATTTTGGCCATCTTTTCAGACTTTAAAATTAGGTCAAAAAACGATAATTTAGCCTAAATAAAGACTTTATTTTGCTTCTTGGCAATAAAAACGCTATATTTGTCCTAATTATGCTTATTTTAGCCTTATTTCAAAAGTTGAAAAAATGGCCAAAATCGGTCAAAAAAGTGAAGGGGTTAGTTAGCCTTTACTTTTTAACCGATTTTTTCCATTTTCTCAGCCCTAAAAATTAGGCCAGAATACGTTAATTTAGCCGAAATAAAACCTTTTGCTTCTAGAGCAATAAAAAGGCTCTATTTGTGCTAATTATTCATATTGTAGCCTTATATTCAAAAGTTGAAAAAATGGCCAAAAATCGGTCAAAAAGTAAAGGGGTTAGCCTTTACTTTACTTTAGTTTTTGACCGACCTTGGACATCTTTTCAGACTTTAAAATTACGTTAAAAAACGATAATTTAGCCTGAATAAAGACTTTTTTTGCTTCTGCGGCAATAAAAAGGCTCTATTTTTGCTAATTATTATATATATATATAGTTATTTACCAAACTGGAGGTCCGTACTGGAAAAAATATTGCCCGAGGTCTTGACTTGTCTTCTTCAACGGACTCTGAATATAATTTTGGATGTCAATATCGCTGCCATTGTAACACCCGTTTTCGTTCGCGTTTGGGTCTGAATAGACTAAATTTCCAGCACTTTTTGCTTGGGACGTCGTCTTGGGGATAATATAATTCGCTCTCGCTATGCTCACTATCGTCGGAGTACATTTTTCTCTTTTTTTTGGTTTGAAAACTGTTTTTTCACCCCATATTAGTTTTGGCGGGAAAAACGAGAGGTCCGTACTTGTGTGATACGGACCTCGTATTTAGCCAATCAGAAGCCGGTATTTTTTGTTACGGACCTGCAGTTACGGACCTGAGAAAAATAATGTAGCCTTATTTCAAAAAGTTGAAGAAATGGGCCAAAATCGGTCGAAAAGTAAAGGGGGTAGCCTTTACTTTTTGACCGATTTTGGCCATTTTTTCAGCCCTAAAAATTAGGTCAAAAAACGATAACTTAGCCTAAATAAAGCCTTTTTCTTCTAGAGCAATGAAAAGGCTATAATTGCGCTAATTATGCGTATTTTAGCCTTATTTCAGAAGTTAAAAAAAATTGCCAAAATCGGTCAAAATGTAAAGGGGTTAGCCTTTACTTTTTGACCGATTTTGGCCGTCTTTTCAGACTTTAAAATTAGGTCAAAAAACAATAATTTAACCTAAATAAAGCCTTTATTTTGCTTCTGGGCAATGAAAAGTCTATATTTGTGGTAATTATGCATATTTTAGTCTTATTTCAAAAGTTGAAAAAATGTCCAAAATCGGTCAAAAAGTAAAGGGGTTAGCCTTTACTTTTTAACCGATTTTGGCCATTTTCTCAGCCCTAAAAATTAGGCCCAAATACGTTAATTTAGCCGAAATAAAGCCTTTTGCTTCTAGAGCAATAAAAAAGGCTATATTTGTGCTAATTATTCATATTGTAGCCTTATTTCAAAAGTTGAAAAAATGGCCAAAATCGGTCAAAAAGTAAAGGGGTTAGCCTTTACTTTTTGACCGACCTTGGACATCTTTTCAGACTTTAAAATTAGGTTAAAAAACGATAATTTATCCTGAATAAAGACTTTTTTTGCTTCTGCGGAAATAAAAAGGCACTATTTGTGCTAATTATTGATATTGTAGCCTTATTTCAAAAGCTGAAAAAATGTCCAAAATCGGTCAAAAAGTAAAAGGGCTAGCCTTTACTTTTTGACCGATTTTGGCCATTTTTTCAGCCCTAAAAATTAGGGCCTTTTGCTTCTGGAGCAATGAAAAGGCTATAATTGTGCTAATTATGCGTATTTTAGCCTTGTTTCAAAAGTTGAAAAAATGGCCAAAATCGGTCAAAAAGTAAATGGGTTAGCCTTTACTTTTTGACCGATTTTAACCATTTTTTCAGACTTTAAAATTAGGTAAAAAAAACCCCGATAATTTAGCCTGAATAAAGACTTTTTTTCTTCTGAGGCATTAAAAAGGCTCTATTTGCGCTAATTATGCGTGTTTTAGCATTATTTCAAAATTTGAAACAATGGCCAAATTGGGTCAAAAATAAAGGGGTTAGCCTTTACTCTTTGACCGATTTTGGCCATTTATTTAGCCCTAAAAATTAGGTCAAAAAACGATAACTTAGCCTAAATAAAGCCTTTTGCTTCTGGAGCAATGATAATGCTATAAGTGCGCTAATTATGCGTATTTTAGCTTTATTTCAAAAGTTGAAAAAATGGCCAAAGTCGGTCAAAAAGTAAAGGCGTTAGCCTTTACTTTTTAACCGATTTTTGCCATTTTCTCAGCCCTAAAAATTAGGCCAAAATACGTTAATTTAGCGGAAATAAAGCCTTTTGCTTCTAGAGCAATAAAAGGCTCTATTTGTGCTAATTATTCATATTGTAGCCTTATTTCAAAAGTTGAAAAAATGGCCAAAATCGGTCAAAAAGTAAAGGGGTTAGCCTTTACTTTTTGACCGATTTTGGCCATTATTTAGACTATAAAATTAGGTCAAAAAACGTTAACTTAGCCTAAATAAAGCCTTTTCCTTCTAGAGCAATGAAAAGGCTATACTTGCGCTAACTATGCTTATTTTAGCCTTATTTCAAAAGTTGAAAAAATGGCCAAAATCGGTCAAAAAGTAAAGGGGTTAGCCTTTACTTTACTTTACTTTTTGACCGACCTTGGACATCTTTTCAGACTTTAAAATTACGTTAAAGAACGATAATTTAGCCCGAATAAAGACTTTTTTTGCTTCTGCGGCAATAAAAAGGCTCTATTTGTGCTAATTATTGATATTGTAGCCTTATTTCAAAAGTTGAAGAAATGGCCAAAATCGGTCGAAAAGTAAAGGAGTTAGCCTTTACTTTTTGACCGATTTTGGCCATTTTTTCAGCCCTAAAAATTAGGTCAAAAAACGATAACTTAGCGTAAATAAAGCCTTTTCCTTCTAGAGCAATGAAAAGGCTATAATTGCGCTAATTATGCGTATTTTAGCCTTATTTCAGAAGTTAAAAAAAATTGCCAAAATCGCTCAAAATGTAAAGGGGTTAGCCTTTACTTTTTGACCGATTTTGGCCGTCTTATCAGACTTTAAAATTATGTCAAAAAACGTTAACTTAGCCTAAATAAAGCCTTTTCCTTCTAGAGCAATGAAAAGGCTATAATTGCGCTAACTATGCTTATTTTAGCCTTATTTCAAAAGTTGAAAAAATGGCCAAAATCGGTCAAAATGTAAAGGGGTTAGCCTTTACTTTTTGACCTATTTTGGCCATCTTTTCAGACTTTAAAATTAGGTCAAAAAACGATAATTTAGCCTAAATAAAGACTTTATTTTGCTTCTTGGCAATAAAAACGCTATATTTGTCCTAATTATGCTTATTTTAGCCTTATTTCAAAAGTTGAAAAAATGGCCAAAATCGGTCAAAAAGTGAAGGGGTTAGTTAGCCTTTACTTTTTAACCGATTTTTTCCATTTTCTCAGCCCTAAAAATTAGGCCAGAATACGTTAATTTAGCCGAAATAAAACCTTTTGCTTCTAGAGCAATAAAAAGGCTCTATTTGTGCTAATTATTCATATTGTAGCCTTATTTCAAAAGTTGAAAAAATGGCCAAAATCGGTCAAAAAGTAAAGGGGTTAGCCTTTACTTTACTTTAGTTTTTGACCGACCTTGGACATCTTTTCAGACTTTAAAATTACGTTAAAAAACGATAATTTAGCCTGAATAAAGACTTTTTTTGCTTCTGCGGCAATAAAAAGGCTCTATTTGTGCTAATTATTTATATATATATATGTTATTTACCAAACTGGAGGTCCGTACTGGAAAAATATTGCCCGAGGTCTTGACTTGTCTTCTTCAACGGACTCTGAATATAATTTTGGATGTCAATATCGCTGCCATTGTAACACCCGTTTTCGTTCGCGTTTGGGTCTGAATAGACTAAATTTCCAGCACTTTTGCTTGGGACGTCGTCTTGGGGATAATATAATTCGCTCTCGCTATGCTCACTATCGTCGGAGTACATTTTTCTCCACTTTTTTTGGTTTGAAAACTGTTTTTCACCCCATATTAGTTTTGGCGGGAAAAACGAGAGGTCCGTACTTGTGTGATACGGACCTCGTATTTAGCCAATCAGAAGCCGGTATTTTTGTTACGGACCTGCAGTTACGGACCTGAGAAAAATAATGTAGCCTTATTTCAAAAGTTGAAGAAATGGCCAAAATCGGTCGAAAAGTAAAGGGGGTAGCCTTTACTTTTTGACCGATTTTGGCCATTTTTTCAGCCCTAAAAATTAGGTCAAAAAACGATAACTTAGCCTAAATAAAGCCTTTTTCTTCTAGAGCAATGAAAAGGCTATAATTGCGCTAATTATGCGTATTTTAGCCTTATTTCAGAAGTTAAAAAAAATTGCCAAAATCGGTCAAAATGTAAAGGGGTTAGCCTTTACTTTTTGACCGATTTTGGCCGTCTTTTCAGACTTTAAAATTAGGTCAAAAAACGATAATTTAGCCTAAATAAAGACTTTATTTTGCTTTTGGCCATAAAAACGCTATATTTGTCCTAATTATGCTTATTTTAGCCTTATTTCAAAAGTTGAAAAAATGGCCAAAATCGGTCAAAAAGTGAAGGGGTTAGTTAGCCTTTACTTTTTAACCGATTTTTTCCATTTTCTCAGCCCTAAAAATTAGGCCAGAATACGTTAATTTAGCCGAAATAAAACCTTTTGCTTCTAGAGCAATAAAAAGGCTCTATTTGTGCTAATTATTCATATTGTAGCCTTATTTCAAAAGTTGAAAAAATGGCCAAAATCGGTCAAAAAGTAAAGGGGTTAGCCTTTACTTTACTTTAGTTTTTTGACCGACCTTGGACATCTTTTCAGACTTTAAAAATTACGTTAAAAAACGATAATTTAGCCTGAATAAAGACTTTTTTTGCTTTCTGCGGCAATAAAAAGGCTCTATTTGTGCTAATTATTTATATATATATATGTTATTTACCAAACTGGAGGTCCGTACTGGAAAAATATTGCCCGAGGTCTTGACTTGTCTTCTTCAACAACGGACTCTGAATATAATTTTGGATGTCAATATCGCTGCCATTGTAACACCCGTTTTCGTTCGCGTTTGGGTCTGAATAGACTAAATTTCCAGCACTTTTGCTTGGGACGTCGTCTTGGGGATAATATAATTCGCGCTCTCGCTATGCTCACTATCGTCGGAGTACATTTTTTTCTCCACTTTTTTTGGTTTGAAAAACTGTTTTTCACCCCATATTAGTTTTTGGCGGGAAAAAACGAGAGGTCCGTACTTGTGTGATACGGACCTCGTATTTAGCCAATCAGAAGCCGGTATTTTTGTTACGGACCTGCAGTTACGGACCTGAGAAAAATAATGTAGCCTTATTTCAAAAGTTGAAGAAATGGCCAAAATCGGTCGAAAAGTAAAGGGGGTAGCCTTTACTTTTTGACCGCTTTTGGCCATTTTTTCAGCCCTAAAAATTAGGTCAAAAACGATAACTTAGCCTAAATAAAGCCTTTTTCTTCTAGAGCAATGAAAAGGCTATAATTGCGCTAATTATGCGTATTTTAGCCTTATTTCAGAAGTTAAAAAAAATTGCCAAAATCGGTCAAAATGTAAAGGGGTTAGCCTTTACTTTTTGACCGATTTTGGCCGTCTTTTCAGACTTTAAAATTAGGTCAAAAAACGATAATTTAGCCTAAATAAAGACTTTATTTTGCTTTTGGCCATAAAAACGCTATATTTGTCCTAATTATGCTTATTTTAGCCTTATTTCAAAAGTTGAAAAAATGGCCAAAATGGGTCAAAAAGTAAAGGGGTTAGCCTTTACTTTTTGACCGATTTTGGCCATTTTCTCAGCCGTTAAAATTAGGTCAAAAAACAATAATTTAGCCTAAATAAAGCCTTTATTTTGCTTCTGGGCAATGAAAAGGCTATATTTGTGCTAATTATGCATATTTTAGTCTTATTTCAAAAGTTGAAAAAATGTCCAAAATCGGTCAAAAAGTAAAGGGGTGAGCCTTTACTTTTTAACCGATTTTGGCCATTTTCTCAGCCCTAAAAATTAGGCCAAAATACGTTAATTTAGCGGAAATAAAGCCTTTTCCTTCTAGAGCAATAAAAAGGCTATATTTGTGCTAATTATTCATATTGTAGCCCTATTTCAAAAGTTAAAAAATTGGCCAAAATCGGTCAAAAACTAAAGGGGTTAGCCTTTACTTTTTCACCGATTTTGGCCATTTTCTCAGCCCTTAAAATTAGGTCAAAAAACAATAATTTAACCTAAATAAAGCCTTTATTTTGCTTCTGGGCAATGAAAAGGCTATATTTGTGGTAATTATGCATATTTTAGTCTTATTTCAAAAGTTGAAAAAATGTCCAAAATGGGTCAAAAAGTAAAGGGGTTAGCCTTTACTTTTTAACCGATTTTGGCCATTTTCTCAGCCCTAAAAATTAGGCCAAAATACGTTAATTTAGCCGAAATAAAGCCTTTTGCTTCTAGAGCAATAAAAAGGCTATATTTGTGCTAATTATTCATATTGTAGCCTTATTTCAAAAGTTGAAAAAATGGCCAAAATCGGTCAAAAAGTAAAGGGGTTAGCCTTTACTTTTTGACCGACCTTGGACATCTTTTCAGACTTTAAAATTAGGTTAAAAAACGATAATTTAGCCTGAATAAAGACTTTTTTTGCTTCTGCGGAAATAAAAAGGCACTATTTGTGCTAATTATTGATATTGTAGCCTTATTTCAAAAGCTGAAAAAATGGCCAAAATGGGTCAAAAAGTAAAGGGGTTAGCCTTTACTTTTTGACCGATTTTGGCCATTTTTTCAGCCCTAAAAATTAGGCCAAAATACGTTAATTTAGCCGAAATAAAGCCTTTTGCTTCTAGAGCAATAAAAAGGCTATATTTGTGCTAATTATTCATATTGTAGCCTTATTTCAAAAGTTGAAAAAATGGCCAAAATCGGTCAAAAAGTAAAGGGGTTAGCCTTTACTTTTTGACCGATTTTGTCCATTTTTTAGACTATAAAATTAGGTAAAAAAACGATAATTTAGCCTGAATAAAGTCTTTTTTTGCTTCTGCGGCAATAAAAAGGCACTATTTGTGCTAATTATTGATATTGTAGCATTATTTCAAAAGCTGAAAAAATGGCCAAAATCGGTCAAAAAGTAAAGGGGTTGGCCTTTACTTTTTGACCGATTTTGGCCATTTTTTCAGCCCTAAAAATTAGGGCCTTTTGCTTCTGGAGCAATGAAAAGGCTATAATTGTGCTAATTATTCATATTGTAGCCTTATTTCAAAAGTTGAAAAAATGGCTAAAATCGGTAAAAAAGTAAAGAGGTTAGCCTTTACTTTTTGACCGACTTTGGACATCTTTTCAGACTATAAAATTAGGTCAAAAAACGTTAACTTAGCCTAAATAAAGCCTTTTCCTTCTAGAGCAATGAAAAGGCTATAATTGCGCTAACTATGCTTATTTTAGCCTTATTTCAAAAGTTGAAAAAATGGCCAAAATCGGTCAAAAAGTAAAGGGGTTAGCCTTTACTTTTTGACCGACTTTGGACATCTTTTCAGACTTTAAAATTAGGTCAAAAAACGATAATTTAGCCTAAATAAAGACTTTATTTTGCTTTTGGCCATAAAAACGCTATATTTGTCCTAATTATGCTTATTTTAGCCTTATTTCAAAAGTTGAAAAAATGGCCAAAATCGGTCAAAAAGTAAAGCGGTTAGCCTTTACTTTTTGACCGATTTTGGCCATTTTCTCAGCCGTTAAAATTAGGTCAAAAAACAATAATTTAGCCTAAATAAAGCCTTTATTTTGCTTCTGGGCAATGAAAAGGCTATATTTGTACTAATTATGCATATTTTAGTCTTATTTCAAAAGTTGAAAAAATGTCCAAAATCGGTCAAAAAGTAAAGGGGTGAGCCTTTACTTTTTAACCGATTTTGGCCATTTTCTCAGCCCTAAAAATTAGGCCAAAATACGTTAATTTAGCGGAAATAAAGCCTTTTCCTTCTAGAGCAATAAAAAGGCTATATTTGTGCTAATTATTCATATTGTAGCCTTATTTCAAAAGTTGAAAAATTGGCCAAAATCGGTCAAAAACTAAAGGGGTTAGCCTTTACTTTTTCACCGATTTTGGCCATTTTCTCAGCCCTTAAAATTAGGTCAAAAAACAATAATTTAACCTAAATAAAGCCTTTATTTTGCTTCTGGGCAATGAAAAGGCTATATTTGTGGTAATTATGCATATTTTAGTCTTATTTCAAAAGTTGAAAAAATGTCCAAAATGGGTCAAAAAGTAAAGGGGTTAGCCTTTACTTTTTAACCGATTTTGGCCATTTTCTCAGCCGTTAAAATTAGGTCAAAAAACAATAATTTAGCCTAAATAAAGCCTTTATTTTGCTTCTGGGCAATGAAAAGGCTATATTTGTACTAATTATGCATATTTTAGTCTTATTTCAAAAGTTGAAAAAATGTCCAAAATCGGTCAAAAAGTAAAGGGGTGAGCCTTTACTTTTTAACCGATTTTGGCCATTTTCCTCAGCCCTAAAAATTAAGGCCAAAATACGTTAATTTAGCGGAAATAAAGCCTTTTCCTTCTAGAGCAATAAAAAGTGCTATATTTGTGCTAATTATTCATATTGTAGCCTTATTTCAAAAGTTGAAAAATTGGCCAAAATCGGTCAAAAACTAAAGGGGTTAGCCTTTACTTTTTCACCGATTTTGGCCATTTTCTCAGCCCTTAAAATTAGGTCAACAAAACAATAAATTTAACCTAAATAAAGCCTTTATTTTGCTTCTGGGCAATGAAAAGGCTATATTTGTGGTAATTATGCATATTTTAGTCTTATTTCAAAAGTTGAAAAAATGTCCAAAATGGGTCAAAAAGTAAAGGGGTTAGCCTTTACTTTTTATAACCGATTTTGGCCATTTTCTCAGCCCTAAAAAATTAGGCCAAAATACGTTAATTTAGCCGAAATAAAGCCTTTTGCTTCTAGAGCAATAAAAAGGCTAATATTTGTGCTAATTATTCATATTGTAGCCTTATTTCAAAAGTTGAAAAAATGGCCAAAATCGGTCAAAAAGTAAAGGGGTTAGCCTTTACTTTTTGACCGACCTTGGGACATCTTTCAGACTTTAAAATATAGGTTAAAAAAACGATAATTTAGCCTGAATAAAAGACTTTTTTTTGCTTCTGCGGAAATAAAAAGGCACTATTTGTGCTAATTATTGATATTGTAGCCTTATTTCAAAAGCTGAAAAAATGGCCAAAATCGTCAAAAAGTAAAGGGGGTTAGCCTTTACTTTTTGACCGATTTTTGGCCATTTTTTCAGCCCTAAAAATTAGGCCAAAATACGTTAATTTAGCCGAAATAAAGCCTTTTGCTTCTAGGAGCAATAAAAAGGCTATATTTGTGCTAATTATTCATATTGTAGCCTTATTTCAAAAGTTGAAAAAATGGCCAAAATCGGTACAAAAAAGTAAAAGGGGTTAGCCTTTACTTTTTGACCGATTTATGGCCATTTTTTTCAGGCCCTAAAAATAGGGCTTTTTGCTTCTGGAGCAATGAAAAGGCTATAATTGTGCTAATTATGCGTATTTTAGCCTTGTTTCAAAACTTGAAAAAATGGCCAAAATCGGTCAAAAAGTAAATGGGTTAGCCTTTACTTTTTGACCGATTTTAACCTTTTTTTCAGACTTTAAAATTAGGTAAAAAAAAACCCGATAATTTAGCCTGAATAAAGACTTTTTTTCTTCTGAGGCATTAAAAAGGCTCTATTTGCGCTAATTATGCGTGTTTTAGCATTATTTCAAAATTTGAAACAGTGGCCAAAATGGGTCAAAAATAAAGGTGTTAGCCTTTACTCTTTGACCGATTTTGGCCATTTTTTTAGCCCTAAAAATTAGGTCAAAAAACGATAACTTAGCCTAAATAAAGCCTTTTGCTTCTGGAGCAATGATAATGCTATAAGTGCGCTAATTATGCGTATTTTAGCTTTATTTCAAAAGTTGAAAAAATGGCCAAAATCGGACAAAAAGTAAAGGGGTTAGCCTTTACTTTTTGACCGACTTTGGACATCTTTTCAGACTTTGAAATTAGGTAAAAAAACGATAATTTATCCCGAATAAAGACTTTTTTTGCTTTTCCGGCAATAAAAAGGCTCTAGTTGTGCTAATTATTGATATTGTAGCCTTATTTTAAAAGTTGAAAAAATGGCCAAAATCGTTCAAAAAGTAAAGAGGTTAGCCTTTACTTTTTGACCGACTTTGGACATCTTTTCAGACTATAAAATTAGGTCAAAAAACGTTAACTTAGCCTAAATAAAGCCTTTTCCTTCTAGAGCAATGAAAAGGCTATAATTGCGCTAACTATGCTTATTTTAGCCTTATTTCAAAAGTTGAAAAAATGGCCAAAATCGGTCAAAAAGTAAAGGGGTTAGCCTTTACTTTTTGACCGACTTTGGACATCTTTTCAGACTTTAAAATTAGGTAAAAAAACGATAATTTATCCCGAATAAAGACTTTTTTTGCTTTTGCGGCAATAAAAAGGCTCTATTTGTGCTAATTATTGATATTGTAGCCTTATTTCAAAAGTTGAAAAAATGGCCAAAATCGGTCAAAAAGTAAAGGCCTTTACTTTTTGACCGATTTTGGCCATTTTTTCATCCCTAAAATTAGGTCAAAAAACGATAACTTAGCCTAAATGAAGCCTTTTGCTTGTGGAGCAATGAAAAGGCTATAATTGTGCTAATTATGCGTATTTTAGCCTTGTTTCAAAAGTTGAAAAAATGGCCAAAATCGGACAAAAAGTAAAGGGGTTAGCCTTTACTTTATAACCGATTTTTGCCATTTTCTCAGCCCTAAAAATTAGGCCAAAATACGTTAATTTAGCCGAAATAAAGCCTTTCGCTTCTAGAGCAATAAAAAGGCTCTATTTGTGCTAATTATTCATATTGTAGCCCTATTTCAAAAGTTGAAAAAATGGCCAAAATCGGTCAAAAAGTAAAGGGGTTAGCCTTTACTTTTTGACCGATTTTGTCCATTTTTTAGACTATAAAATTAGGTAAAAAAACGATAATTTAGCCTGAATAAAGACTTTTTTTGCTTCTGCGGCAATAAAAAGGCACTATTTGTGCTAATTATTGATATTGTAGCATTATTTCAAAAGCTGAAAAAATGGCCAAAATCGGTCAAAAAGTAAAGAGGTTAGCCTTTACTTTTTGACCGACTTTGGACATCTTTTCAGACTATAAAATTAGGTCAAAAAACGTTAACTTAGCCTAAATAAAGCCTTTTCCTTCTAGAGCAATGAAAAGGCTATAATTGCGCTAACTATGCTTATTTTAGCCTTATTTCAAAAGTTGAAAAAATGGCCAAAATCGGTCAAAAAGTAAAGGGGTTAGCCTTTACTTTTTGACCGACTTTGGACATCTTTTCAGACTTTGAAATTAGGTAAAAAAACGATAATTTATCCCGAATAAAGACTTTTTTTGCTTTTCCGGCAATAAAAAGGCTCTATTTGTGCTAATTATTGATATTGTAGCCTTATTTCAAAAGTTGAAAAAATGGCCAAAATCGGTCAAAAAGTAAAGGCCTTTACTTTTTGACCGATTTTGGCCATTTTTTAATCCCTAAAATTAGGTCAAAAAACGATAACTTAGCCTAAATGAAGCCTTTTGCTTGTGGAGCAATGAAAAGGCTATAATTGTGCTAATTATGCGTATTTTAGCCTTGTTTCAAAAGTTGAAAAAATGGCCAAAATCGGTCAAAAAGTAAAGGGGTTAGCCTTTACTTTTTGACCGACTTTGGACATCTTTTCAGACTATAAAATTAGGTCAAAAAACGTTAACTTAGCCTAAATAAAGCCTTTTCCTTCTAGAGCAATGAAAAGGCTATAATTGCGCTAACTATGCTTATTTTAGCCTTATTTCAAAAGTTGAAAAAATGGCCAAAATCGGTCAAAAAGTAAAGGGGTTAGCCTTTACTTTTTGACCGACTTTGGACATCTTTTCAGACTTTGAAATTAGGTAAAAAAATCATAATTTATCCCGAAATAAAGACTTTTTTTTGCTTTTTCGGCAATAAAAAAGGCTCTATTTTGTGCTAATTATATGAGAGTGTAGCCTTATTTCAAAAGTTTGAAAAAATGGCCAAAATCGGTCAAAAAGTAAAGGCCTTTACTTTTTGACCGATTTTGGCCATTTTTTTAATCCCTAAAATTAGGTCAAAAAAAACGATAACTTAGCCTAAATGAAGCCTTTTTGCTTGTTGAGCAATGAAAAGGCTATAATTGTGCTAATTATGCTTATTTTAGCCTTGTTTCAAAAGTTGAAAAAATGGCCAAAATCGGTCAAAAAGTAAAGGGGTTAGCCTTTACTTTTTAACCGATTTTGGCCATTTTCCTCAGCCCTAAAAAATTAGGCCAAAATACGTTAATTTAGACCGAAATAAAGCCTTTTGCTTCTAGAGCAATAAAAAGTGCTCTATTTGTGCTAATTATTCATATTGTAGCCTTATTTCAAAACTTCAAAAAATGGCCAAAATCGGTCAAAAAGTAAAGGGGTTAGCCTTTACTTTTTGACCGATTTTGGCCATTTATTTAGACTATAAAATTAGGTAAAAAAACGATAACTTAGCCTAAATAAAGCCTTTTGCTTGTGGAGCAATGAATAGGCTATAATTGTGCTAATTATGCGTATTTTAGCCTTGTTTCAAAAGTTGAAAAAATGGCCAAAGTCGGTAACGATAACTTAGCCTAAATAAAGCCTTTTCCTTCTGGAGCAATGAAAAGGCTATAATTGTGCTAATTATGCGTATTTTAGCCTTGTTTCAAAAGTTGAAAAAATGGCCAAAATCGGTCAAAAAGTAAATGGGTTAGCCTTTACTTTTTGACCGATTTTGGCCATTTTTTCATCCCTAAAAATTAGGGCCTTTTGCTTGTGGAGCAATGAAAAGGCTATAATTGTGCTAATTATTCATATTGTAGTCTTATTTCAAAAGCTGAAAAAATGGCCAAAATCGGTCAAAAAGTAAAGGCCTTTACTTTTTGACCGATTTTGGCCATTTTTTCATCCCTAAAATTAGGTCAAAAAACGATAACTTAGCCTAAATGAAGCCTTTTGCTTGTGGAGCAATGAAAAGGCTATAATTGTGCTAATTATGCGTATTTTAGCCTTGTTTCAAAAGTTGAAAAAATGGCCAAAATCGGTCAAAAAGTAAAGGTGGTTAGCCTTTACTTTTTGACCGATTTTGGCCATTTTTTCATCCCTAAAAATTAGGTCAAAAAAACGATAACTTAGCCTAAATGAAGCCTTTTGCTTGTGGAGCAATGAATAAGGCTATAAATTGTGCTAATTATGCGTATTTTAGCCTTGTTTCAAAGTTGAAAAAAATGGCCAAAGTCGGTAACGATAACTTAGCCTAAATAAAGCCTTTTTCCTTCTGGAGCAATGAAAAGGCTATAATTGTGCTAATTATGCGTATTTTAGCCTTGTTTTCAAAAGTTGAAAAAATGGCCAAAATCGGTCAAAAAGTAAATGGGTTAGCCTTTACTTTTTGACCGATTTTGGCCATTTTTTCATCCCTAAAAATTAGGGCCTTATTGCTTTGTGGAGCAATGAAAAGGCTATAATTGTGCTAATTATTCATATTGTAGTCTTATTTCAAAAGCTGAAAAAATGGCCAAAATCGGTCAAAAAGTAAAGGCCTTTACTTTTTGACCGATTTTGGCCATTTTTTCATCCCTAAAATTAGGTCAAAAAACGATAACTTAGCCTAAATGAAGCCTTTTGCTTGTGGAGCAATGAAAAGGCTATAATTGTGCTAATTATGCGTATTTTAGCCTTGTTTCAAAAGTTGAAAAAATGGCCAAAATCGGTCCAAAAGTAAAGGGGTTAGCCTTTACTTTTTAACCGATTTTGGCCATTTTTTCAGCCCTAAAAATTAGGGCGTTTTGCTTCTGGAGCAATGAAAAGGCTATAATTGTGCTAATTATTCATATTGTAGCCTTATTTCAACAGTTGAAAAAATGGCCAAAATCGGTCAAAAAGTAAAGGGGTTAGCCTTTACTTTTTGACCGATTTTGGCCATTTTTTAGACTATAAAAATTAGGTCAAAAAACGTTAACTTAGCCTAAATAAAGCCTTTTCCTTCTAGAGCAATGAAAAGGCTTATAATTGCGCTAACTATAGCTTATTTTAGCCTTATTTCAAAAGTTGAAAAAATGGCCAAAATCGGTCAAAAAGTAAAGGGGTTAGCCTTTACTTTTTGACCGACTTTGGACATCTTTTCAGACTTTAAAATTAGGTAAAAAAGAGATAATTTAGCCTGAATAAAGACTTTTTTTGCTTTTGCGGCAATAAAAAGGCTCTATTTGTGCTAATTATTGATATTGTAGCCTTATTTCAAAAGTTGAAAAAATGGCCAAAATCGGTCAAAAAGTAAAGGGGTTAGCCTTTACTTTTTAACCGATTTTGGCCATTTTCTCAGCCCTAAAAATTAGGCCAAAATACGTTAATTTAGCGGAAATAAAGCCTTTTGCTTCTAGAGCAATAAAAAGGCTCTATTTGTGCTAATTATTCATATTGTAGCCTTATTTCAAAAGTTCAAAAAATGGCCAAAATCGGTCAAAAAGTAAAGGGGTTAGCCTTTACTTTTTGACTGATTTTGGCCATTTTTTTAGACTATAAAATTAGGTCGAAAAACGATAACTTAGCCTAAATAAAGCCTTTTCCTTCTGGAGCAATGAAAAGGCTATAATTGTGCTAATTATGCGTATTTAACCTTGTTTCAAAAATTGAAAAAATGGCCAAAATCGGTCAAAAAGTAAATGGGTTAGCCTTTACTTTTTGACCGATTTTGGCCATTTTTTTCATACTTTAAAATTAGGTAAAAAAAAACTATAATTTAGCCTGAATAAAGACTTTTTCTTCTTCTGCGGCAATAAAAAATGCTCTATTAGCGCTAATTATATGCGTGTTTTAGCATTATTTCAAAATTTGAAACAATGGCCAAAATGGGTCAAAAATAAAGGGGTTAGCCTTTACTCTTTGACCGATTTTGGCCATTTTTTTAGCCCTAAAAATTAAGTCAAAAGACGATAACTTAGCCTAAATAAAGCCTTTTTGCTTCTGGAGCAATGATAAATGCTATAAGTGCGCTAATTATGCGTATTTTAGCTTTATTTCAAAAGTTGAAAAAATGGCCAAAAAGTAAAGGGGTTAGCCCTTTACTTTTTAACCGATTTTTGCCATTTTCTCAGCCCTAAAAATTAGGCCAAAATACGTTAATTTAGCCGAAATAAAGCCTTTTGCTTCTAGAGCAATAAAAAGGCTCTATTTGTGCTAATTATTCATATTGTAGCCTTATTTCAAAAGTTGAAAAAATGGCCAAAATCGGTTAAAAAGTAAAGGGGTTAGCCTTTACTTTTTGACCGATTTTGGCCATTTTTTAGACTATAAAATTAGGTCAAAAAACGTTAACTTAGCCTAAATAAAGCCTTTTCCTTCTAGAGCAATGAAAAGGCTATAATTTGCGTTAATTATGCGTATTTTTAGCCTTATTTCATAAGTTTAAAAAAATGGCCAAAATCGGTCAAAAAGTAAAGGGGTTAGCCTTTACTTCTTGACCGATTTTGGCCATCTTTTCAGACTTTAAAATTAGGCCAAAAAACGATAATTTAGCCTAAATAAAGACTTTATTTTGCTTTTGGCAATAAAACGCTATATTTGTCCTAATTATACTTATTTTAGCCTTATTTCAAAAGTTGAAAAAATGGCCAAAAAATCGGTCAAAAAGTAAAGGGTTTAGCCTTTACTTTTTAAACCGATTTTGGCCATTTTCTCAGCCCTAAAAATTAGGCCAAAATACGTTGATTTAGCGGGAAATAAAGCCTTTTGTTTCTTAGAGCAATAAAAAGGCTCTATTTGTGCGTAATTATTGATATTGTAGCTTTATTTCAAAAGTTGAAAAATGGCCAAAATCGGTCAAAAAGTAAAGGGGTTAGCCTTTACTTTTTAACCGATTTTTGCCATTTTCTCAGCCCTTAAAATTACGTCAAAAAACAATAATTTAGCCTAAAATAAAGCCTGTATTTTGCTTCTGGGCAATGAAAAGGCTATATTTGTGCTAATTATGCATATTTTAGTCTTATTTCAAAAGTTGAAAAAATGTCCAAAATCGGTCAAAAAGTAAAGGGTTAGCCTTTACTTTTTAACCGATTTTGGCCATTTTCTCAGCCCTAAAAATTAGGGCCAAAATACGTTAATTTAAGCCGAAATAAAGCCTTTTGCTTCTAGAGCAATAAAAAGGCTCTATTTGTGCTAATTATTCATATTCTAGCCTTATTTTCAAAAGTTGAAAAAATGGCCAAAATCAGTCAAAAAGTAAAGGGCTGAGCCTTTACTTTTTGACCGATTTTGGCTATTTTTTTAGACTATAAAAATTAGGTCAAAAAAACGATAACTTAAGCCTAAATAAAGCCTTTTCCTTCTGGAGCAATGAAAAGGCTATAATTGTGCTAATTAAGCGTATTTTAGCCTTAGTTTCAAAAGTTGAAAAAATGGCCAAAATCGGTCAAAAAGTAAATGGGTTAGCCATTTACTTTTTGACCGATTTTGGCTCATATTTTTCAGCCCCAAAAATTAGGGCCTTTTCCTTCTGGAGCAATGAAAAGGCTATAATTGCGCTAATAATTCATATTGTAGCCTTATTTCAAAAGTTGAAAAAATGGCCAAAATCGGTCAAAAAGTAAAGGGGTTTAGCCTTTACATTTTTGACCGATTTTGGCCATTTTTTCATCCCTAAAATTAGGTCAAAAAAACGATAACTTAGACTAAATGAAGCTTTTGCTTTGTGGAGCAATGAAAAGGCTATAATTGTGCTAATTATGCGTATTTTAGCCTTGTTTCAAAAGTTGAAAAAATGGCCAAAATCGGTCAAAAAGTAAAGGGGTTAGCCTTTACTTTTTAACCGATTTTGGCCATTTTCTCAGCCCTAAAAATTAGGCCAAAATACCTTAATTTAGCCGAAATAAAGCCTTTTGCTTCTAGAGCAATAAAAAGGCTCTATTTGTGCTAATTATTCATATTGTAGCCTTATTTCAAAAGTTCAAAAAATGGCCAAAATCGGTCCAAAAAGTAAAGGGGTTAGCCTTTACTTTTTGACCGATTTTTGGCCATTTTTTTTAGACTATAAAATTAGGTCAAAAAACGATAACTTAGCCTAAATAAAGCCTTTTGCTTGTGGAGCAAATGAATAGGCTATAATTGTGCTAATTATGCGTATTTTAGCCTTGTTTCAAAAGTTGAAAAAATGGCCAAAATCGGTCAAAAAGTAAATGGGTTAGCCTTTACTTTTTTGACCGATTTTGGCCATTTTTTCATACTTTAAAATTAGGTAAAAAAAACTATAATTGTAGCCTGAATAAAGACTTTTTCTTCTTCTGCGGCAATAAAAATGCTCTATTTGCGCTAATTATGCGTGTTTTAAGCATTATTTCAAAATTTGAAACAATGGCCAAAATGGGTCAAAAATTAAAGGGGTTAGCCTTTACTCTTCGACCGATTTTGGCCATTTTTTTAGCCCTAAAAATTAAGTCAAAAGACGATAACTTAGCCTAAATAAAGCCTTTTGCTTCTGGAGCAATGATAATGCTATAAGTGCGCTAATTTATGCGTATTTTAGCTTTATTTCAAAAGTTGAAAAAAAAATGGCCAAAAAGTAAAGGGGTTAGCCTTTACTTTTTAAACACGATTTTTGCCATTTTCTCAGCCCTAAAAATTAGGCCAAAATACGTTAATTTAGCCGAAATAAAGCCTTTTGCTTCTAGAGCAATAAAAAGGCTCTATTTGTGCTAATTATTCATATTGTAGCCTTATTTCAAAAGTTGAAAAAATGGCCAAAATCGGTTAAAAAGTAAAGGCGTTAGCCTTTACTTTTTGACCTGATTTTTGGCCATTTTTTAGACTATAAAATTAGGTCAAAAAACGTTAACTTAGCCTAAATAAAGCCTTTTCCTTCTAGAGGCAATGAAAAGGCTATAAATTGCGTTAATTATGCCGTATTTTTAGCCTTATTTCATAAGTTTAAAAAAATGGCCAAAATCGGTCAAAAAGTAAAGGGGTTAGCCTTTACTTCTTGACCGATTTTGGCCATCTTTTCAGACTTTAAAATTAGGCCAAAATACGTTGATTTAGCGGAAATAAAGCCTTTTGCTTCTGGAGCAATGAAAAGGCTATAATTGTGCTAATTATTCATAATTGTAGCCTTATTTCAAAAGTTTGAAAAAATGGCCAAAATCGGTCAAAAAGTAAAGGGGTTAGCCTTTACTTTTTGACCGATTTTGGCCATTTTTTCAGCCCTAAAAATTAGGGCCTTTTGCTTCTGGAGCAATGAAAAGGCTATAATTGTGCTAATTATTCATATTGTAGCCTTATTTCAAAAGTTGAAAAAATGGCCAAAATCGGTTAAAAAGTAAAGGGGTTAGCCTTTACTTTTTGACCGATTTTGGCCATTTTTTAGACTATAAAATTAGGTCAAAAAACGTTAACTTAGCCTAAATAAAGCCTTTTCCTTCTAGAGCAATGAAAAGGCTATAATTGCGTTAATTATGCGTATTTTAGCCTTATTTCATAAGTTTAAAAAAATGGCCAAAATCGGTCAAAAAGTAAAGGGGTTAGCCTTTACTTCTTGACCGATTTTGGCCATCTTTTCAGACTTTAAAATTAGGCCAAAAAACGATAATTTAGCCTAAATAAAGACTTTATTTTGCTTTTGGCAATAAAACGCTATATTTGTCCTAATTATACTTATTTTAGCCTTATTTCAAAAGTTGAAAAAATGGCCAAAATCGGTCAAAAAGTAAAGGGTTTAGCCTTTACTTTTTAACCGATTTTGGCCATTTTCTCAGCCCTAAAAATTAGGCCAAAATACGTTGATTTAGCGGAAATAAAGCCTTTTGTTTCTAGAGCAATAAAAAGGCTCTATTTGTGCTAATTATTGATATTGTAGCTTTATTTCAAAAGTTGAAAAAATGGCCAAAATCGGTCAAAAAGTAAAGGGGTTAGCCTTTACTTTTTAACCGATTTTTGCCATTTTCTCAGCCCTTAAAATTACGTCAAAAAACAATAATTTACCCTAAATAAAGCCTGTATTTTGCTTCTGGGCAATGAAAAGGCTATATTTGTGCTAATTATGCATATTTTAGTCTTATTTCAAAAGTTGAAAAAATGTCCAAAATCGGTCAAAAAGTAAAGGGTTAGCCTTTACTTTTTAACCGATTTTGGCCATTTTCTCAGCCCTAAAAATTAGGCCAAAATACGTTAATTTAGCCGAAATAAAGCCTTTTGCTTCTAGAGCAATAAAAAGGCTCTATTTGTGCTAATTATTCATATTCTAGCCTTATTTCAAAAGTTGAAAAAATGGCCAAAATCAGTCAAAAAGTAAAGGGCTTAGCCTTTACTTTTTGACCGATTTTGGCTATTTTTTTAGACTATAAAATTAGGTCAAAAAAACGATAACTTAGCCTAAATAAAGCCTTTTCCTTCTGGAGCAATGAAAAGGCTATAATTGTGCTAATTAAGCGTATTTTAGCCTTGTTTCAAAAGTTGAAAAAATGGCCAAAATCGGTCAAAAAGTAAATGGGTTAGCCTTTACTTTTTGACCGATTTTGGCCATTTTTTCAGCCCCAAAAATTAGGGCCTTTTCCTTCTGGAGCAATGAAAAGGCTATAATTGCGCTAATTATTCATATTGTAGCCTTATTTCAAAAGTTGAAAAAATGGCCAAAATCGGTCAAAAAGTAAAGGGGTTAGCCTTTACTTTTTGACCGATTTTGGCCATTTTTTCATCCCTAAAATTAGGTCAAAAAACGATAACTTAGCCTAAATGAAGCCTTTTGCTTGTGGAGCAATGAAAAGGCTCTATTTGTGCTAATTATTCATATTGTAGCCTTATTTCAAAAGTTCAAAAAATGGCCAAAATCGGTCAAAAAGTAAAGGGGTTAGCCTTTACTTTTTGACCGATTTTGGCCATTTTTTTAGACTATAAAATTAGGTCAAAAAACGATAACTTAGCCTAAATAAAGCCTTTTGCTTGTGGAGCAATGAATAGGCTATAATTGTGCTAATTATGCGTATTTTAGCCTTGTTTCAAAAGTTGAAAAAATGGCCAAAATCGGTCAAAAAGTAAATGGGTTAGCCTTTACTTTTTGACCGATTTTGGCCATTTTTTCATACTTTAAAATTAGGTAAAAAAAACTATAATTTAGCCTGAATAAAGACTTTTTCTTCTTCTGCGGCAATAAAAATGCTCTATTTGCGCTAATTATGCGTGTTTTAGCATTATTTCAAAATTTGAAACAATGGCCAAAATGGGTCAAAAATAAAGGGGTTAGCCTTTACTCTTTGACCGATTTTGGCCATTTTTTTAGCCCTAAAAATTAAGTCAAAAGACGATAACTTAGCCTAAATAAAGCCTTTTGCTTCTGGAGCAATGATAATGCTATAAGTGCGCTAATTATGCGTATTTTAGCTTTATTTCAAAAGTTGAAAAAATGGCCAAAAAGTAAAGGGGTTAGCCTTTACTTTTTAACCGATTTTTGCCATTTTCTCAGCCCTAAAAATTAGGCCAAAATACGTTAATTTAGCCGAAATAAAGCCTTTTGCTTCTAGAGCAATAAAAAGGCTCTATTTGTGCTAATTATTCATATTGTAGCCTTATTTCAAAAGTTGAAAAAATGGCCAAAATCGGTTAAAAAGTAAAGGGGTTAGCCTTTACTTTTTGACCGATTTTGGCCATTTTTTAGACTATAAAATTAGGTCAAAAAACGTTAACTTAGCCTAAATAAAGCCTTTTCCTTCTAGAGCAATGAAAAGGCTATAATTGCGTTAATTATGCGTATTTTAGCCTTATTTCATAAGTTTAAAAAAATGGCCAAAATCGGTCAAAAAGTAAAGGGGTTAGCCTTTACTTCTTGACCGATTTTGGCCATCTTTTCAGACTTTAAAATTAGGCCAAAATACGTTGATTTAGCGGAAATAAAGCCTTTTGCTTCTGGAGCAATGAAAAGGCTATAATTGTGCTAATTATTCATATTGTAGCCTTATTTCAAAAGTTGAAAAAAGGCCAAACTCGGTCAAAAAGTAAAGGGGTTAGCCTTTACTTTTTGACCGATTTTGGCCATTTTTTCAGCCCTAAAAATTAGGGCCTTTTGCTTCTGGAGCAATGAAAAGGCTATAATTGTGCTAATTATTCATATTGTAGCCTTATTTCAAAAGTTGAAAAAATGGCCAAAATCGGTCAAAAAGTAAAGGGGTTAGCCTTTACTTTTTGACCGACTTTGGACATCTTTTCAGACTATAAAATTAGGTCAAAAAACGTTAACTTAGCCTAAATAAAGCCTTTTCCTTCTAGAGCAATGAAAAGGCTATAATTGCGCTAACTATGCTTATTTTAGCCTTATTTCAAAAGTTGAAAAAATGGCCAAAATCGGTCAAAAAGTAAAGGGGTTAGCCTTTACTTTTTGACCGACTTTGGACATCTTTTCAGACTTTAAAATTAGGTAAAAAAAGATAATTTAGCCTGAATAAAGACTTTTTTTTGCTTTTGCGGCAATAAAAAGGCTCTATTTGTGCTAATTATTGATATTGTAGCCTTATTTCAAAAGTTGAAAAAATGGCCAAAATCGGTCAAAAAGTAAAGGGGTTAGCCTTTACTTTTTGACCGATTTTGGCCATTTTTTCATCCCTAAAATTTAGGTCAAAAAACGATAACTTAGCCTAAATGAAGCCTTTTGCTTGTGGAGCAATGAAAAGGCTATAATTGTGCTAATTATGCGTATTTTAGCCTTGTTTCAAAAGTTGAAAAAATGGCCAAAATCGGTCAAAAAGTAAAGGGGTTAGCCTTTACTTTTTAACCGATTTTGGCCATTTTCTCAGCCCTAAAAATTAGACCAAAATACCTTAATTTAGCCGAAATAAAGCCTTTTGCTTCTAGAGCAATAAAAAGGCTCTATTTGTGCTAATTATTCATATTGTAGCCTTATTTCAAAAGTTCAAAAAATGGCCAAAATCGGTCAAAAAGTAAAGGGGTTAGCCTTTACTTTTTGACCGATTTTGGCCATTTTTTTAGACTATAAAATTAGGTCAAAAAACGATAACTTAGCCTAAATAAAGCCTTTTGCTTGTGGAGCAATGAATAGGCTATAATTGGGCTAATTATGCGTATTTTAGCCTTGTTTCAAAAGTTGAAAAAATGGCCAAAATCGGTCAAAACGTAAAGGGGTTAGCCTTTACTTTTTAACCGATTTTGGCCATTTTCTCAGCCCTAAAAATTAGGCCAAAATACGTTAATTTAGCCGAAATAAAGCCTTTTGCTTCTAGAGCAATAAAAAGGCTCTATTTGTGCTAATTATTCATATTGTAGCCTTATTTCAAAAGTTCAAAAAATGGCCAAAATCGGTCAAAAAGTAAAGGGGTTAGCCTTTACTTTTTGACTGATTTTGGCCATTTTTTTAGACTATAAAATTAGGTCAAAAAACGATAACTTAGCCTAAATAAAGCCTTTTCCTTCTGGAGCAATGAAAAGCCTATAATTGTGCTAATTATGCGTATTTTAGCCTTGTTTCAAAAGTTGAAAAAATGGCCAAAATCGGTCAAAAAGTAAATGGGTTAGCCTTTACTTTTTGACCGATTTTGGCCATTTTTTCATACTTTAAAATTAGGTAAAAAAAACTATAATTTAGCCTGAATAAAGACTTTTTTTCTTCTGCGGCAATAAAAATGTTCTATTTGCGCTAATTATGCGTGTTTTAGCATAATTTCAAAATTTGAAACAATGGCCAAAATCGGTCAAAAAGTAAAGGGGTTAGCCTTTACTTTTTAACCGATTTTGGCCATTTTCTCAGCCCTAAAAATTAGGCCAAAATACGTTAATTTAGCCGAAATAAAGCCTTTTGCTTCTAGAGCAATAAAAAGGCTATATTTGTGCTAATTATTCATATTGTAGCCTTATTTCAAAAGTTGAAAAAATGGCCAAAATCGGTCAAAAAGTAAAGGGGTTAGCCTTTACTTTTGGACCGACCTTGGACATCTTTTCAGACTTTAAAATTAGGTTAAAAAACGATAATTTAGCCTGAATAATGACTTTTTTTGCTTTTGCGGAAATAAAAAGGCACTATTTGTGCTAATTATTGATATTGTAGCCTTATTTCAAAAGCTCAAAAAATGGCCAAAATCGGTCAAAAAGTAAAGGGGTTAGCCTTTACTTCTTGACCGATTTTGGCCATCTTTTCAGACTTTAAAATTAGGCCAAAATACGTTGATTTAGCGGAAATAAAGCCTTTTGCTTCTGGAGCAATGAAAAGGCTATAATTGTGCTAATTATTCATATTGTAGCCTTATTTCAAAAGTTGAAAAAATGGCCAAAATCGGTCAAAAAGTAAAGGGGTTAGCCTTTACTTTTTGACCGATTTTGGCCATTTTTTCAGCCCTAAAAATTAGGGCCTTTTGCTTCTGGAGCAATGAAAAGGCTATAATTGTGCTAATTATTCATATTGTAGCCTTATTTCAAAAGTTGAAAAAATGGCCAAAATCGGTTAAAAAAAAAGGGGTTAGCCTTTACTTTTTGACCGATTTTGGCCATTTTTTAGACTATAAAATTAGGTCAAAAAACGTTAACTTAGCCTAAATAAAGCCTTTTCCTTCTAGAGCAATGAAAAGGCTATAATTGCGTTAATTATGCGTATTTTAGCCT
The DNA here is from genome assembly GCA_035771165.1 of Paragorgia papillata. Taxonomy (NCBI): domain Eukaryota; kingdom Metazoa; phylum Cnidaria; class Anthozoa; order Scleralcyonacea; family Coralliidae; genus Paragorgia; species Paragorgia papillata. The sequence goes on along the minus strand of JAWNZC010000340.1, from coordinate 5,874,161 downwards.
TATTTCATAAGTTTAAAAAAATGGCCAAAATCGGTCAAAAAGTAAAGGGGTTAGCCTTTACTTCTTGACCGATTTTGGCCATCTTTTCAGACTTTAAAATTAGGCCAAAAAACGATAATTTAGCCTAAATAAAGACTTTATTTTGCTTTTGGCAATAAAACGCTATATTTGTCCTAATTATACTTATTTTAGCCTTATTTCAAAAGTTGAAAAAATGGCCAAAATCGGTCAAAAAGTAAAGGGTTTAGCCTTTACTTTTTAACCGATTTTGGCCATTTTCTCAGCCCTAAAAATTAGGCCAAAATACGTTGATTTAGCGGAAATAAAGCCTTTTGTTTCTAGAGCAATAAAAAGGCTCTATTTGTGCTAATTATTGATATTGTAGCTTTATTTCAAAAGTTGAAAAAATGGCCAAAATCGGTCAAAAAGTAAAGGGGTTAGCCTTTACTTTTTAACCGATTTTTGCCATTTTCTCAGCCCTTAAAATTACGTCAAAAAACAATAATTTACCCTAAATAAAGCCTGTATTTTGCTTCTGGGCAATGAAAAGGCTATATTTGTGCTAATTATGCATATTTTAGTCTTATTTCAAAAGTTGAAAAAATGTCCAAAATCGGTCAAAAAGTAAAGGGTTAGCCTTTACTTTTTAACCGATTTTGGCCATTTTCTCAGCCCTAAAAATTAGGCCAAAATACGTTAATTTAGCCGAAATAAAGCCTTTTGCTTCTAGAGCAATAAAAAGGCTCTATTTGTGCTAATTATTCATATTCTAGCCTTATTTCAAAAGTTGAAAAAATGGCCAAAATCAGTCAAAAAGTAAAGGGCTTAGCCTTTACTTTTTGACCGATTTTGGCTATTTTTTTAGACTATAAAATTAGGTCAAAAAAACGATAACTTAGCCTAAATAAAGCCTTTTCCTTCTGGAGCAATGAAAAGGCTATAATTGTGCTAATTAAGCGTATTTTAGCCTTGTTTCAAAAGTTGAAAAAATGGCCAAAATCGGTCAAAAAGTAAATGGGTTAGCCTTTACTTTTTGACCGATTTTGGCCATTTTTTCAGCCCCAAAAATTAGGGCCTTTTCCTTCTGGAGCAATGAAAAGGCTATAATTGCGCTAATTATTCATATTGTAGCCTTATTTCAAAAGTTGAAAAAATGGCCAAAATCGGTCAAAAAGTAAAGGGGTTAGCCTTTACTTTTTGACCGATTTTGGCCATTTTTTCATCCCTAAAATTAGGTCAAAAAACGATAACTTAGCCTAAATGAAGCCTTTTGCTTGTGGAGCAATGAAAAGGCTCTATTTGTGCTAATTATTCATATTGTAGCCTTATTTCAAAAGTTCAAAAAATGGCCAAAATCGGTCAAAAAGTAAAGGGGTTAGCCTTTACTTTTTGACCGATTTTGGCCATTTTTTTAGACTATAAAATTAGGTCAAAAAACGATAACTTAGCCTAAATAAAGCCTTTTGCTTGTGGAGCAATGAATAGGCTATAATTGTGCTAATTATGCGTATTTTAGCCTTGTTTCAAAAGTTGAAAAAATGGCCAAAATCGGTCAAAAAGAAATGGGTTAGCCTTTACTTTTTGACCGATTTTGGCCATTTTTTCATACTTTAAAATTAGGTAAAAAAAACTATAATTTAGCCTGAATAAAGACTTTTTCTTCTTCTGCGGCAATAAAAATGCTCTATTTGCGCTAATTATGCGTGTTTTAGCATTATTTCAAAATTTGAAACAATGGCCAAAATGGGTCAAAAATAAAGGGGTTAGCCTTTACTCTTTGACCGATTTTGGCCATTTTTTTAGCCCTAAAAATTAAGTCAAAAGACGATAACTTAGCCTAAATAAAGCCTTTTGCTTCTGGAGCAATGATAATGCTATAAGTGCGCTAATTATGCGTATTTTAGCTTTATTTCAAAAGTTGAAAAAAATGGCCAAAAAGTAAAGGGGTTAGCCTTTACTTTTTAAACCGATTTTTGCCATTTTCTCAGCCCTAAAAATTAGGCCAAAATACGTTAATTTAGCCGAAATAAAGCCTTTTGCTTCTAGAGCAATAAAAAGGCTCTATTTTGTGCTAATTATTCATATTGTAGCCTTATTTCAAAAGTTGAAAAAATGGCCAAAATCGGTTAAAAAAGTAAAGGGGTTTAGCCTTTACTTTTTGACCGATTTTGGCCATTTTTTTAGACTATAAAATTAGGTCAAAAAACGTTAACTTAGCCTAAATAAAGCCTTTTCCTTCTAGAGCAATGAAAAGGCTATAATTGCGTTAATTATGCGTATTTTAGCCTTATTTCATAAGTTTAAAAAAATGGCCAAAATCGGTCAAAAAGTAAAGGGGTTAGCCTTTACTTCTTGACCGATTTTGGCCATCTTTTCAGACTTTAAAATTAGGCCAAAATACGTTGATTTAGCGGAAATAAAGCCTTTTGCTTCTGGAGCAATGAAAAGGCTATAATTGTGCTAATTATTCATATTGTAGCCTTATTTCAAAAGTTGAAAAAATGGCCAAAATCGGTCAAAAAGTAAAGGGGTTAGCCTTTACTTTTTGACCGATTTTGGCCATTTTTTTCAGCCCTAAAAATTAGGGCCTTTTGCTTCTGGAGCAATGAAAAGGCTATAATTGTGCTAAATTATTCATATTGTAGCCTTATTTCAAAAGTTGAAAAATGGCCAAAAATCGGTCAAAAAGTAAAGGGGTTAGCCTTTACTTTTTGACCGACTTTGGACATCTTTTCAGACTATAAAATTAGGTCAAAAAAACGTTAACTTAGCCTAAATAAAGCCTTTTCCTTCTAGAGCAATTGAAAAGGCTATAATTGCGCTAAACTATGCTTATTTTAGCCTTATTTCAAAAGTTGAAAAAATGGCCAAAATCGGTCAAAAAGTAAAGGGGTTAGCCTTTACTTTTTGACCGACTTTGGACATCTTTTCAGACTTTAAAATTAGGTAAAAAAAGATAATTTAGCCTGAATAAAGACTTTTTTTGCTTTTTGCGGCAATAAAAAGGCTCTATTTGTGCTAATTATTGATATTGTAGCCTTATTTCAAAAGTTGAAAAAATGGCCAAAATCGGTCAAAAAGTAAAGGGGTTAGCCTTTACTTTTTGACCGATTTTGGCCATTTTTTCATCCCTAAAATTAGGTCAAAAAAACGATAACTTAGCCTAAATGAAGCCTTTTGCTTGTGGAGCAATGAAAAGGCTATAATTGTGCTAATTATGCGTATTTTAGCCTTGTTTCAAAAGTTGAAAAAAATGGCCAAAATCGGTCAAAAAGTAAAGGGGTTAGCCTTTACTTTTTAACCGATTTTGGCCATTTTCTCAGCCCTAAAAAATTAGACCAAAATACCTTAATTTAGCCGAAATAAAGCCTTTTGCTTCTAGAGCAATAAAAAGGCTCTATTTGTGCTAATTATTCATATTGTAGCCTTATTTCAAAAGTTCAAAAAATGGCCAAAATCGGTCAAAAAGTAAAGGGGTTAGCCTTTACTTTTTGACCGATTTTGGCCATTTTTTTAGACTATAAAATTAGGTCAAAAAACGATAACTTAGCCTAAATAAAGCCTTTTGCTTGTGGAGCAATGAATAGGCTATAATTGTGCTAATTATGCGTATTTTAGCCTTGTTTCAAAAGTTGAAAAAATGGCCAAAATCGGTCAAAACGTAAAGGGGTTAGCCTTTACTTTTTAACCGATTTTGGCCATTTTCTCAGCCCTAAAAATTAGGCCAAAATACGTTAATTTAGCCGAAATAAAGCCTTTTGCTTCTAGAGCAATAAAAAGGCTCTATTTGTGCTAATTATTCATATTGTAGCCTTATTTCAAAAGTTCAAAAAATGGCCAAAATCGGTCAAAAAGTAAAGGGGTTAGCCTTTACTTTTTGACTGATTTTTGGCCATTTTTTTAGACTATAAAATTAGGTCAAAAAACGATAACTTAGCCTAAATAAAGCCTTTTCCTTCTGGAGCAATGAAAAGCCTATAATTGTGCTAATTATGCGTATTTTAGCCTTGTTTCAAAAGTTGAAAAAATGGCCAAAATCGGTCAAAAAGTAAATGGGTTAGCCTTTACTTTTTGACCGATTTTGGCCATTTTTTTCATACTTTAAAATTAGGTAAAAAAAACTATAATTTAGCCTGAATAAAGACTTTTTTTCTTCTGCGGCAATAAAAATGTTCTATTTGCGCTAATTATGCGTGTTTTAGCATAATTTCAAAATTTGAAACAATGGCCAAAATCGGTCAAAAAGTAAAGGGGTTAGCCTTTACTTTTTTAACCGATTTTGGCCATTTTCTCAGCCCTAAAAATTAGGCCAAAATACGTTAATTTAGCCGAAATAAAGCCTTTTGCTTCTAGAGCAATAAAAAGGCTATATTTGTGCTAATTATTCATATTGTAGCCTTATTTCAAAAGTTGAAAAAATGGCCAAAATCGGTCAAAAAGTAAAGGGGTTAGCCTTTACTTTTGGACCGACCTTGGACATCTTTTCAGACTTTAAAATTAGGTTAAAAAACGATAATTTAGCCTGAATAATGACTTTTTTTGCTTTTGCGGAAATAAAAAGGCACTATTTGTGCTAATTATTGATATTGTAGCCTTATTTCAAAAGCTCAAAAAATGGCCAAAATCGGTCAAAAAGTAAAGGCTAAGCCCTAAAAATTAGGGCCTTTTCCTTCTGGAGCAATGAAAAGGCTATAATTGTGCTAATTATGCGTATTTTAGCCTTGTTTCAAAAGTTGAAAAAATGGCCAAAATCGGTCAAAAAGTAAAGGGGTTAGCCTTTACTTTTTAACCGATTTTGGCCATTTTCTCAGCCCTAAAAATTAGGCCAAAATACCTTAATTTAGCCGAAATAAAGCCTTTTGCTTCTAGAGCAATAAAAAGGCTCTATTTGTGCTAATTATTCATATTGTAGCCTTATTTCAAAAGTTCAAAAAATGGCCAAAATCGGTCAAAAAGTAAAGGGGTTAGCCTTTACTTTTTGACCGATTTTGGCCATTTTTTTAGACTATAAAATTAGGTCAAAAAACGATAACTTAGCCTAAATAAAGCCTTTTGCTTGTGGAGCAATGAATAGGCTATAATTGGGCTAATTATGCGTATTTTAGCCTTGTTTCAAAAGTTGAAAAAATGGCCAAAATCGGTCAAAAAGTAAATGGGTTTAGCCTTTACTTTTTGACCGATTTTGGCCATTTTTTCATACTTTAAAAATTAGGTAAAAAAAAACTATAATTTAGCCTGAATAAAGACTTTTTTTTCTTCTGCGGCAATAAAAAATGTTCTATTTGCGCTAATTATGCGTGTTTTAGCATAATTTCAAAATTTGAAACAATGGCCAAAATCGGTCAAAAAGTAAAGGGGTTAGCCTTTACTTTTTAACCGATTTTGGCCATTTTCTCAGCCCTAAAAATTAGGCCAAAATACGTTAATTTAGCCGAAATAAAGCCTTTTGCTTCTAGAGCAATAAAAAGGCTATATTTGTGCTAATTATTCATATTGTAGCCTTATTTCAAAAGTTGAAAAAATGGCCAAAATCGGTCAAAAAGTAAAGGGGTTAGCCTTTACTTTTGGACCGACCTTGGACATCTTTTCAGACTTTAAAATTAGGTTAAAAAACGATAATTTAGCCTGAATAATGACTTTTTTTGCTTTTGCGGAAATAAAAAGGCACTATTTGTGCTAATTATTGATATTGTAGCCTTATTTCAAAAGCTCAAAAAATGGCCAAAATCGGTCAAAAAGTAAAGGGCTTAGCCTTTACTTTTTGACCGATTTTGGCCATTTTTTCAGCCCCAAAAATTAGGGCCTTTTCCTTCTGGAGCAATGAAAAGGCTATAATTGTGCTAATTATGCGTATTTTAGCCTTGTTTCAAAAGTTGAAAAAATGGCCAAAATCGGTCAAAAAGTAAAGGGGTTAGCCTTTACTTTTTAACCGATTTTGGCCATTTTCTCAGCCCTAAAAATTAGGCCAAAATACCTTAATTTAGCCGAAATAAAGCCTTTTGCTTCTAGAGCAATAAAAAGGCTCTATTTGTGCTAATTATTCATATTGTAGCCTTATTTCAAAAGTTCAAAAAATGGCCAAAATCGGTCAAAAAGTAAAGGGGTTAGCCTTTACTTTTTGACCGATTTTGGCCATTTTTTTTAGACTATAAAATTAGGTCAAAAAAACGATAACTTAGCCTAAATAAAGCCTTTTGCTTGTGGAGCAATGAATAGGCTATAATTGTGCTAATTATGCGTATTTTAGCCTTGTTTTCAAAAGTTGAAAAAATGGCCAAAATCGGTCAAAAAGTAAATGGGTTAGCCTTTACTTTTTTGACCGATTTTGGCCATTTTTTCATACTTTAAAATTAGGTAAAAAAAAAACTATAATTTAGCCTGAATAAAGACTTTTTTCTTCTTCTGCGGCAATAAAAATGCTCTATTTGCGCTAATTATGCGTGTTTTAGCATTATTTCAAAATTTGAAACAATGGCCAAAATGGGTCAAAAATAAAGGGGTTAGCCTTTACTCTTTGACCGATTTTGGCCATTTTTTTAGCCCTAAAAATTAAGTCAAAAGACGATAACTTAGCCTAAATAAAGCCTTTTGCTTCTGGAGCAATGATAATGCTATAAGTGCGCTAATTATGCGTATTTTAGCTTTATTTCAAAAAGTTGAAAAAATGGCCAAAAAGTAAAGGGGTTTAGCCTTTACTTTTTAACCGATTTTTGCCATTTTCTCAGCCCTAAAAATTAGGCCAAAATACGTTAATTTAGCCGAAATAAAGCCTTTTGCTTCTAGAGCAATAAAAAGGCTCTATTTGTGCTAATTATTTCATATTGTAGCCTTATTTCAAAAGTTGAAAAAATGGCCAAAATCGGTTAAAAAGTAAAGGGGTTAGCCTTTACTTTTTGACCGATTTTGGCCATTTTTTAGACTATAAAATTAGGTCAAAAAACGTTAACTTAGCCTAAATAAAGCCTTTTCCTTCTAGAGCAATGAAAAGGCTATAATTGCGTTAATTATGCGTATTTTAGCCTTATTTCATAAGTTTAAAAAAATGGCCAAAATCGGTCAAAAAGTAAAGGGGTTAGCCTTTACTTCTTGACCGATTTTGGCCATCTTTTCAGACTTTAAAATTAGGCCAAAATACGTTGATTTAGCGGAAATAAAGCCTTTTGCTTCTGGAGCAATGAAAAGGCTATAATTGTGCTAATTATTCATATTGTAGCCTTATTTCAAAAGTTGAAAAAATGGCCAAAATCGGTCAAAAAGTAAAGGGGTTAGCCTTTACTTTTTGACCGATTTTGGCCATTTTTTCAGCCCTAAAAATTAGGGCCTTTTGCTTCTGGAGCAATGAAAAGGCTATAATTGTGCTAATTATTCATATTGTAGCCTTATTTCAAAAGTTGAAAAAATGGCCAAAATCGGTCAAAAAGTAAAGGGGTTAGCCTTTACTTTTTGACCGACTTTGGACATCTTTTCAGACTATAAAATTAGGTCAAAAAACGTTAACTTAGCCTAAATAAAGCCTTTTCCTTCTAGAGCAATGAAAAGGCTATAATTGCGCTAACTATGCTTATTTTAGCCTTATTTCAAAAGTTGAAAAAATGGCCAAAATCGGTCAAAAAGTAAAGGGGTTAGCCTTTACTTTTTGACCGACTTTGGACATCTTTTCAGACTTTAAAATTAGGTAAAAAAAGATAATTTAGCCTGAATAAAGACTTTTTTTGCTTTTGCGGCAATAAAAAGGCTCTATTTGTGCTAATTATTGATATTGTAGCCTTATTTCAAAAGTTGAAAAAATGGCCAAAATCGGTCAAAAAGTAAAGGGGTTAGCCTTTACTTTTTGACCGATTTTGGCCATTTTTTCATCCCTAAAATTAGGTCAAAAAACGATAACTTAGCCTAAATGAAGCCTTTTGCTTGTGGAGCAATGAAAAGGCTATAATTGTGCTAATTATGCGTATTTTAGCCTTGTTTCAAAAGTTGAAAAAATGGCCAAAATCGGTCAAAAAGTAAAGGGGTTAGCCTTTACTTTTTAACCGATTTTGGCCATTTTCTCAGCCCTAAAAATTAGACCAAAATACCTTAATTTAGCCGAAATAAAGCCTTTTGCTTCTAGAGCAATAAAAAGGCTCTATTTGTGCTAATTATTCATATTGTAGCCTTATTTCAAAAGTTCAAAAAATGGCCAAAATCGGTCAAAAAGTAAAGGGGTTAGCCTTTACTTTTTGACCGATTTTGTCCATTTTTTTAGACTATAAAATTAGGTCAAAAAACGATAACTTAGCCTAAATAAAGCCTTTTGCTTGTGGAGCAATGAATAGGCTATAATTGTGCTAATTATGCGTATTTTTAGCCTTGTTTCAAAAGTTGAAAAAATGGCCAAAATCGGTCAAAACGTAAAGGGGTTAGCCTTTACTTTTTAACCGATTTTGGCCATTTTCTCAGCCCTAAAAATTAGGCCAAAATACGTTAATTTAGCCGAAATAAAGCCTTTTGCTTCTAGAGCAATAAAAAGGCTCTATTTGTGCTAATTATTCATATTGTAGCCTTATTTCAAAAGTTCAAAAAATGGCCAAAATCGGTCAAAAAGTAAAGGGGTTAGCCTTTACTTTTTGACTGATTTTGGCCATTTTTTTAGACTATAAAATTAGGTCAAAAAACGATAACTTAGCCTAAATAAAGCCTTTTCCTTCTGGAGCAATGAAAAGCCTATAATTGTGCTAATTATGCGTATTTTAGCCTTGTTTCAAAAGTTGAAAAAATGGCCAAAAATCGGTCAAAAAGTAAATGGGTTAGCCTTTACTTTTTGACCGATTTTGGCCATTTTTTCATACTTTAAAATTAGGTAAAAAAAACTATAATTTAGCCTGAATAAAGACTTTTTTTCTTCTGCGGCAATAAAAATGTTCTATTTGCGCTAATTATGCGTGTTTTAGCATAATTTCAAAATTTGAAACAATGGCCAAAATCGGTCAAAAAGTAAAGGGGTTAGCCTTTACTTTTTAACCGATTTTGGCCATTTTCTCAGCCCTAAAAATTAGGCCAAAATACGTTAATTTAGCCGAAATAAAGCCTTTTGCTTCTAGAGCAATAAAAAGGCTATATTTGTGCTAATTATTCATATTGTAGCCTTATTTCAAAAGTTGAAAAAATGGCCAAAATCGGTCAAAAAGTAAAGGGGTTAGCCTTTACTTTTGGACCGACCTTGGACATCTTTTCAGACTTTAAAATTAGGTTAAAAAACGATAATTTAGCCTGAATAATGACTTTTTTTGCTTTTGCGGAAATAAAAAGGCACTATTTGTGCTAATTATTGATATTGTAGCCTTATTTCAAAAGCTCAAAAAATGGCCAAAATCGGTCAAAAAGTAAAGGGCTTAGCCTTTACTTTTTGACCGATTTTGGCCATTTTTTCAGCCCTAAAAATTAGGGCCTTTTGCTTCTGGAGCAATGAAAAGGCTATAATTGTGCTAATTATGCGTATTTTAGCCTTGTTTCAAAAGTTGAAAAAATGGCTAAAATCGTTCAAAAAGTAAATGGGTTAGCCTTTACTTTTTGACCGATTTTGACCATTTTTTCAGACTTTAAAATTAGGTAAAAAAACACGATAATTTAGCCTGAATAAAGACTTTTTTTCTTCTGGGGCAATAAAAAGGCTCTATTTGCGCTAATTATGCGTGTTTTAGCATTATTTCAAAATTTGAAACAATGGCCAAAATGGGTAAAAAATAAAGGGGTTAGCCTTTACTCTTTGACCGATTTTGGCCATTTTTTTAGCCCTAAAAATTAGGTCAAAAAAAGATAACTTAGCCTAAATAAAGCCTTTTGCTTCTGGAGCAATGATAATGCTATAATTGCGCTAATTATGCGTATTTTATCTTTATTTCAAAAGTTAAAAAATGGGCAAAATCGGTCAAAAAGTAAAGGGGTTAGCCTTTACTTTTTAACCGATTTCTGGCATTTTCTCAGGCCAAAAAATTAGGCCAAAATACGTTAATTTAGCCGAAATAAAGCCTTTTGCTTCTAGAGCAATAAAAAGGCTCTATTTGTGCTAATTATTCATATTGTAGCCTTATTTCAAAAGTTGAAAAAATGGCCAAAAGCGGTCAAAAATAAAGGGGTTAGCCTTACTTTTTGACCGATTTTGGCCATTTTTTAGACTATAAAATTAGGTCAAAAAACGTTAACTTAGCCTAAATAAAGCCTTTTCCTTCTAGAGCAATGAAAAGGCTATAATTGCGCTAACTATGCTAATTTTAGCCTTATTTCAAAAGTTGAAAAAATGGCCAAAATCGGTCAAAAAGTAAAGGGGTTAGCCTTTACTTTTTGACCTATTTTGGCCATCTTTTCAGACTTTAAAATTAGGTCAAAAAACGATAATTTAGCCTAAATAAAGACTTTATTTTGCTTCTTGGCAATAAAAACGCTATATTTGTCCCAATTATGCTTATTTTAGCCTTATTTCAAAAGTTGAAAAAATCGCCAAATTCGGTCAAAAAGTGAAGGGTTAGCCTTTACTTTTTAACCGATTTTTGCCATTTTCTCAGCACTAAAAATTAGGCCAGAATACGTTAATTTAGCCGAAATAAAACCTTTTGCTTCTAGAGCAATAAAAAGGCTCTATTTGTGCTAATTATTCATATTGTAGTCTTATTTCAAAAGTTGAAAAAATGGCCAAAATCGGTCAAAAAGTAAAGGGGTTAGCCTTTACTTTTTGACCGATTTTGGCCATTTTCTCAGCCCTTAAAATTCGGTCAAAAAACAATAATTTAGCCTAAATAAAGCCTTTATTTTGCTTCTGGGCAATGAAAAGGCTATATTTGTGCTAATTATGCATATTTTAGTCTTATTTCAAAAGTTGAAAAAATGGCCAAATGGGTCAAAAAGTAAAGGGGCTGGCCTTTACTTTTTGACCGATTTTAGCCATTTTTTCAACCCTAAAAATTAGGGCCTTTTGCTTCTGGAGCAATGAAAAGGCTATAATTGTGCTAATTATTCATATTGTAGCCTTATTTCAAAAGTTGAAAAAATGGCTAAAATCGGTCAAAAAGTAAAGGGGTTAGCATTTACTTTTTGACCGATTTTGGCCATTTTGTAGACTATAAAATTAGGTCAAAAAACGTTAACTTAGCCTAAATAAAGCCTTTTCCTTCTAGAGCAATGAAAAGGCTATAATTGCGCTAACTATGCTTACTTTAGCCTTATTTCAAAAGTTGAAAAGATGTCCAAAGTCGGTCAAAAAGTAAAGGGGCTAACCTTTACTTTTTGACCGACTTTGGACATCTTTTCAGACTTTAAAATTAGGTAAAAAAACGATAATTTAGCCTGAATAAAGACTTTTTTTGCTTTTGCGGCAATAAAAAGGCTCTATTTGTGCTAATTATTGATATTGTAGCCTTATTTCAAAAGCTGAAAAAATTAGGGCCTTTTGCTTCTGGAGCAATGAAAAGGCTATAATTGTGCTAATTATTCATATTGTAGCCTTATTTCAAAAGTAGAAAAAATGGCCAAAATCGGTCAAAAAGTAAAGGGGTTAGCCTTTACTTTTTGACCGATTTTGGCCATTTTTTAGAATATAAAATTAGGTCAAAAAACGTTAACTTAGCCTAAATAAAGCCTTTTCCTTCTAGAGCAATGAAAAGGCTATAATTGCGCTAACTATGCTTATTTTAGAATATTTCAAAAGTTGAAAAAATGGCCAAAATCGGTCAAAAAGTAAAGGGGTTAGCCTTTACTTTTTGACCGATTTTGGACATCTTTTCAGACTTTAAAATTAGGTAAAAAAACGATAATTTAGCCTGAATAAAGACTTTGTTTGCTTCTGCGGCAATAAAAAGGCACTATTTGTGCTAATTATTGATATTGTAGCCATATTTCAAAAGCTGAAAAAATGGCCAAAATCGGTCAAAAAGTAAAGGGGTTAGCCTTTACTTTTTGACCGATTTTGGCCATTTTCTCAGCGCTAAAAATTAGGGCCTTTTGCTTCTGGAGCAATGAAAAGGCTATAATTGTGCTAATTATTCATATTGTAGCCTTATTTCAAAAGTTGTAAAAATGGCCAAAATCGGTCAAAAAGTAATGGGGTTAGCCTTTACTTTTTGACCGACTTTGGACATCTTTTCAGACTATAAAATTAGGTAAAAAAACGTTAACTTCGCCTAAATAAAGCCTTTTCCTTCTAGAGCAATGAAAAGGTTATAATTGCGCTAACTATGCTTATTTTAGCCTTATTTCAAAAGTTGAAAAAAAGGCCAAAATCGGTCAAAAAGTAAAGTGGTTAGCCTTTACTTTTTGACCGACTTTGGACATCTTTTCAGACTTTAAAATTAGGTAAAAAAACGATAATTTAGCCTGAATAAAGACTTTTTTTGCTTTTGCGGCAATAAAAAGGCTCTATTTGTGCTAATTATTGATATTGTAGCCTTATTTCAAAAGTTGAGAAAATGGCCAAAATCGGTCAAAAAGTAAAGGGATTAGCCTTTACTTTTTGACCGATTTTGGCCATTTTTTCATCGCTAAAATTAGGTCAAAAGACGATAACTTAGCCTAAATGAAGCCTTTTGCTTGTGGAGCAATGAAAAGGCTATAATTGTGCTAATTATGCGTATTTTAGCCTTGTTTCAAAAGTTGAAAAAATGTCCAAAATCGGTCAAAAAGTAAAGGGGTTAGCCTTTACTTTTTAACCGATTTTGGCCATTTTCTCAGCCCTAAAATTAGGCCAAAATACGTTAATTTTGCCTAAATAAAGCCTTTTGCTTCTAGAGCAATAAAAAGGCTCTATTTGTGCTAATTATTCATATTGTAGCCTTATTTCAAAAGTTGAAAAAATGGCCAAAATCGGTCAAAGAGTAAAAGGGTTAGCCTTTAGTTTTTAACCGATTTTTGCCATTTTCTCAGCCCTAAAAATTAGGCCAAAATACGTTAATTTAGCGGAAATAAAACCTTTTGCTTCTAGAGCAATAAAAAGGCTATATTTGTGCTAATTATTCATATTGTAGTCTTATTTCAAAAGTTGAAAAAATGGCCAAAATCTGTCAAAAACTAAAGGGGTTAGGCTTTATTTTTTGACCGATTATGGCCATTTTCTCAGCCTTTAAAATTAGGTCAAAAAACAATAATTTAGCCTAAATAAAGCCTTTATTTTGCTTCTGGGCAATGAAAAGGCTATATTTGTGCTAATTATGCATATTTTAGTCTTATTTCAAAAGTTGAAAAAATGTCCAAAATCGGTCAAAAAGTAAAGGGGTTAGCCTTTACTTTTTAACCGATTTTGGCCATTTTCTCAGCCCTAAAAATTAGGCCAAAATACGTTAATTTTGCCTAAATAAAGCCTTTTGCTTCTAGAGCAATAAAAAGGCTATATTTGTGCTAATTATTCATATTGTAGCCTTATTTCAAAAGTTGAAAAAATGGCCAAAATCGGTCAAAAAGTAAAAGGGTTAGCCTTTACTTTTTAACCGATTTTTGCCATTTTCTCAGCCCTAAAAATTAGGCCAAAATACGTTAATTTAGCCGAAATAAAGCCTTTTGCTTCTAGAGCAATAAAAAGGCTCTATTTGTGCTAATTATTTATATTGTAGCCTTATTTCAAAAGTTGAAAAAATGGCCAAAATCGGTCAAAAAGTAAAGGGGTTGGCCTTTACTTTTTGACCGATTTTGGCCATTTTTTCAGCCCTTAAAATTAGGGCCTTTTGCTTCTGGAGCAATGAAAAGGCTATAATTGTGCTAATTATTCATATTGTAGCCTTATTTCAAAAGTTGAAAAAATGGCTAAAATCGGTCAAAAAGTAAAGGGGTTAGCATTTACTTTTTGACCGATTTTGGCCATTTTGTAGACTATAAAATTAGGTCAAAAAACGTTAACTTAGCCTAAATAAAGCCTTTTCCTTCTAGAGCAATGAAAAGGCTATAATTGCGCTAACTACGCTTATTTTAGCCTTATTTCAAAAGTTGAAAAGATGTCCAAAAGTCGGTCAAAAAAGTAAAGGGGCTAACCTTTACTTTTTGACCGACTTTGGACATCTTTTCAGACTTTAAAATTAGGTAAAAAAACGATAATTTAGCCTGAATAAAGACTTTTTTTGCTTTTGCGGCAATAAAAAGGCTCTATTTGTGCTAATTATTGATATTGTAGCCTTATTTCAAAAGTTGAGAAATGGCCAAAATCGGTCAAAAAGTAAAGGGGTTAGCCTTTACTTTTTGACCGATTTTGGCCATTTTCTCAGCGCCAAAAATTAGGGCCTTTTGCTTCTGGAGCAATGAAAAGGCTATAATTGTGCTAATTATTCATATTGTAGCCTTATTTCAAAAGTTGAAAAAATGGCCAAAATCGGTCAAAAAGTAAAGGGGTTAGCCTTTACTTTTTGACCGACTTTGGACATCTTTTCAGACTATAAAATTAGGTCAAAAAACGTTAACTTCGCCTAAATAGAGCCTTTTCCTTCTAGAGCAATGAAAAGGCTATAATTGCGCTAACTATGCTTATTTTAGCCTTATTTCAAAAGTTGAAAAAATGGCCAAAATCGGTCAAAAAGTAAAGTGGTTAGCCTTTACTTTTTGACCGACTTTGGACATCTTTTCAGACTTTAAAATTAGGTAAAAAAACGATAATTTAGCCTGAATAAGGACTTTTTTTGCTTTTGCGGCAATAAAAAGGCTCTATTTGTGCTAATTATTGATATTGTAGCCTTATTTCAAAAGTTGAGAAAATGGCCAAAATCGGTCAAAAAGTAAAGGGATTAGCCTTTACTTTTTGACCGATTTTGGCCATTTTTTCATCGCTAAAATTAGGTCAAAAGACGATAACTTAGCCTAAATGAAGCCTTTTGCTTGTGGAGCAATGAAAAGGCTATAATTGTGCTAATTATGCGTATTTTAGCCTTGTTTCAAAAGTTGAAAAAATGGCCAAAATCGGTCAAAAAGTAAAGGGGTTAGCCCTTACTTTTTAACCGATTTTGGCCATTTTCTCAGCCCTAAAAATTAGGCCAAAATACGTTAATTTAGCCGAAATAAAGCCTTTTGCTTCTAAAGCAATAAAAAGGCTCTATTTGTGCTAATTAATAATATTGTAGCCTTATTTCAAAAGTTGAAAAAATGGCCAAAATCGGTCAAAAAGTAAAGGGGTTAGCCTTTACTTTTTGACCGACTTTGGACATCTTTTCAACTTTTGAAACAAGGCTAAAATACGCATAATTAGCGCAATTATAGCCTTTTCATTGCTGCAGAAGGAAAAGGATTTATTTAGGCTAAGTTATCCCTTTTTGACGTAATTTTATAGCCTAAAAAAATGGCCAAAATCGGTCAAAATGTAAAGGGGTTAGCCTTTACTTTTTGACCGATTTTGGCCGTCTTTTCAGACTTTAAAATTAGGTCAAAAAACGATAATTTAGCCTAAATAAAGACTTTATTTTGCTTTTGGCAATAAAAACGCTATATTTGTCCTAATTATGCTTATTTTAGCCTTATTTCAAAAGTTGAAAAAATGTCCAAAATCGGTCAAAAAGTAAAGGGGTTAGCCTTTACTTTTTAACCGATTTTGGCCATTTTCTCAGCCCTAAAAATTAGGCCAAAATACGTTAATTTAGCGGAAATAAAACCTTTTGCTTCTAGAGCAATAAAAAGGCTATATTTGTGCTAATTATTCATATTGTAGTCTTATTTCAAAAGTTGAAAAAATGGCCAAAATCTGTCAAAAACTAAAGGGGTTAGCCTTTACTTTTTGACCGATTTTGGCCATTTTTTCAGCCCTAAAAATTAGGGCCTTTTGCTTCTGGAGCAATGAAAAGGCTATAATTGTGCTAATTATTCATATTGTAGCCTTATTTCAAAAGTTGAAAAAATGGCTAAAATCGGTCAAAAAGTAAAGGGGTTAGCATTTACTTTTTGACCGATTTTGGCCATTTTGTAGACTATAAAATTAGGTCAAAAAACGTTAACTTAGCCTAAATAAAGCCTTTTCCTTCTAGAGCAATGAAAAGGCTATAATTGAGCTAACTACGCTTATTTTAGCCTTATTTCAAAAGTTGAAAAGATGTCCAAAGTCGGTCAAAAAGTAAAGGGGCTAACCTTTACTTTTTGACCGACTTTGGACATCTTTTCAGACTTTAAAATTAGGTAAAAAAACGATAATTTAGCCTGAATAAAGACTTTTTTTGCTTTTGCGGCAATAAAAAGGCTCTATTTGTGCTAATTATTGATATTGTAGCCTTATTTCAAAAGTTGAGAAAATGGCCAAAATCGGTCAAAAAGTAAAGGGGTTAGCCTTTACTTTTTGACCGATTTTGGCCATTTTTTCATCGCTAAAATTAGGTAAAAAAACGATAACTTAGTCTAAATGAAGCCTTTTGGTTGTGGAGCAATGAAAAGGCTATAATTGTGCTAATTATGCGTATTTTGGCCATTTTCTCAGCCCTAAAAATTAGGCCAAAATACGTTAATTTAGCCGAAATAAAGCCTTTTGCTTCTAGAGGAATAAAAAGGCTCTATTTGTGCTAATTATTCATTTGTAACCTTATTTCAAAAGTTGAAAAAATGGCCAAAATCGGTCGAAAAGTAAAGGGGTTAGCCAAATCGGTCAAAAAGTAAAGGGGTGATCCTTTACTTTTTGAACGATTTTGGCCATTTTTTCATCGCTAAAATTAGGTCAAAAAACGATAACTTAGTCTAAATGAAGCCTTTTGCGCGTGGAGTAATGAAAAGGCTATAATTGTGCTAATTATGCGTATTTTAGCCTTGTTTCAAAAATTGAAAAAATGGCCAAAATTGTTAAAAAGTAAAGGGGTTAGCCTTTACTTTTTGACCGATTTTGGCCATTTTTTAGACTATAAAATTAGGTCAAAAAACGTTAACTTAGCCTAAATAAAGCCTTTTCCTTCTAGAGCAATGAAAAGGCTATAATTGCGCTAACTATGCTTATTTTAGCCTTATTTCAAAAGTTGAAAAAATGGCCAAAATCGGTCAAAAAGTAAAGGGGTTAGCCTTTACTTTTTGACCGACTTTGGACATCTTTTCAGACTTTAAAATTAGGTAAAAAAAACGATAATTTAGCCTGAATAAAGACTTTTTTTGCTTTTGCGGCAATAAAAAGGCTCTATTTGTGCTAATTATGCGTATTTTAGCCTTGTTTCAAAAGTTGAAAAAATGGCCAAAATCGGTCAAAAAGTAAAGGGGTTAGCCTTTACTTTTTGACCGACTTTGGACATCTTTTCAGACTTTAAAATTAGGTAAAAAAAACGATAATTTAGCCTGAATAAAGACTTTTTTTGCTTTTGCGGCAATAAAAAGGCTCCATTTGTGCTAATTATGCGTATTTTAGCCTTGTTTCAAAAGTTGAAAAAATGGCCAAAATCGGTCAAAAAGTAAAGGGGTTAGCCTTTACTTTTTAACCGATTTTGGCCATTTTCTCAGCCCTAAAAATTAGGCCAAAATACGTTAATTTAGCCGAAATAAAGCCTTTTGCTTCTAGAGCAATAAAAAGGCTCTATTTGTGCTAATTATTGATATTGTAGCCTTATTTCAAAAGTTCAAAAAATGGCCAAAATCGGTCAAAAAGTAAAGGGGTTAGCCTTTACTTTTTGACTGATTTTGGCCGTTTTTTTAGACTATAAAATTTTTTCAAAAAACGATAACTTAGTCTAAATAAAGCCTTTTCCTTCCGGAGCAATGAAAAGGCTTTATAATTGTGCTAATTATGCGTATTTTAGCGTTGTTTCAAAAGTTGAAAAAATTAGGTAAAAAAACCTGATAATTTAGCCTGAATAAAGACTTTTTTTTCTTCTGCGGCAATAAAAATGCTCTATTTGCGCTAATTATACGTGTTTTCGCATTATTTCAAAATTTGCAACAATGGCCAAAATGGGTCAAAAATAAAGGGCTTAGCCTTTACTCTTTGACCGATTTTGCCCATTTTTTTAGCCCTAAAAATTAGGTCAAAAAACGATAACTTAGCCTAAATAAAGCCTTTTGCTTCTGGAGCAATGATAATGCTATAAGTGCGCTAATTATGCGTATTTTAGCTTTATTTCAAAAGTTGAGAAAATGGCCAAAATCGGTCAAAAAGTAAAAGGACCGACTTTGGACATCTTTTCAGACTTTAAAATTAGGTTAAAAAACGATAATTTAGCCTGAATAAAGACTTTTTTTGCTTCTGCGGAAATAAAAAGGCACTACTTGTGCTAATTATTGATATTGTAGCCTTATTTCAAAAGCTCAAAAAATGGCCAAAATCGGTCAAAAAGTAAAGGGGTTAGCCTTTACTTTTTGACCGATTTTGGCCCTTTTTTCAGCCCTAAAAATTAGGGTCTTTTCCTTCTGGAGCAATGAAAAGGCTATAATTGTGCTAATTATGCGTATTTTAGCCTTGTTTCAAAAGTTGAAAAAATGGCCAAAATCGGTCAAAAAGTAAAGGGGTTAGCCTTTACTTTTTAACCGATTTTCGCCATTTTCTCAGCCCTATAAATTAGGCCAAAATACGTTAATTTAGCCGAAATAAAGCCTTTCGCTTCTAGAGCAATAAAAAGGCTCTATTTGTGCTAATTATTCATATTGTAGCCTTATTTCAAAAGTTGAAAAAATGGCCAAAATCGGTCAAAAAGTAAAGGGGTTAGCCTTTACTTTTTGACCGATTTTGGCCATTTTTTCAGCCCTAAAAATTAGGGCCTTTTGCTTCTGGAGCAATGAAAAGGCTATAATTGTGCTAATTATTCATATTGTAGCCTTATTTCAAAAGTTGAAAAAATGGCTAAAATCGGTCAAAAAGTAAAGGGGTTAGCATTTACTTTTTGACCGATTTTGGCCATTTTGTAGACTATAAAATTAGGTCAAAAAACGTTAACTTAGCCTAAATAAAGCCTTTTCCTTCTAGAGCAATGAAAAGGCTATAATTGCGCTAACTATGCTTACTTTAGCCTTATTTCAAAAGTTGAAAAGATGTCCAAAGTCGGTCAAAAAGTAAAGGGGCTAACCTTTACTTTTTGACCGACTTTGGACATCTTTTCAGACTTTAAAATTAGGTAAAAAAACGATAATTTAGCCTGAATAAAGACTTTTTTTGCTTTTGCGGCAATAAAAAGGCTCTATTTGTGCTAATTATTGATATTGTAGCCTTATTTCAAAAGTTGAGAAAATGGCCAAAATCGGTCAAAAAGTAAAGGGGTTAGCCTTTACTTTTTGACCGATTTTGGCCATTTTTTCATCGCTAAAATTAGTTCAAAAAACGTTAACTTAGTCTAAATGAAGCCTTTTGCTTGTGGAGCAATGAAAAGGCTATAAGTGTGCTAATTATGCGTTATTTTAGCCTTGTTTCAAAAGTTGAAAAAATGGCCAAAATCGGTCAAAAAGTAAAGGGGTTAGCCTTTACTTTTTAACCGATTTTGGCCATTTTCTCAGCCCTAAAAATTAGGCCAAAATACGTTAATTTAGCCGAAATAAAGCCTTTTGCTTCTAGAGCAATAAAAAGGCTCTATTTGTGCTAATTATTCATTTGTAACCTTATTTCAAAAGTTGAAAAAAATGGCCAAAATCGGTCGAAAAGTAAAGGGGTTAGCCTTTACTTTTTGACCGATTTTGGCCATTTTTTAGACTATAAAATTAGGTCAAAAAACGTTAACTTAGCCTAAATAAAGCCTTTTGCTTGTGGAGCAATGAATAGGCTATAATTGTGCTAATTATGCGTATTTTAGCCTTGTTTCAAAAGTTGAAAAAATGGCCAAAATCGGTCAAAACGTAAAGGGGTTAGCCTTTACTTTTTAACCGATTTTGGCCATTTTCTTAGCCCTAAAAATTAGGCCAAAATACGTTAATTTAGCCGAAATAAAGCTTTTTGCTTCTAGAGCAATAAAAAGGCTCTATTTGTGCTAATTATTCATATTGTAGCCTTATTTCAAAAGTTCAAAAAATGGCCAAAATCGGTCAAAAAGTAAAGGGGTTAGCCTTTACTTTTTGACTGATTTTGGCCATTTTTTTAGACTATAAAATTAGGTCAAAAAACGATAACTTAGCCTAAATAAAGCCTTTTCCTTCTGGAGCAATGAAAAGGCTATAATTGTGCTAATTATGCGTATTTTAGCCTTGTTTCAAAAGTTGAAAAAATGGCCAAAATCGGTCAAAAAGTAAATGGGTTAGCCTTTACTTTTTGACCGATTTTGGCCATTTTTTCATACTTTAAAATTAGGTAAAAAAAACTATAATTTAGCCTGAATAAAGACTTTTTTTCTTCTGCGGCAATAAAAATGTTCTATTTGCGCTAATTATGCGTGTTTTGGCATAATTTCAAAATTTGAAACAATGGCCAAAATCGGTCAAAAAGTAAAGGGGTTAGCCTTTACTTTTTGACCGACTTTGGACATCTTTTCAGACTTTAAAATTAGGTAAAAAAAGATAATTTAGCCTGAATAAAGACTTTTTTTGCTTTTGCGGCAATAAAAAGGCTCTATTTGTGCTAATTATTGATATTGTAGCCTTATTTCAAAAGTTGAGAAAATGGCCAAAATCGGTCAAAAAGTAAAGGGGTTAGCCTTTACTTTTTGACCGATTTTGGCCATTTTTTCATCGCTAAAATTAGTTCAAAAAACGTTAACTTAGTCTAAATGAAGCCTTTTGCTTGTGGAGCAATGAAAAGGCTATAAGTGTGCTAATTATGCGTATTTTAGCCTTGTTTCAAAAGTTGAAAAAATGGCCAAAATCGGTCAAAAAGTAAAGGGGTTAGCCTTTACTTTTTAACCGATTTTGGCCATTTTCTCAGCCCTAAAAATTAGGCCAAAATACGTTAATTTAGCCGAAATAAAGCCTTTTGCTTCTAGAGCAATAAAAAGGCTCTATTTGTGCTAATTATTCATTTGTAACCTTATTTCAAAAGTTGAAAAAATGGCCAAAATCGGTCGAAAAGTAAAGGGGTTAGCCTTTACTTTTTGACCGATTTTGGCCATTTTTTAGACTATAAAATTAGGTCAAAAAACGTTAACTTAGCCTAAATAAAGCCTTTTGCTTGTGGAGCAATGAATAGGCTATAATTGTGCTAATTATGCGTATTTTAGCCTTGTTTCAAAAGTTGAAAAAATGGCCAAAATCGGTCAAAACGTAAAGGGGTTAGCCTTTACTTTTTAACCGATTTTGGCCATTTTCTTAGCCCTAAAAATTAGGCCAAAATACGTTAATTTAGCCGAAATAAAGCCTTTTGCTTCTAGAGCAATAAAAAGGCTCTATTTGTGCTAATTATTCATATTGTAGCCTTATTTCAAAAGTTCAAAAAATGGCCAAAATCGGTCAAAAAGTAAAGGGGTTAGCCTTTACTTTTTGACTGATTTTGGCCATTTTCTCAGCCCTAAAAATTAGGCCAAAATACGTTAATTTAGCCGAAATAAAGCCTTTTGCTTCTAGAGCAATAAAAAGGCTCTATTTGTGCTAATTATTGATATTGTAGCCTTATTTCAAAAGTTTAAAAAATGGCCAAAATCGGTCAAAAAGTAAAGGGGTTAGCCTTTACTTTTTAACCGATTTTGGCCATTTTCTCAGCCCTAAAAATTAGGCCAAAATACGTTAATTTAGCCGAAATAAAGCCTTTTGCTTCTAGAGCAATAAAAAGGCTCTATTTGTGCTAATTATTGATATTGTAGCCTTATTTCAAAAGTTTAAAAAATGGCCAAAATCGGTCAAAAAGTAAAGGGGTTAGCCTTTACTTTTTAACCGATTTTGGCCATTTTCTCAGCCCTAAAAATTAGGCCAAAATACGTTAATTTAGCCGAAATAAAGCCTTTTGCTTCTAGAGCAATAAAAAGGCTATATTTGTGCTAATTATTCATATTGTAGCCTTATTTCAAAAGTTGAAAAAATGGCCAAAATCGGTCAAAAAGTAAAGGGGTTAGCCTTTACTTTTTGACCGATTTTTGCCATTTTTTAGAGTATAAAATTAGGTCAAAAAACGTTAACTTAGCCTAAATAAAGCCTTTTCCTACTAGAGCAATGAAAAGGCTATAATTGCGCTAACTATGCTTATTTTAGCCTTATTTCAAAAGTTGAAAAAATGGCCAAAATCGGTCAAAAAGTAAAGGGGTTAGCCTTTACTTTTTGACCGACTTTGGACATCTTTTCAGACTTTAAAATTAGGTAAAAAACCCGATAATTTAGCCTGAATAAAGACTTTTTTTGCTTTTGCGGCAATAAAAAGGCTCTATTTGTGCTAATTATGCGTATTTTAGCCTTGTTTCAAAAGTTGAAAAAATGGCCAAAATCGGTCAAAAAGTAAAGGGGTTAGCCTTTACTTTTTAACCGATTTTGGCCATTTTCTCAGCCCTAAAAATTCGGCCAAAATACGTTAATTTAGCCGAAATAAAGCCTTTTGCTTCTAGAGCAATAAAAAGGCTCTATTTGTGCTAATTATTGATATTGTAACCTTATTTCAAAAGTTTAAAAAATGGCCAAAATCGGTCAAAAAGTAAAGGGGTTAGCCTTTGCTTTTTGACTGATTTTGGCCGTTTTTTTAGACTATAAAATTTTTTCAAAAAACGATAACTTAGTCTAAATAAAGCCTTTTCCTTCCGGAGCAATGAAAAGGCTTTATAATTGTGCTAATTATGCGTATTTTAGCCTTGTTTCAAAAGTTGAAAAAATGGCCAAAATCGGTCAAAAAGTAAATGGGTTAGCCTTTACTTTTTGACCGATTTTGGCCATTTCTTCATACTTTAAAATTAGGTAAAAAACCCGATAATTTAGCCTGAATAAAGACTTTTTTTTCTTCTGCGGCAATAAAAAGGCTCTATTTTTCGCTAATTATGCGTGTTTTAGCATTATTTGAAAATTTGAAACAATGGCCAAAATGGGTCAAAAAGTAAAGGGGTTAGCCTTTTCTTTTTGACCGATTTTGGCCATTTTTTTAGCCCTAAAAATTAGGTGAAAAAACGATAACTTATCTTCAATAAAGCCTTTTGCTTCTGGAGCAATGATAATGCTATAAGTGCGCTAATTATGCGTATTTTAGCTTTATTTCAAAATTTGATAAAATTGCCAAAATCGATCAAAAAGTAAAGGGTTAGCCTTTACTTTTTGACCGATTTTGGCCATTTTTTTAGACTATAAAATTAGGTCAAAAAACGATAACTTAGCCTAAATAAATCCTTTTCCTTCTAGAGCAATAAAAAGGCTATAATTGCGCTAATTATGCGTATTTTAGCCTTATTTCAAAAGTTTAAAAAAATTGCCAAAATCGGTCAAAAAGTAAAGGGGTTAGCCTTTACTTTTTGACCGACTTTGGACATCTTTTCAGACTTTAAAATTAGGTAAAAAAACCCGATAATTTAGCCTAAATAAAGACTTTTTTTGCTTTTGCGGCAATAAAAAGGCTCTATTTGTGCTAATTATGCGTATTTTAGCCTTGTTTCAAAAGTTGAAAAAATGGCCAAAATCGGTCAAAAAGTAAAGGGGTTAGCCTTTACTTTTTAACCGATTTTGGCCATTTTCTCAGCCCTAAAAATTAGGCCAAAATACGTTAATTTAGCCGAAATAAAGCCTTTTGCTTCTAGAGCAATAAAAAGGCTCTATTTGTGCTAATTATTGATATTGTAGCCTTATTTCAAAAGTTTAAAAAATGGCCAAAATCGGTCAAAAAGTAAAGGGGTTAGCCTTTACTTTTTAACCGATTTTGGCCATTTTCTCAGCCCTAAAAATTAGGCCAAAATACGTTAATTTAGCCGAAATAAAGCCTTTTGCTTCTAGAGCAATAAAAAGGCTCTATTTGTGCTAATTATTGATATTGTAGCCTTATTTCAAAAGTTTAAAAAATGGCCAAAATCGGTCAAAAAGTAAAGGGGTTAGCCTTTACTTTTTTAACCGATTTTGGCCATTTTCTCAGCCCTAAAAATTAGGCCAAAATACGTTAATTTAGCCGAAATAAAGCCTTTTGCTTCTAGAGCAATAAAAAGGCTCTATTTGTGCTAATTATTGATATTGTAGCCTTATTTCAAAAGTTGAGAAAATGGCCAAAATCGGTCAAAAAGTAAAGGGGTTAGCCTTTACTTTTTGACCGATTTTGGCCATTTTTTCATCGCTAAAATTAGTTCAAAAAACGTTAACTTAGTCTAAATGAAGCCTTTTGCTTGTGGAGCAATGAAAAGGCTATAAGTGTGCTAATTATGCGTATTTTAGCCTTGTTTCAAAAGTTGAAAAAATGGCAAAAATGGGTCAAAAAGTAAAGGGGTTAGCCTTTACTTTTTGACCGACCTTGGACATCTTTTCAGACTTTAAAATTACGTTAAAAAACGATAATTTAGCCTAAATAAAGACTTTATTTTGCTTTTGGCAATAAAAACTATATATTTGTCCTAATTATACTTATTTTAGTCTTATTTCAAAAGTTGAAAAAATGGCCAAAATCGGTCAAAAAGTAAAGGGGTTAGCCTTTACTTTTTAACCGATTTTGGCCATTTTCTCAGCCCTAAAAATTAGGCCAAAATACGTTAATTTAGCCGAAATAAAGCCTTTTTCTTCTAGAGCAATAAAAAGGCTCTATTTGTGCTAATTATTCATATTGTAGCCTTATTTCAAAAGTTCAAAAAATGGCCAAAATCGGTCAAAAAGTAAAGGGGTTAGCCTTTACTTTTTAACCGATTTTGGCCATTTTCTCAGCCCTAAAAATTAGGCCAAAATACGTTAATTTAGCCGAAATAAAGCCTTTTTCTGCTAGAGCAATAAAAAGGCTCTATTTGTGCTAATTATTCATATTGTAGCCTTATTTCAAAAGTTCAAAAAATGGCCAAAATCGGTCAAAAAGTAAAGGGGTTAGCCTTTACTTTTTGACCAATTTTGGCCATTTTTTCATCCCTAAAACTAGGTCAAAAAAGGATAACTTAGCCTAAATGAAGCCTTTTGCTTGTGGAGCAATGAAAAGGCTATAATTGTGCTAATTATGCGTATTTTTGCCTTGTTTCAAAAGTTGAAAAAATGGCCAAAATCGGTCAAAAAGTAACCATTTACATTTTCTAAAAAACTTTATTGGCATGACCTAATTACAGGCATTGCTAAAGTATATAAGTGCTTTAAGAGCACTGAAGAACAAAATATATAAGATGTTCGAATGTGCGAACAATAATGTTATGACTACTGTGTATACATGTAGTTCATTTAAAAGTTTTCTTTTTAAGTATAATATAAGTTTTTTATATTAATATAATATATAGTATGTATGATTATATCCCAATACAATATTGGAAGTATAAGATGTATAAAGAGAAGTATTTTTGGGTTTTTTTCAATTATTTTGGGTTTCCTGGGATTTGAGGCTATCTTCTCGTTCCTTTGTGCAGAGGAATAAATACTTGGAAAATAGATTTATTAGAACAGGATCGTCCGAAGACATCGTGTGTTCAAGTAATTTCTGTTTAGTTTCTGTTGTTGTGTTGAGATCAAACAGATTTTTGAGAATGTTGTTTGAGTTGTCTCGTAAGTGTTGGTATTTCTGGCATCTGAAGGCGAAGTGGAATTCGTTTTCCACCTTGCCAGAGTCACATAGTTTACAGATACGCTCTTCACGAGGAACATTTTCGTATCTTCCTCGTTCAATTTGCAACTTATGGTTGCTTACACGATATTGGGAGAATGTTCTTCTTATTGTTGGATTTTTAATAAGAGATAAGTATTTTTCCATTTTGTACTCGTTTTTAAATGTACAAAAGAAGGAAAGTTTGGTGGAGTTAATCATTTTATGTCGCCAAAATTCAAAATATTTATCTTTCATCTTGTTTACAACAGTTTTTGTATTGCAGTTGATTATATCACATTCTAGGTTTGTTATATTATCATAGAATGATTTTAGCATGTTTATTGTGTTAGTATAGAAAGATTCCGTGCCTTCATTATATAGTTGTTTAGACATTTGGAAGGATTGTTTAACGATTGAGTTGTCGTCTAGTTTAAAAATATGTTTAAAATAGTTTATTATATTCTTTTTAATTGTAATCAGTAGTGGATATTTCCCGAGTTCGCTTCTGCAAGCTATATTGCTTGCTTTTCTGTTAACACCCAGATATAGCTTGCAGAATCTTAGATGAACTTTCTCTGTTTCTGAATTTTCCCATTTATTTAGATCATTTTTTTCGTATGCTCCCCAAACTTCTGAGTTGTATAGTAGAATGGGGGAAACAATTGAGTCAAAAATTTTTGTAGCTGTTTTTGGTGAAAGCTTATGAAAATCTATATTTTTACGAATTTTATAAAGTGCATGTAAAGCTTTTTCACTTAGTTGTTGTTGTGCAAGTTTAAATTTGCCATTTGGCGTAATTTTTAGGCCAAGATAGGTATACTACTCTTTGACTATATCTATCTTTTTATTTCCAATGTGGAAATGGAGGTTTGGTAATTTTGAGTTGTGTTTTTGAAAAATCATAACTTTTGTTTTCTTGATATTGATTTCCATAAGCCATTTACTACACCATTCGTCTAGCTGATTTAAACAGTTTTGTAGACCTAATTTTGATCGTGAAAGTATAATGAGATCATCTGCATATAAGAGACTGTTGATAGCAGTTCCGTTTGGTAATACAAAAGGATCTGATTGTGTTTGTTCAAATAGTTTTGGAAGTTCGTTTATATAAATATTAAATAATAAAGGGCTTAAAGTGCATCCTTGACGGACTCCCTTTTTGTATGGAAAAAACGATGTTCTATTTTCAGATAGTTTTATTGCACATTTCGTGCTCGAGTAGAGGTCTTGAATTAGATCATAAAAGTGTCCACCAATGTTATTTTTGATAAGTTGGTATAATAATCCTTGATGCCAAACAGAATCAAAAGCTTTTCTAAAGTCGACAAAGCAAGCATAGATTTTTTCATTCTTACTCTGCTTAACATATTTATCATGCAGAGTTTTCAGTGTGAGAACATGGTCTGCCGTTCTATTTCCTGGCATAAATCCAATTTGAGTAGGGTGAATTAATTTCTTTTCGTTTGCAAAATTCATCAATCTATTTTTCAAAATTGAGCAAAATAATTTGCCCATGCAGCTTGAGACACAAATACCTCGGTAATTGTTTGGATCGAGAGAGTTCCCCGATTTATGGATTGGGGTTATTAAGCCCTCGGTCCATGATTCTGGAAACTTCCCCGATGTTAAAATGTTGTTGAAAACTTTTAGAAAACCTTCAGAGAGAGTTTCAATACTAGATCTAATCATTTCGTTTCTGATTTTGTCGTTATAAACAGCTTTTTTTGATTTTAACTCTTTAGCTGCTTTTCGTAGTTCAGATTCTGTGATGACGTCATCAAGTTCAGTTAAGCTGTCTTTGATTTTTTCATAGTTTTTTAGACATTCAAGGATTTCGTTTTGTTCCTTATTTAATTGATGTTCTGTATGAAGTGTTTGAAAATGATTCAGCCATTCACTTGGTTGTGGCATTTTCTTGGTTTCATTAAAATTAAGATCGTCACCGCTATTTTTAAGTGTTTTCCAAAATAGCAGTGGATCATTGCTAGCATTTTCAAGTTCTTGAATTTTATTGAAATGAAAAGTTGTTTTTTTCGTTTCCAAAGTGTTTTTATAGTCTTTTAGAGCAGTATGATATGTACTTCTGATTTCAATATTATTTGGATCTCTATGTTTCTGATTAGCAAGTTTTCTTAGCTGGTGTCTTTTAAATCTACAGTCTTTATCATACCATTTTTTATTTGCAACATTATTCCCTCGGGACTTTTACTCTCGTTCTTCCTCAGCATTTCGGTTGATTAGTGATTAAATGTCCCTCAAGCCTCGGGAGGTTTAGTAAATTAACTAAACCTCCCTCGGCTTTCGGGTCATTTAATCACTAATCAACCTCAATGCCATGCTATTACTTATAATAACAGGAAACAAATATGTAAAGTAAATCAAGCAGTTTCACAGGCTAGAACTTTAACTTGTGGTGTGCCTCAGGGTTCTAATCTAGGACCTCTTTTATTTCTGATTTATGTGAATGATTTACCACATTGTCTCAAATATTCCTCTACTGGAATGTTTGCTGACGATACAAATTTAACTGTCGAGTCAAGAATGTCCTCTGAATTACAGGAAATGTTAAATGTTGATTTAGAAAATATTCATAATTGGCTTTTAGCAAATAGATTGTCATTAAACCTAGATAAAACTGCATGAGTGTATGGTAATTGCAACTCGCCATACTGTTTTAGGCTCGGAGTTTGAACTATCTGTAAAGTTAAATAACAATGATATTAAAAGAGTTTCTACATCAAAGACACTAGGAATAATTTTAGATGAAAAGTTAACGTGGCAGCATCAAATTGATAATATCAGCAAGAAAGTGTCCAAAGCATTAGGAATAATGCGTCGTGTCAAGTCGTTTCTCCCAAGAAAAACATTACTTTTATTATATAATACAGTGCATGGTTTTACCTCTTTGATTATTGTACTTTGATTATTGTTCGGCTGTTTGGGGTAATTGTTCTAAACTACTCCAAGAGAAGCTGCAAAAATTACAAAATCGTGCAGCCAGAATAATAACTGGAGACAGTTATGAAATTAGTTCCAGTGAGGTATTGAGTAAATTAAATTGGAAATCATTAAGTGAACGTAGGGAGGATCGGCTTGTTGCGTTAGTTCGGAAGGCAGTAATTGGAGAAATGCCTTCTTATGTGAATGAAGAATTTCATTTATGTAATAACTCTAGATATACCGAAGCAATTTTTCTATGTTAAAGTTGCAAAAACCAAGGACAAATTCATTAAACAGATGTTTCATCTGAGCTTTGGAATAAATTACCATCTCATCTTAAAAATGTGAAAAACAAGAAACTTATTTTGTTAGTTTACAATATTTTTAGATAGTTTTAATATTGTTTAAATATTGCGTTTAAAATATCTTTAATGCGAGATTATTCGGAATTCAGTTTTCGAAGAGCTCTAATTTCAAACGGTTTCAAAATCTGATAGTCAACTGAGCTATTGTGATACCAAATCCTGGCTAGCTAAGCTATACATACATCGTTGAATGATAACTATACATAACAATACAAACAGGTAACTATATACATACATTAATAGTAACTTATGAGTTCAAAAAACATCTAATGCAACATTTGCATCATTTGCATCTAATGCAATAGTGCATCAGCAAAATTTTCACATATTCTCTTTTATGTCTATATTCATTGTATGTTTTAAACTTTTAATTCGTTTTCCACAACAGAATGAACGGATTCGTTTTATAACAATATTCAATGCCGTTTATCAAATTATCAAATTTGATTGCAATCATTTGTGATCTTAAAATATTCCGAGCAAAACGCGTGTCACCCGGTGTGAGATTTCAGATAGATAGCTATTGTAAAGAATACCTTGGTCAGAATAGTATTTCCACGTAAATAAATACGCAACTCACTGGTGCATAAGGTCTGTTTGGCACATTGACTAGACTA
This sequence comes from Paragorgia papillata, assembly GCA_035771165.1. NCBI lineage: Eukaryota > Metazoa > Cnidaria > Anthozoa > Scleralcyonacea > Coralliidae > Paragorgia > Paragorgia papillata. Next base: position 5,844,780 of record JAWNZC010000340.1, on the reverse strand, counting down.
TACAGCAGAAACAAGCGTACATATATTTTACTTTTACTTTTAATACTTTACTTTATTTTACCTTACTAGGTTTGATTATATAGTGTTATTTTATTGTAAAAATAGTTATAGTACAACTGTTTTAACATTGATTTAGTTTAAATCGTGGCATACCTGAAAAATAGCGTTAACGCTAAGTGTATCGACCACGTTAAATAAAGTGTATTGTATTGTATTGTATTGTATTATTTACTCTTTATTATATGTATAAATGCGTAAACAGATTGTTATCCCTTTGTCTACCCGATTACCCCATTTCCCCCGATTCCCCCATTTCTCCCCGATGCCCCCTTTTCTCCCTGATTCCCCCTTTTCTCCCCGATTCCCCCTTTTCTCCCCGATTCCCCCTTTTCACCCCGATTCCTCCTTTTCTCCCCGGTTCCCCGTTTTAAAGATAGCCTGATACAAGGTGTTTTTCCGCAGAGATTAAAGCGATATATCGTAGTGCCCATTCCTAAGGTTTTACCCCGATCGAGTGTTGAGGAAGATTTAAGACCTATATCGTTAACCTCGCAGATTTCTAAGGTTATGGACGGCTTTACTTTGGACAATTTGTTCTTGCAAGTTGCTAATAAATTGGGCATTAAACAATTTGCGTTGCCAAAGAAATCTACAACTCATGCCCTAGTATACCTTTTACATTCAATTTTGGCTGCTTTCGCGAAAATGGTTCCTGTTCTGCCAGGTTGTTCTTCGCGGATTTTAAAAAGGGATTTGATCTGGTAGACCATAATTTCATAATTTCATTGGTGTGCATCCTGTTATCATCCGGTGGATTAAAGCCTTTCTTTGCGATCGCGAACAGTGCGTGAGGGTGGAAAATTCCTAGTCTTCTTGGAAAAAATCAAATGGCAACCTGCCACAGGCGCCCTACAAAATTGGGCCCAATACATTTTGCAGTTCTTGTGAATCCGTTGCTTAAAGATTGGTCAGGAAGAATTAAATTTGTCGATGACACCACTGTCCTTGAGATAGTACTACGATGCTCGCCAAGTCTACTGCCAATAGTGGTAAATGAAATTACTGATTTCGCAAAATAAACGAATGAAATTAAATCCCAAGAAGTGTAAGGAAATGGTGATAAACTTTCTTAAATATAGACCAACAGGCGATAATCGAATCTCTGTCGCAGGCAATCTGGTGGATAGTGTACCATGTTTTAAACCTCTCGGTGTATGGATATCAAATGATCTGTCATGGAATGTTCATGTTGACAAAGTTTTGAAGAAAGCCAATTCACGTCTGTACGCTTTGCGTTTATTAAAGAAAGCTGGACTACATCCTTCAGATATCATCCAAATTTATTGTTCATTTATAAGGACCCGAATTGAATATGCGTCTCCAGTTTGGTCGACATTACCCAAATCCTTATCGGATCTTTTGGAGTCGGTCCAAATGAGGGCTCTAAGGATTGCATATCCCAATTTGTCCTACGAGGAAGCATTATAAAATTAGAATCTTCAGTTGCTGAGTAGCCGAAGGGAAGAGTCCTGCAAGAGGTTCGTTGAATCATTGCGACGCGAAGACTCATCTTTTAATCCACTAACTCAAATTTTAAAAACTCGCCCTCAATTTCGCACTCATGATTATGACTTACGTAATGACAATCCAGATCTACCACCAATCATGTCCAAACGTTTTAAAAACTTTGTTACTGTCAAATATTACTAGTTTTTACCAAATAATAGTATATTTTACAATTGTTAATAACGTTGTTTTGTATATACCAAGTTTTGTTATTTTTATAACTTGTTATTCAATATTCCATGTAATTAAGTTTTACGTATTCCATGTAATTCAGTTCTAACTGTAAAATGGATTTAATAAACTAATAATAATAATAATAATAATAGTAATAATAATAGTAATTATAATAATAATAATAATAATAATAATAATAATAATAATAATAATAATAATAATAATAATAGATTAAGTGAACTATATTGTGAACAACACAGTGCCTAAATCGATGACTCTTCAAGAAATTAAAGATGCCACCTTATCTGACACCATTCTAAAGAAAGTCCAAGAGTACATAAAGTCAGGAAAATGGGATGAGAAGGACATGGAACTAAAACCATACCGACTGTGTCAAGAAGAGTTAACAACAACCAAAGCAGGTGACCTTATCCTAAAAGGTAGCAGAATCATCATACCAAATGCATTACAAGACCGCGCTACAAAACTTGGTCATGTTGGACACCAAGGAATAGAAAAGACCAAGGCCTTATTGCGAGAAAAAAATATGGTATCCTGAAATGGATAACAAAGTGAAAAAAATGGTAGAGAACTGTGTTGCCTGTCAAGCCATTGGTCCTAACAATCCACCTGAACCTATGCGAATCACACCCACAGCCACCGAACCATGGCAAAGCTTGGCAATCGACTTTTATGGGCCGATACCACAGGGTGGACAATACTTGTTGGTTCTCACCGATACCTATTCTAAGTTTCCGAGGTGGAAATTGTCAAGTCGACTTCAGCTAAAGCTTGCATCCCTAAGTTAGACCGCATATTCCCAACTCATGATATACCAAGTAAGATCAAAACTGATAATGGACCTCCCTTTAATGGGGATGACTTTAAACGATACACAGCCACCCTAGGAATTGAATGGAAGACAAGCACTCCTTTATGGCCACAAGGCAATGGGAATGCTGAAAGCATCATGGAGCCGATCGGGAAACTAATAAAAGCATCCACACTAGAAGGAAAGAATTGGAGACAGGAACTTCAGAGATTTCTGTTAAATTACCGCTCCACACAAAGATTCCACCATGTGAACTGCTATTCAACCAAAAGGTCCAAGGAAGTTTACCTGAGCAATCGACACAGAAGGTTGTGAATAAACACCAGAAAGCCAAAGAAAACATCGAGAAAAAGAAGAACAGCAACAAGAAGTACTACGACATCAGCAAACGCACCAAAGCATCCAACGTCAAGAAAGGTGACACAGTGATTTGCCAACAGCAACCAACCAACAAACTATCCCCAAGATTCAACCATGAAAGATTCACAGTCATTAGAAGGGAAGGAGCAACCGTCACAGCGACAAATGACAGACGTACCATAACTCGAAACGTGTCGCACTTCAAGGTAGTGAATCCCGCTATAATGTACCAACCATAATGGACATCGCCAACAGGAACAAGAAACATTACAAAGGAGAACAACAAGAAAGCAACGGCTTGTAAATAGACTTGGTAATCTCGTACCATCAGCACTTATTCCCTAGAATGATAGTACCAATCTAAGAAGAACGGTAGTACTAATCCAAGAACCATATCCACATTTATTAAGTTGTGTTGCGTTAACATTAATAATATATATATACATAAAAGAGAGAAGTGATGTAGTGATCAGACAAATAATTAACTAAGCTTCCGGTGGCCAAGGTCACTATAGAACGGGAAGCGGACCGAGAGAGGCATGTATGCATGTGTGAGGGCTAGATTATAAAATGTATTAAAGATCTACAGCGTGCTTGATTCCTATACAGGACAAGTAACCTGCACGAAGGGACGCATTTCGTCCTGGGTTTATACAGCATGATGTTTTCAGGCAAAACAATTGCGACTGGGACGTTTCACAACACAGCTAGAAAGTTGTAAATACCGTAAAACAACAGAGAAATAGATAGAATTTGACGTTGTACGAAAAGCTGCTGTCCTCCTAGTAGCCGTTTTCACTCACTTGCTTAAGAAGAATCAATACTGGAGGTGCTCGTCAACTCATATTGTCCCCGGTTATAGGCGGGACAGAGCATTTATATGGCAAAAAATTGTTCCGTCAAGCCGGGATTCCGGTGGCCTGGTCCCAAAGGTTCTACGCCGCCCACTCCCCCCGAAATGCTGAAAGCGGCCAGAGAACCTCTGGTCGAAGACGCCACCAATCTCGCTTTCGTGTTGCAGTAATCTAATTGAATCCTGACTAATAAAAACACTTGCCTAAAAGAGATTACACCCCTTACAGATTTCGGGGCCAAAGCGATCAACTTCAAACTTCATTGCCTCGAAGCGATCAAACAAAAAGCGCCTTCGACCAGAGGTTCTAGTCTCACCTGCGCTTTCAGCTTTTTGGGATGAACAGGCGGCGTAGAACCTCTGGGACCAGCGTAGAATCCAGGCGAAACAGAACAAAAAAACGTCCCGGCAAACACATTCCCCGACAATATAAATGAACGGCAAAGCAAAAATATAGTAGCGGTACGATCCCGCTTAACGTCTCGTTCTGGTAAACGGTCTGCACGCCTTCCATGTAAACAGCCCCTTACATTACCAGACAAATCTCTTATATACTAGTACCTGGTCACTAGTAATGGTGGGACATAAAGTAAGACCTTTGGCTGGCCCCGATTTCAATGCTGCGTTTTCCTTCAAAAGATGACTAGGGCTCTGTAATTATAAAAAAAAAGTGTTTACACGAAGGTAGACTGCCTACTTTTATAACAACATTTGCGCAATAGACAACATGTCTCCATATTTCTCTTTTTACAGTTTCTCATTAAAATATCGCGCATCAGTTCTACAACCATATAATTTTGTACATAAAAGAATACGTCTTTCCACACGGCAGTTAACACCCATAAATGTCGCGCCTTTTGATTGGCTGTTTAGTAAGTTCGTACAAAGTCAACTATATTGATTTCTGACAAAACTACTAGACGCTAAATGTACAACTAGGATATGTGAAGAAAATATGGTATTCTCATGTAGGAGATTTAAGAGATCTTAGAAAATGTCCTCGCTAGCAATAGCATATAAACGAAATATCATATTATTCTTCTGAATATTATATATTCTGATGTGCATAGCGGTCTTGTCGGGCCGGAATCAATATTGCCGACTTTGTCCGAACTTATTAAACAGCCAATCAAAGGCGGCACGAGTGAGTGCTACCCAGTGAACTCTATAGGAAGACTGGAACGCTAACTCCATAAACAGGCCCTATGATTGGATGAAGCCAAAAATCTTTAAATGTTAGTTTCTCTGAGTTTTGAGCTGAAATACTTAAACGCTGAACGTTGGGCTGTATTATGAAACTGAAGCTATTGAAAAATGCTATTTGGTATAGAAACTTTAAGACTTTAGCTAAAAGGGAAATATTTAAAAAATAGAAAAACAACTGCCATTTTGTTTGCTGAACGTACAAAGTGGCAGTTGTTTTTATAGGTTTTAATTATTTCCCTTTTAGCTAAAATCTTGAAGTTTCTATACCAAAAAACTACAACTCAAAAAAAAAAACTACAAAAAAAAAAAAACATAAAAAAAACTTATACATTAAAAAATTGAAGCCAATGCTATTTCTAAAAAAAAAAAAAAAATATATGGCAGGATGAAAATTAAGTAACTTGAAGCACGGGAGCTACCTGCAAAGGGACTGGCACTGGCTTCAAAATCCCCCCCCCCCCCGAGTTATCGTTCCAGTCTTTTTAGAGTTCGATGGTGCTACCCTGCGGTGCGGAAAGTATATTTGTTTCATATCAAGAACAGGATGTTCAGATTTTTTGTTTCTATAATTACAATTACAATCAATATACGTCTGCTAAGCTGCGGTGGGTTGCTGTACAATAGAAAAGGTGCAATCATCGAAAGCAACTTCTTCTTCGGGTTTTACCAGTGATTCGAATCTATCGCCAGAACGTTTACATAGTTCTTTTCTATAGCGTCACCAGGACGAGGTGCAAACCCATCTCCTCGACATACTATGAAACTGTACGTGTTACATTCCATAATATCAGCTTCCATTTTTCGTTTGAGTTTTTAGAAAGTGATCTGAAAAGAGAAACATTTTCCAAGTTAAGTTTCAACCTTTCAAAGTGTCCATGGATATCTTGGAAAAGAATGAAACAAAAGTTATACACAGAATAATATTCAGGGCATCAAATTCTATTAATAAATAAAGTGTTTCAGCAGCTGCTAATTCAAAAATTCAAAAACAAAAATTACACACTAGCCTATCACTTGATTTGTATAATTTCAAAATTATAAATATCCTATTTAGCCTATTTTGACCGTTGTAATCTAACACTTAGGTTCCCAGTTCATTAATTCCTCCTTACATAGATAGATAAAAACTTTATTTAGACACGTTGGCCACTTCAACATATTTGCTGATCTCCGAGTGGGACGTGTTAAAAACAAATTACAAATATTTACAACAAAAACGAATTATATTAATATTAATTATTTATTTACAAAGTTTATTATGCACTGTTTAATAAACGAGCAGGAGTGTTTTATCAGATATAAAGACACGAGGCGAAGCCGAGTGTTTTTATATCTGATAAAACACGAACTGCGAGTTTATTGAACGGCTTCAAAAACGAACCACTTGGTAAGTTCATTGGCGTAGTAAGTTTAAAAAATAACCTTGTCTAAGCCGAGAAAATCAAAGCTAAAGTTTATGTAAATCAGGAGGTATCTTTATCACATATAAGCCTGGTTCTCACTTGTCGTAAGAATCGGGGACAGTCTATCCCCGATCGTCGGCGATTCTTACGACAGCCAGGTTCACACTTGTCGTGACTTCTCGTAATTCGTGCCAAAGTTTAAACTTTAAAGATGGCGGCCTTAAACAGACGGATGATTTTACACGGACAACGACAAGGCAGTCCCCAAGAACCCGAAGGCAGTTTGCATTTTTTAAATAACGAGAAAAGGCAGTGCGAATACTCCCATATCTTTGTTTGCAAGTACAGTATGAAGAACGTCTGTTTCATGATTGCCTTCGGTGGTATGCAAAGCAGCGATCTTCTTCCATGAATTCAATTTTAAGTTTTTATCCTTGAATACTCCTATTATACAGACAAGGGAATTATTTTACAATTTCCATAAACGCGGTGTCTTCACCGTTTCTGAACTTTCCTGCTAGAGATTTCAGGTAGCTTTCGCTGGACGCCATCTTGTATTATCGAAAATCATCCCCGATTGTCCCAGACGAGTGGTTTCAGTGTTCACACATGTCGTAACTAGTCGTAAGAATCCCCGATCGTCGGCGACCGTCTGGGATGCATTTTCCAAATAGAAATGATTCCGATTCTTGCGATGCTTCCGATCAGATCGGCGACTGTCTGGGACGTTACTTCAACCAAGTTCACACCTGTCGTAACAATCCCAGACGATCGGGGACTGGAAAAATCCCCGATTCTTACGATTCTTACGACAAGTGAGAACCAGGCTATAAAGACACTGATTAAACTTTAATTTCTTTTGAATTTTCCTCATGAATTATTAATGAGTTTTTGAAGTTTACATATATACTAAAGTCACACAATATTAAATAATTTAAATAAGTAGAATGATATAATAATTAATTATTCCCTAACAGGCTGGCGTAAGAAATGTTTTTATTGAATAGGGATAGGGATTCACTATTTCTAGCTTGGTCGGACAATGAATTCCAGATTTTTGGTCCACTAACACTAATACTCTTTTTGAGATAATTAGTTCTCGGACGTGGCAGGAAAAGAGTACAGCGTGACCTTCGTAAGTTATCATCAAGACCACTAATTGAATTTTGGAAAATTTCTGTAAGTATTATAGGTGCCATGTTGTAAAGAATTTTATACATGAGCCTAGCTTTAATTTGAGCCCTCTGTTCCTCTAAAGTTTTCCAACGAAGAAGATTAAGGGCAAGGTTCGATTAACCATGCTCATTTTTGCAATTCATTATGATTCTGGCAGATCTTTTATGAAGTTTCTGCAGGCGGTCTGAAAGACCGATGTTAATTGAATCCCATACTTCACAACAATAATCAAAATGAGGTTGAACCAGAGCATAATAAACTAATTTTAGTGTGCTTTGGTCAGTGTAATCTTTTATCCTTTTTAACGCGCCTATTCCAGCCGATATTTTCTTCGATATATGGTCAACATGATTGTTCCATGCTAAATGTTCGTCCATTTGAACTCCAAGAGTTTGGTTACGCGAACTCTTTTAATCGGTTCATCTCCAACAAAAGCATTAGGTTCTGAACCCAAGCTTCTGGTGTTATGAGCCGAACTTAATAGATATTCTGTTTTGACAATATTTAGACTGAGTTTTTTGCAGCGAACCACTCCTTAACATTTCGCAGATCAAGATTCACAGCCCCTTCTACTTCACTAATTGATTTACCACATGCTGTTAAGTTCGTGTCATCAGGAAACATACGAGTTGTTGTGAACTCCAAACAGTTAGGTAAATCATTAATATAAATTAAAAACAGAAGCGGGCCGAGAATTGATCCTTGAGGAACTCCACATTTAATTGTTTTTGGGTTCGATAATTTACCATTTATATAGCACATCTGTGAGCGGTCAGTATAAAGTAGGATTTGAATAGATTTAAGGCCATATCACAAATGCCATATAATTTAAGTTTGGATAATACTAATCCATGATCAACTGTGTCGAAAGCCTTCTTTAGATCTAAGAAAACGACAAGATTGTATAAGCCACGATCCATGTTTACGTACCACTCATTGGTGCAGTCAAGTAAAGTTGACATATAGTAGAATGAAAACGCCCGAAGCCAAACTGATGTTTAGACAATAGATAATTTCTTGTTAAATATTCATACAGTTGATCGTATAATAGTTTTTCAAAAACTTTACTAATGATTGTATTTGTGAATTTGAAAATTTGTGAAGAGTGACTCGTGCAATCGTCCAGTCTGATGGAAACGACCCGGTTTCAATAGAACAATTAAATATCTTGGTCCACGAGTCTTTGATAACCGGGGCAGCTAATTTAAGGCGGGTATTTTATCAACATGCACCAGTGGCTTTAGAAACGTTTAATTCACTTAGTAATTTAAAGACTTTTGAAGAGCTAACGGCTTGAAAATCAAATGTTATGTTGTCAAGCTTATTAACGTAATCTTCAAAATTATGATTGCTACTACCAATAGTAGTTGCAATGACTGGACCAGCATTTATAAAATAATCGTTGAAACATTCAGAAAATTTAGTTGGTGATGAAAGTGTATCTTGATCATATTTTATTTCATTAATAACAGTATGTTTCCGTTTACGCCCGAGAATGTCGTTTACCGTCGTTTTCCAAGCTTGTTTGGTTTTTGGATTATTGATTTTTCTAACCACATAGATCAAGCTATGATGACTTGCTCCTGTATGAATCACATCAGAGAATGCAATTTTCTCAGGCATAAAGTGATGCATACATCAAGCAAAGTTGTCGAGAATTCAGTAATTCGAGTTGATTTATCTATTACTTGTGTCAATTGATACATTTCCTAATCGAAACTAATTTTTTGGCTACATGACTTGTATTGTCGAGAAGGTTGCAGTTTAAATCTTAATAAATAGATTTCTTTATCTTCATTATCTACTACATTAATTAAAGATTCAATTTTGGAAAAGGTGTCAACTGTTGCAGAAGGTGGTCTATATATATGGTAGAGATAATGAAAGGGCGCGACAGTCCTATGATAGTAGGTTAACGAACTCCTAACGTAAAGGCAAACACCGCCTCCATTTCTATCTCTGTCCAAGCGTATTATATCACATCCCATTATATTTACATAATCATCAGAATCAGTCATCCTTGTAAATAGAAAGAACGTAGATATTTTATTTTAGTCACTTCGTCTGATGACGACTTTGGAATTTTGAAACGTCACTGTTGTCATAGCAACTGCCGAAACACTTAATTTATAAATATAATTTGATCCAATTTATTTTGCACGATTTAGGTGACCTCCGATTTTTTTTGTCTTCAAACATTTCTTTTTGCTTAAGTAATCAATAAGCAAAAGTAATTCAAAAATTAAAAAGTCAAAAATTAAAAAAATTAAAAACAAAAATTAGTCTACACACTAGCCTATCACTTGATTTGGATAATTTCAAAATTATAAATTTCAATTTTGTCATCCTATTTTGACCGTTGTAATCTAACACATAGGTTCTCAGTTCATTAATTTCTCCTTGTAAATATAAAGAACGTAAATATTTTATTATAAAATATTTTATTATAGTCACAAGTCACTTCGTCTGATGATGACTTTAGAATGAAGTCGAAATATTACAGTTTTATCTTTCTGTCTTCTATTTTATCCATAGCTTGGGTTTTTCAAGATATTCATTTTTGGATTATGTTTCATATTATATTGTCAAAATGGTTGAAGCATAGTTGAAAATTGTGATGTCACGAATGCGGTGAGTACGATTGTTTTACTGAAAGTTTTAGGTGAACTTTTCTTCGAATTCTTATTATTCTCACATTCAGATAACTATGACATTTTAAATGATTTTATCGACTTACAAACCGCCTAAGCCACAAACGGGTGTCCGAGGTAAACGTTTTTAATCTTTGTTTTGATGTTTTCTGTGTTGTTGGGAAAAACAAGCGTTGCAAAAAGTACCTTGCGATGCTTGGAATTTGCGATGCATATTTTATCTATAGTAAACCTTGATATATATTTTTTTAAATGAGTAATAAGGGATCAAACATTTATTGATGATGTAGGCATGTGTTCCAAAAGTAGATGGGTCCCACATCGGCATCTTCCGTTAGTACACTGGTAAGTATTTTCACATATTAATTTACGTTTGTTATATAATAACAATGTGTATATAACAAGTTTGTTTGTTGGCTTTACGGCTTACCTAATCTTTTGCCAGCCGCTCAAACTTTTCGTTTTTGTGTCTTTTTCAGTTTAACAGAAGACAAAAAAACTTGCTGCTGTTTATTTGTTTAATACAAGCTATGGCAAAGTGAAACCAATTCCGTTTAATATTCTTTGCGAAATTGTCGACAATCTTTTAAGTTGCCTTCCGAATCTTATATTAGCAAACCTCGCGAGCTTTATTAAAGATTACCGAAGCGAGTTTTCCCCTTTACAAGACAAATGAAGAAGGCCGTAGTACATGGTAAAACCGAGAAGAAAGAGAAACGTTGGGTCTACACTAACCTGATAAGAATTAGCGAGCATGCAACGATCTTGTATTCTGATGCAATGGGACCCATCTACTTATGGAACACATCCGCCAAAACAAAAGATTTTCGACTGAAGAAACAAAATGTTAGAGGTTTCTTCAGGAAGCAGTTCCTAAGTGAGTTGAGCTTGATGCTAAGGATCTTGTAATAAATAAATTATTTCAATACTTGGCTAAGTAAACTTGGGACGATTCAAAAGTTCACAGCTTTGGATGTTTCATCCCTTCTCTTTATCTTTATTATATGCCCGTCGTCTTCTCCCCCCCCCCCTGCTGGCTTGACTTACTCGCCCAGTCCTTGACGTGATTTCACGCGCCCCAAAGTTAGTGAGTGGGCTCCCTGTGTAATAGACGGGAATTAATGTGGCTTTGTCGCATTTACAGGCAGTTCGAGTATCGTTTTAAGCTGTATCATGCTGAACTTAGAAAAAGTAAAGGCTTTTTAAACTAAGTTGTCATGCTCACGCCATCAAGTTTCCGATCTAATCTTTCTGCCATCCATGCCCAAACTGAACGCCGACCGCGCAGATTAGGCCAAACCAGAAAGAAAGTACCATAATTCTGTACCTTGGTAAATGTCCAGAAATGCTTCGCAAGCAAACTTGAACTGACCCTAGTCATAAAAGAAAACAATAGGTATATTGAAAACAGATTAAATTATATCAAAATCTGATATTGTAAGATGATGTACGCCAGTGGTTCCCAACCTTTTTTCATCCCAGGACCCCTTATGACAAAATATTTACGGAGCACACCCTCATATTTTGTGACGACACATTCGTAGGGCAGGGGCAGGGGCAGGGGCAGGGGCATGTACTCCCCAATATTTATTTTTTTTGAATTTTGGGTGCTTAAAATTTTGGGCATCTCCGCATTTTTAGGGCGCTTTTGACGAAAAGAATCACATTTTTAACAGCACTTGTATCTCGTAATTTTAAAGAAAGATTTGTAATAGCATGGTTTCGAGTCCAATTTGGAAAAAAACATCCACGAGTCATTAGTTTTTCAAAGACAATCGAAATGGCACGAGCCGAAGGACGAGTGCTACTTGACGTCTTTGAAAAACTCATGAGTCAACTGTACTTACATTTCCTCGTATATTTGGTTGTTTAAAAACGCTTTGCTTCTTCTACCACTACTCGAGAAAGTTTACTAAAAGCACTAAGAATCGTCTAGTTTTCTTGCAGGTACTTTACTTAACAATAAGGAATAATTAGCTTCAAATTTTAACGAATTGTTCTTCTCCATTTCAAATCTTGGCCGCCATATTTGTTTATTATGAGCAGAAAGAGCCTGGGTACGAGGTTGGAAAATGCCATCCGTGAAAATCCGTTGTAGAACGTGATTGACTCTTTTCAGTTTTTATTGTTTTTGATGGGCTTATTCGCTTCAAAAATTTGCACTGTATTTCCTCAAAACTGCACTGCTGTTAGCCAATCAAAATTGAGAACTTTTTTCATGTGTATTATTACGGTAAAAATACGCCCATTGCGTTCGTGTCTGATGACGTAGTTGATTGACGAAAGGTAAGACAATTTATAAAAATTCTATAACTCACAGTAGCCGGCCTTATTTGATTTATTTTACTCAACATTTGGGCATGTTTTCCCCACCACACAGCAATCGAGAACACGTTATTACCTATACAAATTAAACCCTCAAAAAACCCTTCGAATATTAACTTCATTTCTTACCGGCGTTTGCACAAGTGATGGTCGCTGTCCTCGCAAGGTGTCCAGCATCTGTTCGGGGTAAACGGGTGCACCAGTCTCAATCAAGCAGTATGCAGTTTCCACGGCAATGAAAACACCAGTTCTTCCAACGCCAGCACTAAGAAATTGCATATTTCATGTTAGCATGATGGCTTACGTTTTCATCTGGCCATAGTTGATAGAGGGAGATGGTTACAAAACTTCATAAAATCCATTGTTCTAGGCTTTTGTGTACCTTGTGCACGGTCACGGTTGAAAATTCTGTTGTTTTACTATTGTTTTACCTTTGCGAACTAAGATAGCAGTGTAAAAGAGATTGGGCACTACGTGTTTGTTTTGGCTTCTGGTTTGAGGTATTCCAGTACTTATTACAAATAATGACATATTTCGAGCCGTGCTTCTAATATAAAACGTTTGTGTTCAGTCGTTTGTCCATATCAAATGAGCTTTAAAAAACTTTCTGCACGGTCAAACCCCGTTCAACCTCCAAGTGGGTTCTTTGTACATGTTCAATATATTTGAAGTTTGCCGGGTTTCCTAACCATCTCCCTCTATCAACTATGATCTGGCACAACGACGGCATGTCCTAAAATCTACAACACTGGACTGAACAGCTAGAACGCCACAAATTAAAACAGTCCTGTACAACACCTTAATTTCAATCCGGACAAGGACTCAAATTGCGATTTCAATTCGGATGGAATCTCAACTCCGATTTGAATTGAATTGAATTGAATTGAATTGAATTGAATTGAATTGAATTCGAATGGAATTCCAATTCCAATTCCAATGAAATTCCAATCCCAATGGAATTCCAATTCCAATGGAATTCCAATTCCAATTCGAATGGAATTCCAATTCCGATTCGAATGGAATTCCAATTCCGATTCGAATGGAATTCCAATTCCGATTTGAATTGAATTGAATTGAATTGAATTGAATTGAATTGAATTGAATTCCAATTTCGATTCGAATGGATTTCCAATTCCAATTCGAATGAAATTCCAATTTGAATGGAATTCTAATTCTAATTCCAATGGAATTCCAAATCCAATTCGAATGAAATTCCAATTCCGATTCGAATAAAATTCCACTTTCGAGAATGAAATTTCAATTTCGATTCGAATGGAATTCCAATTCCGATTCAAATGGGATTCCAATTCCGATTCGAATGGAATTACAATTCCGACTTGAAATGAATTCCAATTCGAATAGAATTCCAATTTCGATTCGAATGGAATTCCAATTCCGATTTGAATTGAATTCCAATTTCGATTCGAATGGATTTCCAATTCCAATTCGAATGAAATTCCAATTCCGATCTGAATGGAATTCTAATTCTAATTCCAATGGAATTCCAAATCCAATTCGAATGAAATTCCAATTCCGATTCGAATAAAATTCCACTTTCGAGAATGAAATTTCAATTTCGATTCGAATGGAATTCCAATTCCGATTCAAATGGGATTCCAATTCCGATTCGAATGGAATTCCAATTCCGACTTGAAATGAATTCCAATTCGAATGGAATTCCAATTTCGATTCGAATGGAATTCCAATTTCGATTCGAATGGAATTCCAATTCCGATTTAAATGGATTCTAATTCTGATTCGAATGGAATTCCAATTCGAATAGAATTCCAATTCTGATTCGAATAGGATTCCAATTCCAATCCGAATGGAATTCCAATTTCGATTTGAAATGAATTCCAATTTCGATTTAAATGGGATTCCAATTCTGATTCGAATGGAATTCCAATTCTGATTCGAATAGGATTCCAATTCCAATTCGAATGGAATGTCAATTCCGATTTGAATGGAATGTCAATTCCGATTTGAATGAAATTCCAATTCCGATTCGAATGGACTTCCAATTCGAATAGAATTCTAATTCCGATTTGAATGAATTTCCAATTTCCATTTGAATGAAATTCCAATTTGAATGGAATTCTAATTCTAATTCCAATGGAATTCCAAATCCAATTCGAATGAAATTCCAATTCCGATTCGAATAAAATTCCACTTTCGAGAATGAAATTCCAATTCCGATTCGAATAAAATTCCACTTTCGAGAATGAAATTTCAATTTCGATTCGAATGGAATTCCAATTCCGATTCAAATGGGATTCCAATTCCGATTCGAATGGAATTACAATTCCGACTTGAAATGAATTCCAATTCGAATAGAATTCCAATTTCGATTCGAATGGAATTCCAATTCCGATTTGAATTGAATTCCAATTTCGATTCGAATGGATTTCCAATTCCAATTCGAATGAAATTCCAATTCCGATCTGAATGGAATTCTAATTCTAATTCCAATGGAATTCCAAATCCAATTCGAATGAAATTCCAATTCCGATTCGAATAAAATTCCACTTTCGAGAATGAAATTTCAATTTCGATTCGAATGGAATTCCAATTCCGATTCAAATGGGATTCCAATTCCGATTCGAATGGAATTCCAATTCCGACTTGAAATGAATTCCAATTCGAATGGAATTCCAATTTCGATTCGAATGGAATTCCAATTTCGATTCGAATGGAATTCCAATTCCGATTTAAATGGATTCTAATTCTGATTCGAATGGAATTCCAATTCGAATAGAATTCCAATTCTGATTCGAATAGGATTCCAATTCCAATCCGAATGGAATTCCAATTTCGATTTGAAATGAATTCCAATTTCGATTTAAATGGGATTCCAATTCTGATTCGAATGGAATTCCAATTCTGATTCGAATAGGATTCCAATTCCAATTCGAATGGAATGTCAATTCCGATTTGAATGGAATGTCAATTCCGATTTGAATGAAATTCCAATTCCGATTCGAATGGACTTCCAATTCGAATAGAATTCTAATTCCGATTTGAATGAATTTCCAATTTCCATTTGAATGAAATTCCAATTTGAATGGAATTCTAATTCTAATTCCAATGGAATTCCAAATCCAATTCGAATGAAATTCCAATTCCGATTCGAATAAAATTCCACTTTCGAGAATGAAATTTCAATTTCGATTCGAATGGAATTCCAATTCCGATTCAAATGGGATTCCAATTCCGATTCGAATGGAATTACAATTCCGACTTGAAATGAATTCCAATTCGAATGGAATTCCAATTTCGATTCGAATGGAATTCCAATTCCGATTTGAATTGAATTCCAATTTCGATTCGAACGGATTTCCAATTCCAATTCGAATGAAATTCCAATTCCGATCTGAATGGAATTCTAATTCTAATTCCAATGGAATTCCAAATCCAATTCGAATGAAATTCCAATTCCGATTCGAATAAAATTCCACTTTCGAGAATGAAATTTCAATTTCGATTCGAATGGAATTCCAATTCCGATTCAAATGGGATTCCAATTCCGATTCGAATGGAATTCCAATTCCGACTTGAAATGAATTCCAATTCGAATGGAATTCCAATTCGAATAGAATTCTAAGTCCGATTTGAATGAATTTCCAATTTCCATTTGAATGAAATTCCAATTTGAATGGAATTCTAATTCTAATTCCAATGGAATTCCAAATCCAATTCGAATGAAATTCCAATTCCGATTCGAATAAAATTCCACTTTCGAGAATGAAATTTCAATTTCGATTCGAATGGAATTCCAATTCCGATTCAAATGGGATTCCAATTCCGATTCGAATGGAATTCCAATTCCGACTTGAAATGAATTCCAATTCGAATGGAATTCCAATTTCGATTCGAATGGAATTCCAATTTCGATTCGAATGGATTTCTCCAATTCCAATTCGAATGGATTTCCAAATCCAATTCGAATGAAATTCCAATTCCGATTCGAATGAAATTCCACTTTCGAGAATGAAATTTCAATTTCGATTCGAATGGAGTTCCAATTCCGATTCAAATGGGATTCCAATTCCGATTCGAATGGAATTCCAATTCCGACTTGAAATGAATTCCAATTCGAATGGAATTCCAATTTCGATTCGAATGGAATTCCAATTTCGATTCGAATGGAATTCCAATTCCGATTTAATGGATTCTAATTCTGATTCGAATGGAATTCCAATTCGAATAGAATTCCAATTCTGATTCGAATAGGATTCCAATTCCAATCCGAATGGAATTCCAATTTCGATTTGAAATGAATTCCAATTTCGATTTAAATGGGATTCCAATTCTGATTCGAATGGAATTCCAATTCTGATTCGAATAGGATTCCAATTCCAATTCGAATGGAATGTCAATTCCGATTTGAATGGAATGTCAATTCCGATTTGAATGAAATTCCAATTCCGATTCGAATGGACTTCCAATTCGGATAGAATTCTAATTCCGATTTGAATGAATTTCCAATTTCCATTTGAATGAAATTCCAATTTCGGTTCGAATGGAATTCCAATTCCGATTCAAATGGTATTCCAATTCCGATTCAAATGGAATTCCAATTTCGATTTGAAATGAATTCCAATTTCGATTTAAATGGGATTCTAATTCTGATTCGAATGGAATTACAATTCCGACTTGAAATGAATTCCAATTCGAATAGAATTCCAATTTCGATTCGAATGGAATTCCAATTCCGATTTGAATTGAATTCCAATTTCGATTCGAATGGATTTCCAATTCCAATTCGAATGAAATTCCAATTCCGATCTGAATGGAATTCTAATTCTAATTCCAATGGAATTCCAAATCCAATTCGAATGAAATTCCAATTCCGATTCGAATAAAATTCCACTTTCGAGAATGAAATTTCAATTTCGATTCGAATGGAATTCCAATTCCGATTCAAATGGGATTCCAATTCCGATTCGAATGGAATTCCAATTCCGACTTGAAATGAATTCCAATTCGAATGGAATTCCAATTTCGATTCGAATGGAATTCCAATTTCGATTCGAATGGAATTCCAATTCCGATTTAAATGGATTCTAATTCTGATTCGAATGGAATTCCAATTCGAATAGAATTCCAATTCTGATTCGAATAGGATTCCAATTCCAATCCGAATGGAATTCCAATTTCGATTTGAAATGAATTCCAATTTCGATTTAAATGGGATTCCAATTCTGATTCGAATGGAATTCCAATTCTGATTCGAATAGGATTCCAATTCCAATTCGAATGGAATGTCAATTCCGATTTGAATGGAATGTCAATTCCGATTTGAATGAAATTCCAATTCCGATTCGAATGGACTTCCAATTCGAATAGAATTCTAATTCCGATTTGAATGAATTTCCAATTTCCATTTGAATGAAATTCCAATTTGAATGGAATTCTAATTCTAATTCCAATGGAATTCCAAATCCAATTCGAATGAAATTCCAATTCCGATTCGAATAAAATTCCACTTTCGAGAATGAAATTTCAATTTCGATTCGAATGGAATTCCAATTCCGATTCAAATGGGATTCCAATTCCGATTCGAATGGAATTACAATTCCGACTTGAAATGAATTCCAATTCGAATGGAATTCCAATTTCGATTCGAATGGAATTCCAATTCCGATTTGAATTGAATTCCAATTTCGATTCGAACGGATTTCCAATTCCAATTCGAATGAAATTCCAATTCCGATCTGAATGGAATTCTAATTCTAATTCCAATGGAATTCCAAATCCAATTCGAATGAAATTCCAATTCCGATTCGAATAAAATTCCACTTTCGAGAATGAAATTTCAATTTCGATTCGAATGGAATTCCAATTCCGATTCAAATGGGATTCCAATTCCGATTCGAATGGAATTCCAATTCCGACTTGAAATGAATTCCAATTCGAATGGAATTCCAATTCGAATAGAATTCTAAGTCCGATTTGAATGAATTTCCAATTTCCATTTGAATGAAATTCCAATTTGAATGGAATTCTAATTCTAATTCCAATGGAATTCCAAATCCAATTCGAATGAAATTCCAATTCCGATTCGAATAAAATTCCACTTTCGAGAATGAAATTTCAATTTCGATTCGAATGGAATTCCAATTCCGATTCAAATGGGATTCCAATTCCGATTCGAATGGAATTCCAATTCCGACTTGAAATGAATTCCAATTCGAATGGAATTCCAATTTCGATTCGAATGGAATTCCAATTTCGATTCGAATGGATTTCCAATTCCAATTCGAATGGATTTCCAAATCCAATTCGAATGAAATTCCAATTCCGATTCGAATGAAATTCCACTTTCGAGAATGAAATTTCAATTTCGATTCGAATGGAGTTCCAATTCCGATTCAAATGGGATTCCAATTCCGATTCGAATGGAATTCCAATTCCGACTTGAAATGAATTCCAATTCGAATGGAATTCCAATTTCGATTCGAATGGAATTCCAATTTCGATTCGAATGGAATTCCAATTCCGATTTAATGGATTCTAATTCTGATTCGAATGGAATTCCAATTCGAATAGAATTCCAATTCTGATTCGAATAGGATTCCAATTCCAATCCGAATGGAATTCCAATTTCGATTTGAAATGAATTCCAATTTCGATTTAAATGGGATTCCAATTCTGATTCGAATGGAATTCCAATTCTGATTCGAATAGGATTCCAATTCCAATTCGAATGGAATGTCAATTCCGATTTGAATGGAATGTCAATTCCGATTTGAATGAAATTCCAATTCCGATTCGAATGGACTTCCAATTCGGATAGAATTCTAATTCCGATTTGAATGAATTTCCAATTTCCATTTGAATGAAATTCCAATTTCGGTTCGAATGGAATTCCAATTCCGATTCAAATGGTATTCCAATTCCGATTCAAATGGAATTCCAATTTCGATTTGAAATGAATTCCAATTTCGATTTAAATGGGATTCTAATTCTGATTCGAATGGAATTCCAATTCTGATTCGAATAGGATTCCAATTCCAATTCGAATGGAATGTCAATTCCGATTTGAATGGAATGTCAATTCCGATTTGAATGAAATTCCAATTCCGATTGAAATGAAATTCCAATTCCGATTCGAATGGACTTCCAATTCGAATAGAATTCTAATTCCGATTTGAATGAATTTCCAATTTCCATTCGAATGAAATTCCAATTTCGGTTCGAATGGAATTCCAATTCCGATTCAAATGGTATTCCAATTCCGATTCGAATGGAATTCCAATTCCGATTTGAATTGAATTCCAATTCGAATGGAATTCCAATTCGAAAGGAATTCCAATTCTGATTCGAATAGGATTCCAATTCCAATCCGAATGGAATGTCAATTCCGATTTGAATGAAATTCCAATTCGAATTGAATTCCAATTCCGATTCTCATTCTGATTCAGTGACACCGAATTTCAATAATTTGATAAAACACGAAACTGTATAGAGCCATCTTAATAATTTCGCAAATATAAACATCCAAAAACCTTAAAAATTTACAAAACGTCTTAAAACATGTGACTATACCTGCAGTGTATTGCTACTGGTGAAGCAGAAACAGAACGGTATTTACGAACTTCATCAACAAAGCTGAGAAACCTCCGAGCATCTTCAGGTACTCCTGTATTTAAAAAAAATCTGTATTATGAAAATGTTGTCAAAAGAAAAAGGGAAAAGAAAGGCAACGTGGCTATACACCAACAACAACAGTAAGCATATAAATAATTCAAGCTAAATGTGAAATGATTGAATTTCTAAAACCAAAAGAAAAGTGTCTGATGTGGATACCTGTTAGAGGTTCAAATATTCAACAAACAAGCACACAATTACAATGCAACAATTATCTCATAACACATAGTCTTCGAGCCAGTAGTTTTGAACGCACATCACTAATCTTTGATTATCGATAGAATAGGCTTCATGTTTCCTTTGTCCTTTCTTACTTACCCTGGCTACGAACGTCTAGTTCGGGAGCTCGGTCAAGTAGTTTAATTCTTATTTTGACTAATCTTAATGGCTAACAGACAACTAGTATTATGCATTACCATGATCAGGCCATGCTATGAACTGTAGATGCTGAATATGCCTATCTTCGTCACTCTAGTAAATAAAGGGGGGGAAATTAAAAATTTATGATGATAATAAAATTGAAAGTGATTTTTTTATCGCGGTTAATAACGTGAAGGCCTTACAAAATAATTTCGTGTGGGTTTCTATGTTTTAAGATAAAGGAAATCTACATAGAGCGGATCAACAAATAAAACAATAGAGAGAAAGACAAAATAGGGTGGAATAAAAAAGACAGGAAAAGTGAATGGTAAAAGAAAGAAACGAAAGGAAAGATGAGGAGGAAGAAAATAAATGAGGGAGGGAAATAATGGAAGAAGGAAAGACCAAAGTAGAGAGGGGAGGGGAGGAAGGAAGGTAGAAAGGAAAGAAAGAAGAAAAGAAGGAAAGAAGAAAGAAGAAATGAATAAACAAACGATCAAAATAAATGAATGAGTAGAGAGGTGTATGAATAAGTGGATATATAGATACGATGATAAAATGCGATAGATGGATGGGAAGATAGATGGAAATGGAAACGTGATTTGACTGTAACTGACTAAACATAAAAACATAAAGATACAGAAGAAAAGAAGCGTCGACGCTTCATTAAGTGATTCTCACAATTACCTCCAAATCCGTTAACAAAAGTTCTCTATGTATGTACGCTGGTGAAAAATCTCTTGAACTCACATGAGACACTTCAAAATTACCAATTTCAAATTTCTCACCACATTCGGGCCAGTACCGGTGACATTTGGTCTAGAACAAAAATTACAATTCAATGTGAACTTCCAAGTATACACATATAGACCTTTTTAACACTTTGAAGCCTGAAGACGAGTCTTTAGTATCTTATTCTGGAGGTCCAGGCCTCAAAGTGTTAATAAGTGCAGAATACGTCATTTTCCGCCATTGACGTCATTTTCAGCTTTTTGAATTCTATTGAAAATATACAAAAGCTAAGACAATAAACGAAGTTGAAAAGAATTCAAAAGAAAAATTGAAAAGAAATTGACGTCATAGGGTGAAAATTACGTATTCTATACTTACTAAAAGGGTCTATACTCGTGCTTAACATGTCGACGACGTCACGCTGTTAAAATATTTTTAAATTGAATTGAATTGGACTACATGTCAAGATCTAGATAGATTAAAGAGGTTATGTGACACAAACTCCTACACACCGGGATCTTTACTCGGCACCACAAAATTCTAGCTTAAAAGGGAATTTCAGTAAAGAAATGCATTACTTTTAAATGAAAGACACTTAAATGTCATGTTTGGAAATGTTGATAATTTTACAATAACTACTCTCGTATTTGAAAAATGACGTTATCATTCTCGTATTTCATGCCGCCATTTTGATTTTTGAGTTTCAACAATGGGATCAATTTTGAAGTGCAGCGGAGTTTTGTTTTTGTATCTACTGCGCATGCGCGAGTAGATACATTGCTGTCGTGCGTGTAAGTTAAGTTAAGTTAACAAAAGAATGCCTTCGGAGCCAATCAAAACTCAATTTCATTCAAAACAAACAACAAAAATTCCATTCACTATTAAATTTTACAGCAGTAATACTAGAGATGCTTGTTATCTCAAGCGATTTCTTTACCTTCTAACTAGATTGCATTATTGTTTGACAAATTGTTGCAACGAAAATATTTAAATACAGTACTGTATTAGTCAATTAAGTCAAATTTTGTGAGTTGTTATATAGTTATGTTAATTTGATTGACCTCATTAAAGCGCTTTACTACCATACTTCATGACTATAGCTTTTAGTACCATAGCTTTAATAGTCAAGCTATTAGTGCACTGCCTCTCACCACTGAGGACCGGAGTAAAGCCCATTTAGATTGAGTTCAGATTAGTTGTTAGTGCTTAGCCTTCTGCGCCTTGCTGGCTTTACTCTGAGAGTCTAAGTTGAGTGAGTTATTTATTAAAGTTAAAACACAGCATGGCTTGTGAGCATAGACAATTTTGTCAAAAATCTTGTTCAGCTCTAGATCTGAATACAAGGTTGTTACAACTATACAATTCCATCAATTCTTTCAAGAATGTTGTTCAGCTATGAATACAAGGTTGTTACAAGTACACAGTTGCATCATTGTTTTTACCATAGTAGCCATAGGCAATAAATGCAGTAGATACATGCACGCCTGGGCGTGTCTATTTTTAAATTTGACGTCATATCATCAAAGTCAGGTCAAAATTGACGATATGACGTCAAAATTAAAGAGAAAACTCCGCTGTACATTAAAATTGAGCGTTATTCAAACTCAAAATGGCGGCATAAAATACGAGAATGATAACGTCATTTCAAGAGTACGAGAGCAGAGATCATGAAATTATTAACATTTCCAACCACGACATAGAAGAAACTTTTATTTAATAGTAATTAATTTTTTGACTGAAGTTCCGCTTTAAGTTTGCGTGATAGAACCCTTTTAGCTCGCAAATCAATTACCTTTCCATTTTCCATAGTCGTTGTTAACATCACTATTAGGATGCACTCGTGGTCCCAAATCATCTGGCAAAAAGACATTAATAGATTAGTGTAAACTTACCAGCAATTCCATTGGCTTTGCAACTCGCCATTTATTGGTTCACCGCAAGTAATAATCTTAAAGACGCGAGACAAAATTTTATGGAAACTTCAAAAACTCATTAATAATTCATGAGGAAAACACAAAGGAAATCAGTACCATGTCCGTGGTTTTATATATGATAAAGAAACCTCCTGATTTACATAAACTTTAGCTTCGATTTTCTCCGCTTAGGGCCTGTTCATATGAGCCGGGCCAGCCCAGCTAGCCGGGATGAATTTTACTAGCCCAGCTAGCCGGGATGAATTTTAGGGGCTGTTCATATGAGCTGGGCTAGCCCGGCTAACCGGGCTGGCTCGTTTTGTTAGGACCTTACTGTGGCTTTACAACTTGCATAAAATAAATTTGCTATAAAGAAGTAGTTTAGTTTAGATGTAATAGCATCTTAAAGTTGATTGAAATCTTGTTTTGCAAGTTTGTGTTCATATGGAAAATTTTCATCCCACTTCACCGGGATCCCGCCTAGCACAAGTGGGATCTCACCTAGCCGGGCTGGCTCGCTTCCCATATGAACACAACGTTTTTTTTTAATATGAAATAACAAGAACGTGCGGATCCCGGTGAGCCGGGCTAGGCTAGCCCGGATCATGTAAACAGCCCCTTAGACAACGTTATTTTTCAAACTTACTGTGCCAATGAACTTACTAAAAACGGGTCGTTTTTGAAGCTATTTAAAACATTCGCAATACGTGTTTTATCAGATCTAAAACACTCGGCTATCGCCCTGATAAAACACTGCTGCTCATGTTTTACATATTACAATAAGATCGGATATGAGAACTGAGCTATAGGGTCGATCAAGTTGGCGGCAAGTCGTGGAATGATGATATTTGTATTTGATATTTCAAAACTGAAGTCTAGTTTCTTCAATATCGAGAGATAAACTCTTCATCTTACGTCGTTAGAATACGCAGGTTCCGCGGGTTCGAATCCTAGCCGTGGTCGAGTAGAGTTTTTATCTACTCACCTGGTATGGTTTGTCACTCAGAGTAGCATTTAATATCGTTATTCTCCACCTGAGTTCGCTGTCCCACAATAATGATTCCATCTCGGTGCTAGTTCATTCCATGTTTAAAAATTAAACCGTTCACACGAGTCCGAGATAACTCAGGAGATAGGAATAACTTGATCCCGCCTCCATGCATATATCAACGCCTCCACCTGAGTTATCTCGGGGTATGGTCAACTTTTGTATAATTACGCAATATATATTGTTACCCAGGATAACTCGGGGTGAAGCGTTCACATGAAGCTAGGGTTATCTTGAGGGCTAGGGATAACTCAGTAGTTGCGTTTTATCATGTGAAACAGGGCCAACTTTGAACGTGCCCCCCCCCCCCCCAATCCCCCTTCCCTCACGATAACACGGCCTCAGGTGAACAGCCCTTACAAGACAGCTGCACGTTTGTTACCATGCACCTGTGTGTGTTAGAACGTACTTGCCAAAAGTCAGCACATGTATCAGACAATGGGCCTTGAGCTGCTAGGTATTCATTCACGGTCCCATCAGAATCGATCTCCATCTAAAATGGCAACATAGAATACAAGACGGTTAGGAGCACATGACTATGGAGCACATAGGACTATGAATTTGCAACGTTAGCTCTCCATCTGAGCCCCAGTGGCCCAATGGTTAGAGCGTCTAACCGGTCATTAGAAGGTTGCAGGTTCGAACCCTGTCTGGGGTTTCAGAAATCGTTTCTGAGTAATTGAGCTTGACGTTACATTACATTACACCAAGCTCGCAAATGTACCACATGCACTACACGTACGTACAACTTATCATGTCATAGAATACAAGGACTTCTATAGATATAATCACGATATAAATATTCTTTTTAACCCCGTAGATAAAAACGAGGTCACCAAAATTAATATGATATAAAACTATTAAAATGGCTGCATTTTCAAATTAACCATTAGAACAACAGTCTATCAGATAAGTCTTACAGTTTAATTTTTGGGAAGTTCGTTCAGAAATTAGCGAGTAGTTTTTTTACGTTATATTACAGTCTTGTGCAACTTACTTTAACATGACTTGCATTGATATAATCACTCACTCCGTGAATTATTACTCTGTTGAAATCATCTACAGCCATCAAAATATTAACAAAATTAATACATATATCTTATTAGATGTTTTGGTGTGTAGTATCGCTGTATATTTTTACGAGTAGTGCCGTATAACGCTAAAAATGAGTGCAAATATACAACGATATTTGGATAGTAGCCAATCAAATTTATCACACGGGAGACTACTTCATGCTTATTATTTTGTCCTGGTGCAAGTCAAGCTACTTCTCTGGCCTTTTTAAAGTTTTCTTTTTCCATAAACATTTGTTGATCAGAGCAGTTGTATAATAAATATCTTATTAGATGTTTTGGTGTGTAGTATCGCTGTATATTTTTACGCGAGTTGTGTGCCATTTTTAGCGTTATTTGGACAATTTTTAATGCAGTTGTATAATAATTGTATGTTATTAGTGTTTTCAGCTTTCAAGCTGAAAGTTAGTAAAGTTTTTTCGTACGTTTTTGCTGTACAAGCTGTCGTAAGATAAACTCAGAGAAAAACTCTGAGTTCCAGAGTCCCGTCTGGAGCTCAGAGTTTTTCTCCAAGTTTAACTTACAACAGCTTGTACAGCAAAAACACACGGAAAAAAAATTAATACTTGCCTCGAACACAAAGGAACTTCTGATATTTTAGAAAATTTCAAAAAATAAAGCCCTACTTCCGTTAAGCCCACACTCCACACTCATTCAGAATAAAGAATTAAGCCAGAATAGAAATTCGAATTTACATGTGTCTGATGATTCGACAGAAATCCGACCCGTCAACAAAAATCTGGACAAAAATCCGCCACCGCTAAAACTTAAACGCAACGATAGTGCTTATTTAGGCCCCGTTTACACTAGAGCAAAAGTATCCGCATTCACATTGTTTTTCATCCTCATGGGAATAAAAAACAATGTGAATCCGGATATTTTTGCTCTAGTGTAAACGTAGTCTTAGGAGATGTATACATGACAGCGGTCTGAACTAGAACCGGCCTGAGTTTTCGCATTTTGATTTTGTTTTCGCATTTTGACTTTTGCTTACACGCGGCCGGCCTTAAAGTCAGTCTTGGTTATTAATAAAAAATGGCCGCTGTGACTTCAAAATTCGTGGTCGATTGTCTAATTCCAGCTTGTGACCACCAGAGTAGAATTATTTCATGTGGAACTGACACCAACCTCGTTTACGACAACGTATTGAGTTTGAAAGGTGAAAATATCGCTATTACGACAGTTAAAAAGCTTCTCTTATCAGACTTAGGTTCTGTTCACATATAGAAAGCCGGGCTAACTACACCAAAACAAAACTTCAGTTTGGGCTAGAAGGCGACCCAACATTATGCTGGGGTAAACCGAATCTCTGGTCGAACTCATGAAAATGATTTACAGTAAAAACGCTACAACCGACCTGAGTTCAGGTCGGTGTCCCAGGAAATTTGCCCCCCCCCCCCCCCCCCCCCCCCCCCCCCCACAAAAAAAATTAAATATATATATATATATATATATATATATATATATAATAATAAATTATCCCCTTCGGGCCAAATTTCCTAGGAAATTGTCTCCCTTCAAGAACACGCTTTACTTTATCTTATAACGTACGCTACACGCTCAGAAACCGAGAAGCTAGTTCTGAAACCAAGTTTCTAAAACTGCTGTCACTATTTAGAATATACTTGTTGAAAAAAATTCTGAACAAAGCTTTTTATTCAATTTCAAGTTCTAAATAGTGACAGCAGTTTTAGAAACTTGTATATCGAAATATAGTAAGGTTAGTAAGATTTTTTATTCAATTTCAAGTTCTAAATACTGACAGATGTAGCTTCTTGGTTGATGAGCGTACGGCGTACGGTGGGGGTGGGGGCAAATTTCCTGTGACACCGGCTTCATGTAAATAACTCTTTATGCTTTACTGAGAGTACTTACTCTCACTACAGCTGTCCATATCTTACTTACATGGCAAAATATCTCGATATCTGTTCTTAGATTTGTTTTCCGGGTAGTGAGCAACTTCAGTAGTCAACCCAGGTTTTCGTTTAGGCATGTCCTTGAGAAAAAAAAGAAGGTAAACAGGCAAAAAAGATAGATGACGTAATATTTCATAAACGAGTGGGAGTGTTTTATCACAAACACGAGAGAACAATGAAAATCACGAGGCCATTAACCGAGTAATTTTCATTGTTCTCGAGTGTTTGTAAAACATGAAAGAATAATGTTAATCACGAGGCTGCAAGTGTGAACATTGAAAATTACGTGGTGATAGGCCGAATGATTTTTGTTGTTCTCGAGTGTTTGTAATCCTTTGGTAAAACACGATACAAGTTTATGAAATAACTTCTCAATCGTCCACCGAACGTCTCTTACCTCTACAGACAGACAGACAGACAGACAGACAGACAGGCAAACAAACAAACAAACAAAAAGACAGACAGACAGACAGGCAGGCAGGCAGGCAGACAGACAGACGACAGACAGACAGACAGACAGAACAGACAGACAGGCAGACAGACAGACAGACAGACAGTTTCGTAATTCGCAATTATCAGTTTATAGAAGATAAGGAAACAACTGTCGACGGAATATTTAACAATTAGACAGCGAGCCCGAGTTGTCTATGACAGTCAACGAGGCGCAGTCGAGTTGACTATCGTTCATAGACAACGAGGACGAGCTGTCTAATTGTTTTAGTATTAACCAACTAGTCGGGCAAACTATTATTTTAATGGAACAAGCTGAAAGCTCAGCAAAATGCAAGTTTTCTGCCATTATTTTGCATTTAAAACTTGACTCTTTCGCTACTAATGGTCCATCACGAATAGACAGTGAATAGTTCAGCCAAACAGAATGCGGAATATCAGAATAGTCCACTAATTGGTTTATACTAATAAATAGGTAAAAACATGAGCAGCGTTTGTATGTCAAATAAAGATCGGATGCGACAATTTGCACGCTGGTCCGAAAATCAATATATAGATTTCTAAAAAAGTATCCTCACCACGTAAAACTCCAACATGCCTCCATTTTCAAGACCCTAAACGTGCGAAAAATTCAAAAAAATATGGGATGCGAAAAGTAAAGAAAAATCACTTGAGACATGAGAATTCGAAAGTATTTATGCAAACCTTCGCCTACGGCTCAGGTTCACAATAAAACGTTCGAATTTCTCCAACTCACTCTCGTGTTTGCGTTATTAAAGCTATATAAACACGGTCAGCCATTTTCTACCTCTTAAATGTGCATATATAATCATTTAGATTTTTTGGCCTCGTTATTAATTAAGCAAAAATTCTTTTGAATTGCAGACACACAAACGAGGCGCGAAAGGCTTATTAAGATGCACATAAAAGAATATTAGTTTCTGCGTCGAGAACCTGCAATTAAGCAGTCGACATAACCTTCTGTATCACCATTCTCTTTATAAATTATGTGGCTGATCATCATTCTTCTTATTCTATAATATGGTAGAGCACCTGTCTGATGTGTCCCATGGAAGTTAACAACAGCGATGATATATCTTCATTTGTACCATTACTAATTTCGTGGTTGTTTACATTACCTGACAACAAAGAAAATCATTGAAATTCTTAAATTTATTTGCCACCCCAAATACGATATTACTGATATTTATTATTGAATAAGGAAACAGCGTTCTCTGATCAAAAATATTTTATTTCGAGCTTTCGGTCACCAGTCTGTGGCCTTCAACGGGAAGAAGATTAATGGAAAAGAAAGTGTGACTACATATATATACATGAAGTTGTGAATAATTGTGAATTAAGCTTGTGAATAATATTATTCACAGCTTCATGTATATATATGTAGTCACATTTTCTTTTCCATTAATCTTCTTCCCGTTGAAGGCCACAGACTGGTGGCCGAAAGCTCGAAATAAAATATTTTTGATCAGAGAACGCTGTTTCCTTATTCAATTATGCCTTTACCTGATCGCGCTTCATCCATATTTTTAGATATTTATTATATAAAATAGAGTGTTTTATTGATTTTTCCGCCACTAATAAAAGTGATAATCTCACATGTGCTATTATTTATGATAATCGCACATGTGACGATTATCGCTGAATCAGCATTATAGTTTAATGCAATTTTTGCAAGGCAATAGGACAATTTTTTTATATAATAAACAGAACAATACATAGATGCTTGGAAATATGAAATTTATTTCTCGTGTTGAACAGGATATATCACTCGTTCGCTTCGCTCACTCGTGAGATATCCTAGTCAACACTCGAAATAAATTTCACATTTCCGCACATCCATGTATTATTCTCTATATATGGATTCTATATATATGTAAAGTGTATAATTGACTGTCAAAATATTTTTTGATCTGAGCTATTATTTATTGTTATATTGAGGTTTCTGTTTCCAAAGTGACAATGAGGACGACGTTAAAGTACGCATAATTTGCATACACAATGTTCTGTTGCTAGAGAATGTTTCACCCAATTCGCACGTTAATGAGCAATAATGACAAATGAATGGAAATTAATCCGAAACTCGTATAATACCTGGACCTATTATCGGCCAAACCATTCAATAAGATATAGTTATACTCTTATAGATGCACGGAGCCCATCTGTCCTCAAAGAAAAGACTGGTTTGAGTAACTCGTTTGCCATGTAGGGAACACCGCTGCCAAACGTTTTACGCATGCGCGACGTCCGAGCTCGTCCTCAGAAAAAGAGCGGGAAAATACTGAAATATTTGGACTGGTCCGAGAGTCTGACACAAAAGTTAAAATTATAAGTATACTACCAAAAAGATAAGGTAGATAATTTGTACATGGCTTCTTTGTCAATATTGTAACATATTCTGAAATTACCCCTTCGTAATTTTCTTTACCCTTTTTTTAAAACACAAATGAATAGTCAAGTCTTACTTAGTCTTCGCTGTCTGGTTGTTGTCGCCACAGCTTCTCTTGATATTTATTCTGGCAAATTCACGCATGCGCAAACGTTTGGCAGCGGTGTTCATGTAGGGTCAGAAACAATCTCGTTCCCAGAGCCCACGTTCCCCACTCGGGAAACGAGAGACTCTGGGATAATCCGTTTCAAATCGTTACGTTATTGGCTGAATAGTGAGCATGAGTTGGTCTGAAGTGACCGGAAGTAGAATTAATAAAACCAAAATAACAAAGATGTCGGACGACAAGACTCCAGTGAAGACGTTGCCGCGATCGATATCTTCGCCGTATGTGCGTAGATACTGTAATTCGAGTTTCAACAGCAACCCCATTGACTTGTTTTGGGAAAAGTCAAACAAGGAGAACATACTATCCAAATCCCGCACGGATATTTACGCATGCGTACCTCAACCGGAATAACAAGAATCCTGTGATTTGAAACGGATTATCCCAGAGTCTCTCGTTTCCCGGGTGGGGAACGTGGGCTCTGGAACGAGATTGGGTCAGAAAATAAAGCTTGAGAAGCGTCGATTTGGTCCCTTGCCCGGTCCATTGCTAATGGCGTCGAACAGGTAATTGTATAAGTAGATTAATACGAAAAATGGAGAATGCCGGACACAATGCTGTGTTTTTGGTTGTAAAAGTAAAAAAAAAAAGAAAAAGAAAAAGAACGAGAAAAAACTCCGTAGCAACACTTGCAGTTTGTCCCTTAGTAATGGTGAATTTTGGCTTCATTTTTCAAACAATAGTTGCTCGGTCCAGTCTCTTAGAGATCAGTAACGGAGTGCAGACAATCAGAGCCTGCGTAGAGAACATCTTATTTTTATAGCAATCATTTGTATTTTGTAATTTGATATATTTACCGAATGGACGAATGGACAACACGAGTGTTTTGTTCGTTGCGGATTGGCCTATGGATCGAATAAGACAGCAGATCTAAAAGAAATGGGTTGATATTGAATGTGTAAATTGTTTCAAAAGGCATCATTCTATAAGACACAAGTTCTTTACTAGATTTACCTGTTGATGAGTTAGTTTTGCTGCAGGTCTGCTGTTGATATATACAATTTCATCGCCTTCTTGAAGTTGTGGGTCGCACATGCTCGCCTTGAGTGGGGGAAAAATCCCAAGTTAGACATGATGTAGCAGATATACAGAGTCGAAACTGTATTAACTCTCTCCTGTCCACATCATTGAACTCTACATATATATTACTGCATGGAAAGCTGGCTCTAGTTAATCATTGGACGAAAAAGCGAAGCCAAACATGGAGGCATTTTTGGACGCGAGCTTCAGTCCTCTGCGGTATTTGTATATATTTTCGCCGAAAAAAAATACTCACCTTGAACGAACATAGCACAAACAATAGAACTTTCGTGGCGACACAATTTAGTTTAACCCTTTACCCGGCAGATTACTAGAAGGTCTCCATGCACTTGACGAGTAAAATCGTCTGGCGTTATAGCCAGAGTAAAAGTAAAACGTTGCCAACAACTATGCATGCCCGGTAAAGGGTCAATACTCTCATTTCGAGAAGCTTTACACATTTCGAAGAGCTTTAAACAAGGTAGTTCGGAGAAAACGAGCGGCGAAACCGGACTTAAGCCGGTTTTCCACTAGGCGATTTTTTTCGCGCGAAGCGACTTTCTTTTGTTCGAGTTCAATAGATTTCTGATTAGTTCCAGCTCAGAGCTCATGAGACAATAGAAAAAGTCGCTTCGCGTGAAAAAAGTCGCCGAGTGGAAAACCAGCTTAAGTATAGCAAAAAGTTTGATCTAAAAACGCCAGTTTAAAGCCAGTTTTATACTGGCGAATTTTGTCGCGCGAAGCGACATTTCTATTGTTAAAATTGAATAGATTGGAATAGATTTCTAATTAGTTCCACTCGAGATATCATAAGACAAAGGAAAAAAGTCGCTTCGCGCGACAACATTTGCCAGCGGAAAACCGGCTTAAAGGCGGATTTCCAGTCATCGCACAAGATGGTTCTCAGCTCGCTGCGAGTATTTTCATCTAATTAAAAATAACTCATAGCGAAAAAACAAGCACTGCGAGCTCTTTGTAATTAGACGCAAGTACTCGCAGCGAGCTGCGAACCAATTTCTGCGATGACTGAGTTTCAGGCCTAAGACTGGATTTCCACTTGGCAAAAAATGTCGGGCGAAGCGACATTTTCTTTAGTCTCGCAAGCTCTCAGGTGGAACTAATCAGCATGCAAGCCAGAAGCAAAAAGTCGCTTCGCTCGAAAAATCTCGCCTAGTGGAAAACAGCCTTAAAAACATAAAATCGGATTTATTTTTTTACCCATTTGAAGCGTGTTTTCGACAGTGAAATGCAGATAATAAGGTGCAGACTTTATCTTAACTCTTTCTGAGCGGCACCCGACTCTCAAGTCTTACGTATTTTACTCTGGCTATAACGCCAGACGATTTTACTCGTCAGAAGGAAAACCGGCCGACGGGAAAGGGTTAATCCGTGTGAAGCACTTGTTCTTTTCCTTTCCTATGTAAAAATTAGAAATTCGGCTGTTTTTGTGGTGGTACTTGGCTGTTCTAGACTTTCGCATCAGTATACGAAAGAAAATTAGCCTTACATGATCACGCAGGGGACTAAAACTGACGTCCAAAAATGTTTTCACGTCCGCCATTTTTCGCCTCACTTTTTGATTGGCAGTCAGCCTTCTAGACTTATATAGAGTTCACTGATTCGCATATAGGTGCTTTTAAGCCTGGTTTCCTTAAGATCGTCTCGATCGCCTGAATCCATCCAATCTCCATCCAATCAGACTGGGCGATTCGAAATATCTCTAGTCTGATTGGAGAAATTTGGGCAACCAAGCTTAAGTATTCTATTCTGCATGGGTAACGCCGGACGATTCTATTCGCTTCTGGGGAAAGTCCTGGGCAGGAACAAGTGAGGGAGTTGACGCACTAGTAAAAAGTGAAGTAGGGAAGGTGACTCCCTACTGTTTCTTGAAAAGTAACGTTTCTTAAATGTTTCGGGGAATGCCCCATTTATCAAGAATATTGATACTGTTGTGGAGTACCTGTGCTATTTTATATCTACTCACCGGTGAGTTTGGTGCTATTTGTGTGACGATGGGTTTTAGTTTTTGTTCAGCGCCTCCCTGATTTAAAAAAGAAAAGAAGAAAAAACATGTCTCTATAACGGTGATTGATAATTGTGATTAGTATATAAACAACTTTTTCTTTACCCTGCGAGCAGAGCCTTCTTTTCCTTATTTATTCGCTGAGAGAGAGGAAGAAAAGTAGGCTCTGCTGTATTCGTGTTTGGCTTCGTCCAAGGTTTAGGACGAAGTAACCCGTTTAAGACCCGTTTAACCGGTTCCCGTTTTGTTTTCTGCTCTGATTGGGACTGGGTTCGAGATTGTAATCAAGCAACTGACATGCATACGCAATGGAAATCAGTCACGAATACAGCAGAGCGTGTTTGGCTTGGTCCAAGATTTAGGACGAAGTAACCCGTTTAAGACCCGTTTAACCGGTTCTCGTTTTGTTTTCTGCTCTGATTGGGACTGGGTTGGAGATTGTAACCAAGCAACTGAGATGCATGCGCAATGGAAACCAGTCACGAATACAGTAGAGCCTACTTTTCTTCCTCTCTCTCAGCGAAGAAATAAGGAAAAGAAGGCTCTGCTCGCCGGGTACTTTTTCTTGGGCATTATTGGCATTTTGAATTTATTATTTCACAAAAGTTAAAGTGTCTGTGAAGTGACAGACAAAACAAGTAAGAAGCTCATAATCTAAATAACCAATTTCCAAAAAATGAAATAAATGTGGCATGTACTTTTCGAGATATGAAGTGCCAAAGTTGCCTTCCTGATGTTTAACAAATAAAACATAAAGCTCCACGCATATGTACTCTTATAAACGCACGTTTGACGTCATTTGAACACGAAAGAAGTTGACACTTCGTGTTCAAATGACGTCAAATGTACCTTTATAAGAGTACATATTCACAGGAGCGGTATGTTTTATTTGATTTATAAAATAATAATAAGAAAAATCAAACTAAAGTGAAGTAGTTTTGGAATTTGGCGGACTTTTCCGGCCAACTGACGCCATTCTATACGTCATTCATGATCTACGTTCTCTTATAAATGCACGGAGCCCAACCAATCAGAGCGTGCGTAGAGGGCACGTTATTTTATAATACAAAATATGGAAAGACTGGGATTGAATATATAGAGCAGATGACCTCAGATGACGTATGCCGTTGGATTATCAATATTGAAATCCATGCTTGTTGTGCGTAGTTGTCCAACTGCATACGTCATCAAGCACTCTAGCCGAGCGATTAACTTCTTCAAAAATGGGTAAGCCATGGCAAACTTTGAGAGTTTACAGCTCAAAGAACCACGCAGCAAATTTGCTTGAAATGTTCAGTAAATGCTCTTGTCATGCTGATCTGTTCAAAACCGCAAACACGTTTTTTGCTTCATAGACGCTATTTTAGTATAAGTATAGCTTGTAAAGTTAAGTCTTGCTGTACACGCTGTTGCAGTTAGATGTTAATTATACTCAGAACACTCTGAGCTCCGGACGGGACTCGTCCGAACCCCCAACCTTCGCGAATAACCTTTAAAGTGCGTATAAGCGAAAATTAAGTTTGTCTTATTTGAAAGAACACTTAAAATGATGGCTTAACATCCTTTGCAGTTTTTAGTTTCCTTGCTTCGTTCTTGAGATATTTCAGTTTGTTTGATATGCAAATTAAACATTTTGACGTCACACGTGCATAATGAGTTATCGAAAAAAGTTATATATCTTTGCGGTTGCCAAATATAATCATTTGAAAATCTACATGTTTAGTGTTCTGGGCGAACACACTTACATGAATGCTTCCTTCGAATTAATTTGATTTAATAATAGCGAAGATATATAACCTTTTTCGATAACTCATTATGCACATGTGACGTCAAAACGTTTAATTTTCATGTCAAACAAATTGAAATATCTCAAGAACTAAGCAAGGAAACGAAAAACTGCGAGATTGCAGAACGCCGTTCAACCGTTGTTTATGATAATTAAGTGTTTAAAACGAGTTTTAAAATACCGAGATTAACTGTAAATTGCTGACTAAGTTAATTGACAATTAACTATTGCCTTTGTTTTGCAATGTTGTGGTCGACAACAGTTAAATACGAGATTATATCTTCTTTATCTACTCAGTACTCACTTAAACACTCCTTAAACACACTAAATCATCTTTTCTACAATTGGTCCATAGTGTTTATTGAAACTAACATTTCAAAAGAAAAATATTGCAAACTACTTTCGATATGTTTCAGTTTTTAGCTTTCACTATTTTTTTAAATAAACGCATGTTCTCTATATTAATTAAGCCCCCCCCCCCCCCCCCCCCCCTCTATTAACTCCCCCACTCTTATAAGCTCCCAAGAGGGCTTAAGGTGGCTCTATGCAGTTTCTTGAAAAATGGAAAATACAAGTTTGAGAGTTCAAAACACGTGCATAAATAATTTGGAAAAAGAATAAAACTAAATGTTATGATAAAACTAAATGTTATGCATAGTTAAAAAGTCTGACAATCAAAAACTGTTACCAAATAAATAGCAACAGTTGTTGCTATGGCAACAACGACGTTTCAAAATGGCTGCCAATTACCCGTCAAGCTAATTTAATTCGAAAAAAACTTTGGTGACCCCCAATTTTTTTTTCATTAAAAACTTTGCTTGAAGTATGAGTAATTAAAAGGCCGATTTTAAAAAAATTCTATAGAACGAATAATTTTTTTTCTCGGAAAAATCATGTTTGTTAATTTTTAAAAAATTTGGTTCAACAGAATTCTTTAAAAATCGGCCTAGTGATTATTCATACTTCAAGAAAAGTTTTAATGAAAAAAAAAATTGGGGGTCACCAAAGTTTTTTTCGAATTAATTTGGTTTGGAGGGTAGTTGGCAGCCATTTTGAAACGTCATTGTTGCCATAACAACAACTGTTGCTATTTATTTGGTAACAGTTTTTGATTGTCAGACTGTTTAACTATACATAACATTTAGTTTTATTCTTTTTCCGAATTGTTTATGCACGTGTTTTGAACTCTCAAACTTGTATTTTCTATTTTCCAAGAAACTGTATGGAGCCACCTTAATAGAGCTTTTACGGTAATATATTAAATTCGCTGTCTATCTGTAAGCAATGCAGCGAGAAAAGAATATTTGCAAACGTACACTTCATGCATTACAATCCGCTTTATAGTTTTAGTCTTGGTTGGAAAAACGTAATCAAAACGTAAATGAAATGTATCGGTAGTCTCTCCAGTCTCCCCACGGTCTAGTTTGGAGAAAATGCACATAATTTAATCCGATGACACCTTTTCCTTGGTCGTGCAAATATAGCTGAGTTAGACTCACCTTGAAGTTAAGGCCAAATTGCCCGTTTTCGTTTGGTTGAACGCTAAATAAATTGAGAACAATGCACACGAATAAACCCCAATTTATAATATTCATGTAGTATAATGTTTATTGTAGTAATTGATAGTAGTACTATGTAGTACTTGTAGTAGTACGCTACAATGTAATGGCAGTGGTGGTGGTTCCGTGGTAGTAGTATTAGTGGTAGTAGTAGTGGTAGTAGTAGTGATAGTAGTAGTGATAGTACTAGTGATAGTACTAGTGATAGTACTAGTGATAGTACTAGTGATAGTACTAGTGATAGTACTAGTGATAGTACTAGTGATAGTACTAGTGATAGTACTAGTGATAGTACTAGTGATAGTACTAGTGATAGTAGTAGTGATAGTAGTAGTGATAGTAGTAGTGAGTGGTAGTAGTCGTAGTCGCAGCAGTAGTGGTTGCGGCAGCGGCAGTAGCAGTAGCAGTAGCAGCAGCAGCAGCAGCAGCAGCAGCAGCAGCAGCAGCAGCAGCAGCAGCAGCAGTAGCAGTAGCAGTAGCAGTAGCAGTAGCAGTAGCAGTAGCAGTAGCAGTAGCAGTAGCAGTAGCAGTAGCAGTAGCAGTAGCAGTAGCAGTAGCAGTAGCAGTAGCAGTAGCAGCAGTAGCAGTAGCAGTGCTGGTAGGAGTAGTAATGGTAATCATGGTGATAGTTGTTGTAGTGTTAATAATGTTAGTAGTCATAGTAATAAATTGTTAAAATAGAAGTATTAATAGCAATAATAATTACCGTATGTCGAGAAGTCCTTCGTCATTCAATATACCATTCATCTAACAACACAAAAGATAAACAGCTACGTTAGAAAATCGAATGGAATGGAAGCTAATGTCCAAATGAAAACGAAGTTCGGGCAGATTCCGTTTAAATGGAACAAATTGTTACAGGAATCCGGATTTGTCGGCGATTTCTGGTTCGTAAAAATAATTTACTGCTTTCTGTCTTTGTTTCGGTATTATTTTAAATAACACTCGATAAGACGCACTTGTTACCAGTCTCTTTTTACAATTACCGTAGGGAGCCACCTAAATGGAGAGTACTTACTACTCAAACCAGAAGGGCAAGTCAGGGTCAATTTTTTTATCGCTTTTCGGGGGGGGGAGGGCAGTTTTATTAACCGCAAATCACCTTCAAAGCAATCAGGTTTGACTGTAACACGTGATGTTTTTCTTTCAATTCACATTTTCCAAGTACAACGTTCGCCGCCTAAATTTAGTAACAAACTCGTGCCTTCTAAGGTAGTATAGTTACCTCGTTGTCATCTCTTCGAACTGGGGATGCGCTAGGGGGTGATCTTGATTCACAGTCTGATGATTTAATAACGTCGTAACTGGAAGGGAAAAAAACAACAGCGCGATATAAAGATAGTAGAAAGCTCAAAGATTTAGTTTACATATAATACATCGATAGCAAAAACTAAACGACATATATGGACAAATTATGAGACAACCAACAAAAGCAGGTAAATTGAATGGTTCGTGAGTGACAGACAGACAGACAGACAGACAGACAGACAGACAGACAGACAGACAGGCAGACAGACAGACAGGCAGACAGACAGACAGACAGACAGACAGACAGACAGGCAGACAGGTAGGCAGGCAAGCAGGCAGGTAGGCAGGCAGGTAGGCAGGCAGGTAGGCAGGCAGGTAGGCACGTAGGCAGGTAGGCAGGCAGGTAGGCAGGTAGGTAGGCAGGCAGGTAGGTAGGTAGGTAGGTAGGTAGGTAGGCAGGTAGGTAGGCAGGTAGGTATAGGTAGGTAGGTAGGTAGGTAGGTAGGTAGGTAGGTAGGTAGGTAGGTAGGTAGGTAGGTAGGTAGGTAGGTAGGTAGGTAGGTAGGTAGGTAGGTAGGTAGGTAGGTAGGTAGATAGGTAGATAGGTAGATAGGTAGATAGGTAGATAGGTAGATAGGTAGATAGGTAGATAGGTAGATAGGTAGATAGGTAGATAGGTAGATAGGTAGATAGGTAGATAGGTAGATAGGTAGATAGGTAGATAGGTAGATAGGTAAAGACAGAAGCAACGTGGTCAATCAAGATATGGTCTGGAAACTCGGGAAACTTCAAAGCGCCAACAATGAGCTGTGATTTTATGTTGAAACGGTCCTCTTCGTGCACAAACCGGTTTTCGCTTATCGATATTTAAAAAGTACGGTTCAGTGATTGAACCCAAACGCTGTTATTGGATAATTGCTTCAATTTACTAAAAAATACATTGTCTTCACAGTGCACAAGTTTGCATAAACGTGAACATAAAGATAGAACAAAAACTTTCGCCGAGTTTCCAGTCCATACTCCATTGACTATGCATGGAAGCAGCTGGCAAGAAAAGACATCTAAATAGCTACACTAAAAAACCAGCACTGAGAAAAAAGTTGCAATGCAAGATTTGAAAAAAAAAAACAACACATACCTCCCGTGAGTAGATGTTACTGACGAAGCAACATCAGATCCAGTATCCCCATGTAATCTGTGATTTATTTGCAAGTTAGTCAATGAATTTCCTTTACCTACGGCACAATGAACAAAAGTTGAAATTGAGGCACAATAACATCATACATAAGCTTGGTTTGCAATTAACGGCATGGAGGCTATGTTGTAGGAAAGTGGACCAAAGAATATCACCTCTCAATTGTATTTGAGAGGAGTAGACACCTTCAATTAGGTGCGGATGTCACTGCGATATTCGCTCTCGTTTGGTGAGCATAAAAGATAAACCCAACAAGCTCTATATAACTCGTTTTGAAGTTCGTGTTATGCTCTACCAAAATATGTCCATTTCATTTCATATATTTCAATAAATGAATAAAAGCCTTGCTATCATAGATGTAGGAGGTATAGATCGCCGACTCACAACATGATCACTGTTTCGATAGTGCAGGTCCCTATTTTGAGCTCCAAAATGGCGGCTCAAACGGGCAAATTCAAGATGGCGGCTGAAGTGACCAAATTAGCGAAAACCAAGAGAGAGCTTCTTTTGGAAAATTGCCGCTTCAAATTAACAGAAAAAGAGAATATATTCAAGACAGAACTGTTTTTGATAGTTTTGGTGGACAATTACAGCGATTCGCCAGAGTTAAAGTTGGCTGTAGGCAAGTGTTTTGTTTACTTTCGCAATCTACGACAACAATAAACAAAAGTATCCTAAAGGCCTGGCCAAACGCTTCCAACACTTCGTGCAACATCGTTCAACATTATCGAATTCAACCGTGATTCAACATGTTGAAAGCGTTGAATGATGTTGAACGAAATTTGAACATGTTCAAATTTTCGTTCAACATGCATTCAACAATGTTGAACGATGTTGCATGAAATGTTGAAAGCGTTTGGCCAGGCCTTAAGAAAGGTATTTCTACAAAACGTTTAGGTTATCTTAAGGGAATTAAAGCCAAAAAACGAGTAAAACAAAAGCAAGAAGCTCTATCTTATAAAAATATATCGATTTAGCCGATCCCAAATTTCGACATTGCGAATTAGAAA
Source organism: Paragorgia papillata (assembly GCA_035771165.1). Taxonomy (NCBI): domain Eukaryota; kingdom Metazoa; phylum Cnidaria; class Anthozoa; order Scleralcyonacea; family Coralliidae; genus Paragorgia; species Paragorgia papillata. The sequence continues at coordinate 5,804,678 of JAWNZC010000340.1, read as the reverse complement.
CTCGTATTTTCCCCTAACATACTGACGTTGTTGAGCTTCCCAACAGTTTTAAAACAATTCTTCACAGTTAGTTTTTCTTGAGAGTCACTCAGAGTGACTTGCCCCGTTAGGGTCACTTGGGCTTTTGCCCGCTTGAACCGCCATCTTGAATCCACCATAGTGAGCCCGTCTTCAGAACCGAGTCGGCGATCTATCCCTCCTATATCTATGCTTGCTATCCAAGGAACATGTTTTCAGATGCTTGCATGAAAATTTAATAAACTAATTACGTACAGTTTTTTTAATTTTTAGCAATTTGAATTATAGCATTAAAACAGCGACCATATGAAAACATGCTCTTCGGATATCAAGCCTGTTAATTATTTTATTTATTGAATTACATAAAATGAAATGGAGATATTTGGATGGAGCATAATGCACTAGCTTTAATATGATAAATGCTAATAACAAATTGGCACCTGAAAATTGTTTTCCGGCTTTTCTGTAATTGTATAATATTTAGATTTAGATTTCCATACATGGTCAAAAACAAGACGAAAGAAATAACAGATAATCCTACTTAGATCATTCAAACAAAAAAAACAAAAACAAACAAACGGACGAAAAGCGAGTTAGCGAATAGACAAACGAAAAATTACTAACCTTCTATAAGTCTACTCGAGCCAGTTCTAAAATAATAAACAGAGATTACCAATCAGAACCATCAGAAATAATATGGGTAGTTTTAGAAGCACTATATATAGATGTATGTAGTTACGCCAAGTTGGAAATTCGTACCGGAAAAGATGGCGACATCAACCACAATTCTTTGCACGTATCATACATTGTTTCTTGTGGAACTATCGAAAGATGGGGCTTTAAAGAGCAATCGCAACAAAAATCAAAATTTTCAATCTATTTTTGATTAATAAACATAGTTACTAATGTAATCAAAGTATATTATGAACAATTTTTGTCAAAAAACAACAACGCTTATTTCGACAATGTCTTGTCATCCGCCATCTTGGAAATTTTTTGATATGCTCTGACGTCACAAGCTGGGTAAAGCAAAATCTTTAGTTTAGTTATACCGATACGTATGCATGTCTGAAGTCCGCTTTTAGCTTTTTCACAATATTGTACTATAACACTTTCAAAAGCATCAAAAGCACTCGGCTATCAGCTAAGTGTAATTTTTGTAACATTTACCCAACTTGTGTTGTCACTGTTGTCACTGTCATGTTTTGCCGTAATTAGTAATGTTGTTATACAAAAATTGTTCTAGGTACTTGGATTACTAGTAAGTATGTTTATTAATCAGAACGTCATAAATTGAAAATTCGTATATTTGTTGCCATTTTGGTGAAATACAACTTAAAATCTGCTCTTTATCATATTACATTATATGTCAGAAATGTCTTCGGAAGATATCACTTGTAACGTCAGAAGTGAACACCCGCTTCTCTTTTTATTACTCAAAAATAGCTACTAAATAATTCTTAATTAAAACAATGATTTACGTAAAATTGTAATAGAAGATCTTTTACAACTTTTTTGTACCTTTCTTCGTTTTCAAGATATTCCAGTTTGTTTGATATGTAAATTGGATGATCTTGGACGTCACGAGCAGGGTACAGTATTTTCACACCTAGCAAAATCAGTTATATCTCTAAGTTTGTTTAACGAATAACTTGAAACTGTGCGTTGAGCAATCATAAACGTGTAAGTGATTTTGTAATGTATGAAAATACTGTACCCTGCTCCTGACGTCAGAGATGATCTAATTTACATATCAAACAAATTGAAATAATTTAAAAACGAAGAAAGATACAAAAAAGTTGTAAACGCTCTTCTATTACGATTTTAATTACGAGTTCTTTCAAATTTGACAAAATTCATTTTTATTGCCAATGTCCTTTAAAAGCTTATATGGTTCTTGAACTATGTTGAATTTCTCAACTGAAAACTGTGTTAACTTAGTTACTTCATTAGTTTAACATTATACTTTAACATAAAGCAAAGTTGTTTTGTCTTTGTATTTCACCTTTAAAAAGATCACCTTTGATAAAAACGAAGCTCTTGCAAAGTCACTTCTTCTTAGTATGATAAACGATACTCAGATAAAAACCCTGAGCTCTATCTAGATGGGACACAAACCGACAACCATCCAAATACTTCTACCTTTTCAAAATGTCTAAAGTTTTGAGTTTTTTCTGAGTATTAACCGCTCATGACAGCTTGCATGTACACGACTGAAGAACTGAGAAAACTTTACGAACTCCAAGCCGAAAATGCTATAGTCCCCGAGCCCGGGCGTAGGGCCGAAGGCCCGGAGCCCGGTGAGGGTGCTAATCTCGACATGCGTGTAGTCCACTTTACACGCGTGGAGAAAAAGCGAGGGAGACGAAATCTGGAAATAGTTTATATATATATATATATATATATATATGTATGGCACGGTGTCACGCGGTAAGAATAGTTGGACACTGGTGACTAGCGACGAAGAAAACTCTCAAACAAATAGTGTTTTGCTTTCGTTTATTTAAACGAAACGAAATGAAATGGAGCACGAAGAAAAGGATACAAACAACCCGTTTAATATATCTTGAAGAGAAACCAGAGAACTTGAAGAAACCAAACGCCGTATGGTAAACAAAAACTCGATCTGCAGTGTATGTAGCCCTGGTTTGAAGACACTCCGTGAGTTCATGGTCAAATTAATCATCTTAAAGTGGTTAACGGTAGGATTCTTGTTGTTTTCAAGTTTTCGCTTAACCTAAACAATATTCAGCTTCACGTTTTCGTGCTTTCCCTTTGCTCATCCAAACCATAAGTCAGCTTAACTAAAGCTAACTTAAAACACTACCTTTAAGGCTTATAAGCCTTTTTATTATTAAAAATACTCATGGGCTTTGTTGGTTTTCTTGGCTGTGTTTCGACTGAAACGTCTTTTGAATTCTTCTTTCTGGAATCCGATTCTACTGAATTGTTTTTATCTCAGACGCTATTATAAATATAATTTCTGAGCTGTTAATTACTTTTAATACTGCCTTTGCAAAATGTACATGCATAGAGAAGCCATTTAAAGGCTTGCTAAAAGTAATCCCTTTTGAAACCTCCTAAAAACAATATATTTTTTACAACCAGAATTTAATAATGAAATCTAAATTTTGCTTTGATATGTTCAACTTTCATTAAATGATTTAAATCAGTTTTCTCATCCTATCGACCTATCCATAAATTGTATAATTTAATATCCCAAGGATTTAACATCATTTGTTTTTATATCTGTTTGTTTTTGTATTGGCTGTATATTAGGAGTGCTTATTTTAATCAGGGGGTGGGTGGGTATTTTAAAAAAGAATGTAAAAGCGGGCGAGGGGTTGTTGCGTTCATGTATTTCTAGTATAATATATATACATAACTATAATAATTATAACTTTTTTTAATATGTCTTCGACTCTGAAGACTCTTGAAAAGCCCCTTGTGGGAAGAAGTAATTAAATTTGTATTTGTAACTAATAATTACAACTAATAACAAACAGCAGGCTCGATTATACCGAAGCTGAAAAGCTCTTAGCTCTTCGTCCTTTGCAATTCAGCCACCGGCTGCAAGAATATACCCCCGGTTTAAAGGACATTCTTTTACACTAACCTGTAGAATCTTGTTTATGCAATATATATTAAATAACAAATTTTCACCTTCTAAAAGTCGTTTCTCTTCTAAAACTTCTCCTGGCTGCTTCAACTGCTTGGCATTGCGTTCTCCCTCTAAAAAAATGTCAAATTTGATTCCTGGTCTATTATCAACAAGCTATACGGGCATGTTCACACGAAGCGAGTTATCTCGGGAGGGGGGGGGGGGGGGGTAGAGTTTTCCCTATCCCCTGAGATATCTCGATGTTATAACTTCCGAGTACATTAACGTAGCTCTATTAATATTGTTACCCGTAATAACTCGGGGTAAAACGTTCACGTGAGGCCAAAGTTATATCGGGGGGCAAGAATAACTCGGTAGTTGCGTTAATCGCGTGAAACAGGGCCATCGATCCCTACCCCCCGTGATAACTCGATCTCATGTTAACAGACCCTATACATGGTGACAGGTGCCCAAGACTGACGTGTGGAAGAGTTGCCATGATTACCTCTTTATCTGGCAAAGCAAACTTTTCCTTCGTGTCGTTGTGCAGGAGAGCCTTAGGTAGGGAAGGGGTTAAACTAATGTGTTCTGAGCATTAGAACATGTAGTTTAATCTAAACATTAGAACGTGTAATTTATATAATGGAGTGAAAAGCCAAATATTACTTAATGTACGACGATTCGGTTTTTTGACAACTTTTCATAACAAATTTTATTTGCCCGTGTGAACAGCTGTATATAATATAGATTAGAGCAGATTAAACTCTGAAAGATTGTAATTTCCAATTTCCAGAGTCGAGGTTTTATAAGATTATTGGTCTCTATAGTCTTGTCATCATAATTAAACAAACACAGCGGGCCACATGCTGAGTGACGTTTTGTAATCCTGTTGATAAATTGGTCACGATTTTTACTCATTCGGTTTTAATTTCTAGCCATAAAGCTCTAGAAATGACATACAAGGCATTTTGAAGCAAAAGAACGAATAATTTTTATATATAAAAAACAGCTCTGTCCAGAGTCAAGTTCTAAACAAAATTATTGACCTCTTTGGCAGTGTATAATATTCTTTATTATATAGATGTGAGTGTTTTACTAGAAAATATCCGGTGACCTATTCTCCATATCCTCGCTAGTGAAGATATCGATGACGTCATTTACCGCGTTTTGCATTGAATGTATATAATAAAAAGAAAATTACACAGTGGTTTGAAGATATGAACCTCATGGTGAAAACAATATTTTACTCATCCGCTACGCTCATTAGTAAACTATTGTCTTCATCACTCGAAGATAAAATCCATATCTTCGCACAGCTGTGTAATATCCTCTATGTACATGAACAAATATAGCGGTTACATGTCGCTCATGCAATCTATAGTAATTGATAAACAGGTCACGAATGTAACACGAAACAAACTTTACTGCCAAAAGTTGAACTACGTGGCGTTAAAATTTTACAAGTGTATGACATATATACATACAGCTTTCTTATTATGTTTGCGCAGGAACCACAGGCATCTGAAGATTGCCTGGAGCATAAAACTCGCAGTAGTGACAAACACATTTTAAGAAAACCGTATTCAATTATAAGGCTATACACGCTCATCTGCCGTTAAGTATTGAGCACACTTATTATAACCTATATGAAAAACGCATTTATCATCAGTGAATGGTAATGTTGAAAAGTTCTGAAAAGAACTGTTGGAAACCTAGCAGATTCAGTACTAAAAAGTAGTACGATGCATGTATTTCGGTAGACAACTTATCACGTGCTATACGTCTGTTGGCAGACGGTAAATGCGTAATTCAAAGCTATATATACTCATTAACCATACGTCAATCCATTTCATGCGAGAACTATAATTTATAATAACTATATAGAATAAAAACTACAATTTAGGTCCACTGGGAACTGGCTTAGATAGTCAGAATAATATTTACTTGCTCTCTAAATAAGATTTAACACATTACTGCCTATATGCCTGAGAGTTATTATTTTAGATAAGTAAAATCGTATGGCGTTAGACAGTCTTACAGTAAGAAAATATAAAGGGGCCGTTTTTGCCCGGCTCAGACAGGAATGGGTTAAAATAGTTTAGTTGAAGCAAAAGAAAAAAAGAAGCGAACTAAACGGGTCAAAGATTAGTTCACTACAACAAGAGAAATTCGAACAGAACTTCTTTTATATACATGTATTATACGTACTAAAAATTGCTTGACTTTGCCTCAGAAAAAACATACACTTCAGAGAGAATTCCTAGGTATATTGACAGTGATTAACCCTTGCAACCCTAAAGGCCTCCCAATGACGAGTAAAATCGTCTGGCATTAGCCAGAGTTAATTAAGATAGGTTTTAACGCTTTCAATCCTAAAGGACTCGCAATGACGCCAGAGTAAAATACTGAAAGGAAATTCTGCGTTTAGAAGGTTGAGAGTCATAGACAAAATCGTATTTTATTTGTGGCCAACAGTTAATTTCACACACGTTCGTAAAGTGTAAAGGTAAAATAAAATACAAACGGCTTATATATATACTGGAACATATATTTTCGTCTTTTTATTTTTTTCGTTCCTTACCTGTATGTGTATGTTGATCCGAATCGAATAAGCTTCGGCACCCGTTTTAATCGGACCCGGTAATTTTTCCTGAAACAAAGAAAAGGAAAGTTGTTATTCAAATGAGTTGCGCTCATAAATCATTAATACCACTCAAAACAAACTGCCTCCGTTTGAATAGATTAAATCGGTCGCACAAAACATTTTTGCGTGAATGAGCAGAAGACAATTCGTACATTTTCGTACAAAAAATTTCACTGACAATTTCAAAATGAAAACAAGCGCACATCAACATACTCACCATTTCTTTTTTTTTCTGTTTCACATAGTTAAATTTAATTGTGGAAAAATAACGATCCATCATGCCAAGATAAATAAACAAGCCCGATACGATCCTAATATGTGTGGGTAGCCTGTGGGAAAGATAACTGAAACGCCAGTCCGGACATTGCGTCAGCTTGCTTCCGTTTTTGCACGTTTGAATGCGGTTTACCTAGGCTCGATTTCTGGCCAATTCTTCACATTGACAAATTGGCTGGCGGCCATTTTGAATAAACACTGTAAGTGATTATCGAGAATTAGTCCGAAGTAGCTCGACCAATCAGCGAGTGTAATCACCTGGGTATTTATACGAATGCAAATTAAACATCATGAAGTCACGTGTGCATAATGACTTATTGGAGAAAGTATATCGTTGCTATTATCAAACCAAATAAATTCGAAGGAAGCATGCATGTGGGCGTGTTGCTCTCACAACACAAAGCATGTGGAATTTCAAGTGATTATATTTGATAAGAGAAAATATATAGAACCTTTTCTGAGAAGTTCTTATGCACGTGTGACGTCAAGATGTTTAATTTGCATATCAAACAACCTAAAATATCCAACAACGAAGCAAGAAAACGAAAAACTAGAAAAGGTGTTATTCTCTCACTTTAAGCGTTCTTTCAATAGGTAAGACGGACTTAATTTTCGATTCAAAGAAACTTTAAGACATATGCAAACAATCTACCATGCAGCATAAAACAAAAATAACCTTCGTCTTTTAATTTTAATGACTTCATCATGCAAGCAGAGGACATGCCAATCAACATTCCAAACCAATTTTTAAATCTCACATTATGGTAGATGAGGTTTGGTATTGCAATTAAATCTTAATGATTTAAGCCCACAAGGGTGGTTTTCCATGTGTTCTTCAATAACATGTTTTGATAGAAATCGCAAAGGTCATATCTTTTTTGTCTCAAGCTCACCATATATATGGGGAATAATATAATCATAGTTGGCGAATAAGGTGTACTGCTTGGGAGGGAGACGCGCATGGAAAGAATCTGGGGTAAGTCTGACGTAAATTAGTAAGTAAAAACGTGAGCTTAAACTTCAGCTGCCTTGTCAGATCCGTAAGAGCAACCATTATCCCCAAAGTCAGGCGACGGGCCGAAGGCCCTAATCTCCCCTTGCATGAAATACACGCGAGTTTGAAAACAAAGCACGAGTGAAAAAGTAATCGAGCAAATAGGTTTGTTTGTTTGTTTGTTTGTTTGTTTGTTTGTTTGTTTGTTTGTTTGTTTGTTTGTTTGTTTGTATCAACTCCGTTCACATGCGCTGTGCTTGCGTCATATCGATCAAATCCAGACAAAGCTGCAAATTTAACGTCAGGAAAATAAAGCTTTAAGCTTGTATAGCGGCCTCGGAGTGGATGGAATTGAGGTACGAGTTAACACCACGAAACATAGTTTGAAAATTTGTCTTCACTCATAAGTGGACTTGTACTATTATAAAGAAATTTACGACAAAAAGCGAAAAGAGAAAACATGACACCCCAGATTCTTTCCATCTGATAAAACACTGCTGATCATGCATGTTTTAAAGTGCCTCTAACCATAAAAAATGTTTTTGTTTCAGTTGAAAGCACCTCTACAATAAGGAAGGATGTTCTCAAAAGTTCGCCAATATCTATTTTTTGATTTTGAGTTATTGCGATCTTTGTAATATGCAAATAAGGCACGTGATGACGTAACATAAGGAAAGCAGAAATGTGGAACATCTAACATCGTGTATGTCACCAACATTAGTTATCGAAATTTTGTATATACCAAACTGAGAAGTTATATATCATATACACGAGGAGGAGTGTTTCATCAGGATTTCCAAACACCGAGACTTTTGTTGAAAACCGAGGCGAGGCGAAGCCGAGGTTTTTGAACAAATTTCGAGGTGTTTGGAATCCTGATGAAACACTCCTCCGAGTGTATGATATATAGCTTCTCAAACAGATCAGTATTTTAAGAGAAAATCGAGGCGAAAGTTGGCTTAATTTATGTAATTTCTTCCTCCGATATCAAAACCTCCGTCTCGGTACTGATTTCCTTTCTTTTCGGTTCATGAATTATTAATGAATTTGAGAAAGATATTTTACAACTTATCTAGTCGTCATATTAACGAATATACGTACTGTACGTTTTCAGACCTCTACATTTTGCGCTTAATAATCTTTGTTTTTTGCCAAAGCAAGCTTCTTTACAACATCAACACTTTAGTTTCACAGCAGTTACGTTTGTGGAACCTTATACCTCCAGTAATTAATTAATTACTACAAAATGGTCAGCACTTGAGAGAAAACAAATACATCTATTTTTCAGATTAAAAGGTCTGGAAACACATTTGTTGCTATGGAGACTGTATAACTTAAATCATCCTCTTCACTTTGGTGGACTGTGTATACGTGCAATGGTTGGAAAAGTTTTGGTGGATAATTTTGATGATATATACACGATATTAAATGTTCCACAATTTGCTTTCCTTATCTTAATACGTCATCACATGCCTTACTTGCATATTACAAAAACCTCAATAACTTAAGAACAAAATCGGTAACGTCTTCAACGATATTCTTCATAATTTTAGAAGTGCTTTCAATCTAACCAAAAAAAAATTGGGGTTAGGTGCACTTAAAATATTATTACTACAGCTAATACCTGAAAAAAGTGTGATGCGCGACAGTACATTTCCATAAAATTTTGCAAGTTCTCATCGATGTTAAAGTAAATCCAACTACTGGTTTGAATTCGGGATCCTAAACACAAACAACAGTAGTATAATTATTGTGGGACAGCAAATTCAGGTGGAGAATAATGATATTATTAAAGAAATACCAAATGGTTTTCCGTGTTTGGATACTCTGATCCAAACACGCGGGAAATTGCGAGACTGGAGAAAAGCGTAACAAAACACGAGCCATAGGCGAGTGTTTTTAGCTTTTCGAAAGTCGAGCAATTTCCCAAGTGTTTGGATAAGAGTCTCCAAACACGGAAAAAAACATTTGGTATTTCTTTTATAAAATAATCACAAGTGAATATGATATACTGTCCGACATTTTCAAAAAATCGTTTTGGCGGGAATTTTCCGTGTTTGGATACTCTGATCCAAACACGGCAATTGACCAATCAGGGCTCGCGTAGTCATACATGTTATTTTATAATAGGTTTTACTCCAAGTGACGAGCCATATCGGGTAAGTAGAGAAAAACTCTACTCGACCCAGGGACGTAGCCAGGATTTTGAAAGGGGAGGAGCGAGAAACTTCTTCGGGGGTCCGGGGGCATGCTCCCCTGAAAAATTTTGAAATCTAGAGTCTCTAAAATGGCATTTCCTGTGTTTTGGGGGAAGATTTTACACAACTCTGAAAGTTTGAAATGTCGTAAAATACTAAAAAAAAACAACCGTTGAGTTAAGTTACATGCGTGCGATACAAGCACGGAGACTGGATTAGGAGGAGCCAAGGAAGGTACCATTTCATATTATTAGTCACTAGCGTCAGAAGAGCGACTGAGATCCAGTCAATAACCGCTGGGTAAAATCACCTGTGCATCTGAGTACGAGTGTTCAAAACAAAATTTCATCATGGAAAGGGGGGAGCAACCGCTCTGGCTACGTCCCTGACTCGACCGCGGCTGAGATTCGAATCGAACCCGCGCCCTTCGGTTTACTAGTCCAAAGCTCTAACGATTGAGCTATATAGACCACTTTCATAAAGGCCTTCACTTTAAATATTCTTTTATGTGCACCTAAGTGAGCCTTTCTGATAGATACATAGATAGATAGATAGATAGATAGATAGATAGATAGATAGATAGATAGATAGATAGATAGATAGATAGATAGATAGATAGATAGATAGATAGATAGATAGATAGATAGATAGATAGATAGATAGATAGATAGATAGATAGATAGATAGATAGATAGATAGATAGATAGATAGATAGATAGATAGATAGATAGATAGATAGATAGATAGATAGATAGATAGATAGATAGATAGATAGATAGATAGATAGATAGATAGATAGATAGATAGATAGATAGATAGATAGATAGATAGATAGATAGATAGATAGATAGATAGATAGATAGATAGATAGATAGATAGATAGATTATTTATTAAATACTACATGGCAGCCAAAAGGCTGAATTGCGTGGATTTTACAGAAATTGATTATAAAATGAAAGAAGAGATCAATATATAATATAATTATTATTTACAAACGGGCAGAGTAAAATTTACAGTCTTAAAAATTTAAAAAAAAAAACCCCAACAAAAAACAAAAACAATTCAAGAGGTAAACGATGTAAGAGAAATTTAAATTTCACAGTTTTTAGCAAACATTTCGTATTTACAGGAAGATGGAATGAAAGTATTTTCAAATTGGTTAGTTTGTATAAAAGGAAGTTCGTAAGCACGTTCGCATCTTAAGCCCTAATCAAACGAGAACGCAAGTCATCCCAAGTTGGCAGTCACGCTATCTCAGCCAGCCGCTCTGAATAATTCCCCGAAAATATCATGTACCGGGACAAAGTTAAAACTTGTTTAAAACACTCATGAAACCTTTATTTGGGTGTTCGAACGACCGCCACAGAAATTCTGACTGCCAACTTTCGATGACTTGCGTTCTCGTTTGATTAGGGCTTTAAGTTATATCTTTGCCCTTTAGTAAAATGTATTAAATTATGAAGCTTGTGATTGCTGTCTGAATTAACTGAACAAAATAGCGTTTCACATAACTCCTGGCGTCGAACGGTTAAATTAGAAAGCCCTGAAAGTACTAAGCTGTCATGGTACGAAATTCCAGGATAAATAATGGACAAAACTCGTTTCTGGACTCGTTCCAAGGTCTCCTGAAGATACCCTGGCAGCGCATAATGAAAAACCTGTGCGCCATACTCAAGAGTTGGTCGAATATAAGAACAATAAAAGTTAATGATGTCTTTTATGGGAACTTTAGCTCTCTTCAGCTGAACTAGAAAAAACAAGCGTTTGTTAGCTTTTTTGATTACATTGTTAACAAAATCTTAGCGTGGTGGACCACTTCAATTGGTTCCTCATTAACGAAAACTGCATCAAAATGGTGTCTTCGTCGTTTAAAATCAATAATTAGTTCTTTGCATTTGTCAGGATTAAGGTGGAGTTTGTTTTGAGATGACATGTAGTTTTCGACAGCTTTAACTGCATGTTGTATTTGACTAGGGACTTCCTTGGGAAGAACTTCAGAAATTGTAGTATCGTCAACAAATTTCCAAGTTGGCGTATTGGTTAACTTGAGCTCATTAATCATTAGCAAGAAAAGCCAGGGGCCACGTTTAGTTCCTTGAGGTATACTCCGGACGGAACTCGACCCCATTCAGAATAACAATCACTTGAAAGCTTTACTCTTTGAAATCTATCAGTTAAAAAATCTATAACCCAACAAAAGACTTCATAAGGGATAGATAAGCTACGAATTTTTTCGATGAGGATATAATGGTCGATAAGATCAAAAGCTTTTCTATAGTCAAACAGAATTATTCGCACATGCAGAAGCTCCTGGCCTGAGCCGTCAGTGACTTGCGCCCATTGATGAACCATGGAGACGAGAGCTTGCGTGGTTGACGATTTTGGAATTGCCCCAAACTGGTTGGGGCAGTCAGCCAGTATTTCAAAGCGACTTTCGATTCCAAGCGAACAGCCAAAAACGAGCAAGCGACGAAGAAGAACGACGAAGAATCTTTTTTTTTTTTTTTTTTTTTTAATTTTAGTATAAATGGCTTAGCTCAAGCCCTAAGAAATCTATTTTAATAATCTTATTTTTTTTTTATTATTATTAAATAAAATAATTACATTGCAGCCATGCATAGGCTGAATTGCGTAATTATACTTAAAATAGTTAATTTAAAATATGGAATGACCTAAGTTATTAAGTTAAAATACAATAATTATATAAAAATAGATTTACTACTAGGACAAATTTGAATTACGACTAGGACAAATTTGAATTACGACACGAGTACATAAAATAAAACTGTTCTTAAACCGATTTGTCTCCCATTTTGGTAGTATGAATTTCCGAGGGTGTCTGATATTATACTCGGTTGTACATTTTTCAGGAAGCAGATCGTGAAGACGATGTTCACTATTGTTAACGACAGTGTTAAACATTTTTGTGCATATTTGGCTGTGGTGATTGGAGAGAGATTCGATATTCAAGTGACTTAGTGCTTCATCATACTCTAGATTTGGGTTTATAACTGATAAAGCCCTCTTTTGAACACGCTCTAACTCTGTCATTAGATAGTTCGGCAAGGAGTAGTGAAAAACCGGTACGGCATACTCGAGAATAGATCTAATGGAAGTTAAATAAAAAGCCAATAAATCTCGTGACGGTACTCTAGCTCTTTTGAGTTGTACAAGAAAATATATTCTTTTGCATGCCTTCTTCACGAGTTCGTTGACGTGAGCATTCCAAGTAAGGTTATTACTGATGTTTAACCCCAGCAGCTTAACACTAGATACAACTTCAAAGGACTTGCCATCTATTGTAATAGGTGTAAAGTTCTGTTGGTTTCTCGAGAAAGAAATGCGAAGTTCTTTGCACTTTTCTGAGTTAAGCTGAACTCTATTGTCGACCGACCAACTAGACACTTTATCAGCTATGTCTTGTGCTTTACTTGCTTGGTTTTTCATTACTATTTCGGACGAAGTTGTGTCATGAACTAAACTTTGAAAACACTCGGACTGCATTCTGACTTCATTTCGTAACTATTGATCTTCAAGTTTTGACTTTTATCACAAAAAAGGTTCCAAGCTTCCTTTCACTGGCATGTCGGCAGTTGTTTACTGTCGAACGATAAACTTTGGACTTTTGAATATCACGTCGGAACGTCATCACGATCACGCAAATTAATTTAATTATGCTAATTTACCTAATTATGTAAACTAGAAGTTACTATCGCAAGTGAAGTGCTGCCTCAAATGGGACAAAAACCTTTAGCCTACTCAACAGGCAATATATGTGCAGTCCGTTCTTATTTTAAGAACTGCTGGAGCAATATATCTTGATACAACGAAATCTTCGGCAACTTTGGAGATGGTTGCATGGAGTTAGGGATATTGGTCGAAGATGTTTGTTAATGATACTTATAGGTTTTTGTTTAGGTATTGGTATAATATTGGCATGCTTCCAAGTAGACGGGAGTTTCTTTTCCAAAAAAGAGCTACTAAGTACGGAAGAAACTGGTTGGGCCAGAACTACGGCGTATTCTTTCTATTTATTTATTAACTTTACAACCATGAAAGAATGCAAATATACAGGAAATAAAGAGTGCAATACTTGGACATGATTGAAGGAATGATCAACAGGACACGAGTCCCATGTGAAGACCAACCCAACAAAAAAATTACATAATAAACGTTAAGTAAATACACGATAAAAAAACCCAACATACTAATACACAAATTACATAAGAATAAAGATTTAAGAGCAACAACTTGGATTGAAAGAACGACATTTAGAACAGAAACTTTTCCAGGTGCGCAGTCTATTAACATCGAAATTGGAGTCTATGTTTAAAAATGGAAAGAGAAGTACTATTACGAAGTATCGGAGAAAGATTGTTCCAGAGAAAGACAATTCTGTTGAAAAAAGTATTTCTAAAAAGAGAAGACCTACAAGGATTGGCTTGAAGCAAGTTGTTTTGACTTGAACGAGTGCGAGACGAGCGGATAGAAGAAAAAGTAACAAAACGGGAGATATATGTAGGTCGTAGAGACCTTGTTTACACTTAAAAAAGAAGAGAAGATCCTTAATTTCAAGCCAATATGATATAGGTAATAAGTTAAGCTTTTTGAGATGGTCAGTGTAAGACGATTCATAATCTTGGAGTATGAATTTCGTGGCTCGTCTCTGAACACCCTCAAGAAGAGAAAGGTCACGTGACTTGTCCTGAGGAGCCCAGATTTCACTACCGTAAGACAAGTGAGAACGGACGAGCGCTAAATAGAGTAGACGACGGCAACGGACATTTGACATTTGAATACAGTTGCTGCGGAGAAACCCAAGCATATACGATTAGCTTTAGCAACACATTTAGCAATATGGGGGGACCAATTAAGGTCATTGCTGATGACAACACCCAAGTCGGTTTGATTTGTTACACTTTTAACTAATTCGTTGTTGAGGTGATAGGAATGACTAGATTGAGTACGTTTTCGGGATATCCTTAGTAAGAGAGGTTTAGATACATTAAATTTCATTTGCCAGGACTGTGACCAGTTGCTCATAGCATCGAGATCAAGCTGGAGGAGATCTCTATCCGCTGGTGACTCAATTGAGCGGAAGCACTTGCTGTCGTTAGCAAAAAGAGCAACAGTACTGTTGCTGGTTACCTCCGGAAGGTCATTAACATACAGAATAAAAAGAAGAGGACCTATCACACTACCTTGCGGCACACCAGACTTAACACTAACGAACGACGAAGAAACTCCTTCAACAACAACACGCTGTTTCCGATCATGAAGATAATCAGCAAACCATTTAAAAAGAGGACCAGAAATTCCGTAAGTTTTCAGCTTGGATAAGAGTTTACTATGAGAGACACAGTCGAAAGCTTTAGCAAAATCAAGATAGATGAGGTCAATTTCTTTACCAGCATCAAGGGCACTACCAATGTCGTGAAATATATTAAGAAGTTGAGTAACACATGACCTATTACAGCGAAAACCATGCTGGAGATCATATAAAGAGTTCTTAATGAAAAAAGAAACTTGACTGAAAATCAAACGTTCAAGAACTTTAGAGACTTGGGATAGTAAAGAAATTGGTCTGTAATTAGTAACTTCATGAACGTCACTTTTCTTAGGGACTGGAACTACATTAGCATGTTTCCATTCTGAGGGAATTACACCCTGCTGGATATAGATAACTCGAAGAGAGCAGCCAGGGAGGGAGCGATAACTTCAGAACATCGTTTTAAGAGATAAGCAGGTATTCCATCTGGGCCAGTAGCCTTAGAATGTGACAAATTAGATAATAGAGACTGTACTAAGGATTCAGAAACAATTATTGAGTCAAGAGAATTGAGAGTAGACTTTGAAGGAGAAGATAAAGAAGAACCTGAGTCAGGATTAAAGACTGACGCAAGAAGAGAGTTTAAGACCTCCTAATTTCATCACATCAGGTAATGAGGATTTTGACGATTTAGACTTAAAAAATCTCCAGAAAGGTTTAGAATTAACGTATATGGATTCAGATAGACTAGATAAATATTCTCTTTTTCTAGCGTTAATCCAACACTTCACATGCTGTCGGGTTTTGCGGAACTTTTCCTATAGTTGAGGCGAGTTCTTAACCTTTGCTTTTCTTCTGAGGGACTCTTTCATTTTTATGGCATGAAGTAGGTCCTTTGTAATATAAGGAGGTGTAAAAGGACGCTTTAGTTTGGTTTTAGGTATAAAAGAGTCGACAGCAGCGAGGAAGGCAGCTTTCCACTTTAACCAGGCAAGATTCACGTTGTCGCGCTCACTGAGAACTATATCCAGTAAGGGAGTGTTTTGAAGATAATTAATAACACCATTGAAATCACCTTTTGAATAGTTATAGACGATGCGCTCGATGGATTGTTTAGGCTGTTGGTGAATATTTAAGTCAAAAGTTATAGCTTTATGATCCGAGTGTAAAGAGATGGAGTCGTCATTAGTAACTTCAAAGTTGTCCGTCAAATATTCATTCGTAGTGAGAACTAAGTCAATGAGATTTTTGCCACGAGTAGGTGAATTGATCAGTTGAAAGTAACTAAAGTCAGTAATAATGTCAATAAAACCAATTTCAGATGTCAATGTGGAGAAACCAGATCCGTTAGTCCATTGGATATTAGGATAATTGAAGTCACCAAACAATACAACATCCTTAAATTGAGAGTCAGAAACAATTTTAGGAAACGATTCAGTTCATGCAAGAATTCGCTAGAAGAATCAGGTGGGCGATAACAAACAGCGACAAGAACTTTACTAGAAGACGGATAAATCACGACAGAGGCAAGTTCTAATGTGTCAGAAGAAAAATCGGTAGGTTCACATCTGATTGAATCTTTCACAGCTAACAGGACACCTCCTCCCCTTTTACCATTTCTTCGGTCACGTCGAACAAGCTTGTATCCGACAGGCAAGATTTCATCATCACTAATGTTGTTGGATAGCCAGGTCTCTACTAAAGGAGTCGGAAAAGCCGTAAAGCAAACAACAGGTGTCGCTTCGTTTAGTTTTCACTGTTTAACAACAAATACAGTCAAAAGATGGCAAGTACACAACACAAGATATTGTTAAGGCATTAAGATTACTATAAAACGTACAATTTAAGACTTGGAAAGACTTGGTTTTTCAGTTTATATTATCGTGAAGTTTCTTCGTTGTCGGCACTGAAGAAAAACAACGAAATTTAAAGGTTTTACAGCTCAGTAACAAAAACAAATGCAAGAAATTAGCGTCTTAAACGTCATTGAGTACTTCTTGTGTCCTTACATTCGTTTCAATTTTTTAAAATAACTCTTTTTGTCTGTTTTCGATCTACGAAAGCTTCTGAACTTCAGTGGCAGCCATCTTGGGTAGTGGTCACGTCATCATACAACTGGCACGCTAAATCCAGCCGCATGCCCCATCCAGTTTTATTGAGATCAGTGGGTTTTCCCTACTTAAGCCCGTTTTCCACTACACACGAAAAAACGCACACTCTGTGTCAGACCTGATGCAGAATGAGGTCAGATCTGTTCAGAAAAATGTAGCGATCCCTGATATAGCCTGTTGCAGTAACAGTCATGATACACCTATGATATCATATCTGTATCATATACCTGCAGCTACAACAGATTGTTCAGAACAGATTCTGTCAAACTGTATCAGCCTGACACGGTCAGTGCTGTATCAGTTTGATATAACAGACTGAACAGGTATGTTGTCTACGGAGCTGTCGCAGTCTGTTAGAAATTCTAACTAAATGTTTATACATCAGCGCTGGTACATTCTGTAGCTGTCAGGCTGTATCAAGGGTCGCTACATTATATCTGAACAGATCTGATATCAGAGCTGATCAGACTGTGCGTTTTTATGTGTGTAGGCGAATTTTTTCGCGCGAAGCGAATCGAAAAAATATATTCAGCAACGTGATTGGTTAGCGACATAATTCGCCGCTAAAAAGTAGAAATAGATCCTACTTTTTCTGGCGAATAATCGCTTCGCGCGAAAAAAGTCGCCTAGTGGAAAACGGGCTTTATCCGGCATGGTTCGTCACTCGGAGTAGCACCTACAATATCATTTATATTCAACAAAAGCATGTTTCATTAATCATATCCCAGCGAGCATATCCATCTCTTCTCTTAACAAAAATGAAGTAATTTATATCTATCCAACTGCAGAAACCACAATAAACTTACACGATCAACATCTGGTAGTAATTGGATGTAGAAATTTTTTCTACTGAATAAAACCTTTTCTATTCTTGACCTTAAAAAAAAAGGTTAAAAACGTTAAGCCCGGTTAGATGGGGTTAGTACTTGGATGGGCGATTGTCTGAGTTTGAAACTCACGCGAGTAGAGTTGTCGGTTCTTGCCTGCATGTGCTTCGAAAATGTCTCCGATTGTCCGGTTTTCCTCCCTTCGCAAAATCAACTTTAGTGTAACGTTTTTTTGTTACGGATTGGGCCGATTGGCCTTCCGTCCACAGTGCCGTAATCACCTTCCCAGGGCCAGGGGCAAAAATATTTTAGGGCCTGTCACAAACTGAGCGCCATCCCTGGAGAACGGTGAACTGAAAGCGTAGGTTGATCGGATCATTGGAAGGTTCATACTTACGCTGCCTCAGGCGCCACTCCCATCCCGCTTTCAAACAGAAGGGGCCCCGTGGCTGAGATAGCGTGTGATTTTCTCAGGCTAGTTCGGACTTTCAAAGAGAAACTGCATAATTTTTTATTCACTCGTTTTTATGGGCCGGTCAGAATCTGGGGCCGGGGGCAAATGTCCCCTTTGCCCCATAGGTAATCCGCCACGGTCCGTCCACACTTTTCGAAGACGGTCTCCAAAGTGGAATTTTTTGAAAACGCCGCTTTCCTGTTCTCGTGTGGACGCAGATTTTTTTGAAAACGAATAAAAAAAATGGCGTTTTCAAAAAAATCCCCGATTAGTAGAGCCTTTTATGATCATTTACTTAACTCAACCTGATGCTACGATACCCTGGTTATGACGTCAGAGACCATCTCATTTACATATCAAACAAATTAATATATCTCGAAAACAAAGAAAAATACGGAAAAGTTGCAAAAATCTTTCTTTATCACTTCACGAGTTCTTTCAAATTAGACCAACTTAATTTATATTGCAAATGCCCTTTAAATAAAATTTCATAATGATGATAAAACAATATGACTAGAGAAAGCATAATTCTGAAAATATCTGTTTTGTCAATTTTATTTCTATTTCCCCGCAAATTATGACCTACATATAACTAGACTGGGTGACCGGTCAAAAAGGTCACCGAAGAAACATAGCGAAAAAATTAGTCTATTCTTTTTTGCGTGACAAATTTCACGAACCATACACATCTGCACAAGACAAAGGTTTCATTGTTTTGGCACAATAAGTGCAACTATGCTACGTCATCAGATCCAAGATGGCAGCGCCCATGTTTCCTATTCGTTCAAACATGCACAGCTCCTCCTTTTTTATGTAAATAACATACATAGAAAATATTGAACTTACTTACCAAGCAAATATATTAACTCTTTTACCCTCACGATATATTTTAATTCCGTCAGAACATACAGCAATTTCGATACTATGGCCATCCGAATCCTGAAAGTCAAAAAAACGTATGCTTCAATTACGGCCGATGTAGTAAAATGGACTCTAACTTACAAACACTAATTTTAAATCTAACTTTATAGTCTGGTCTATAGTCTAGTCTATAGTCTAGTCTAGTCTAGTCTATGGTATTGTATAGTCTAGTCTATACTCTAGTCTATATATAGCCTAGTCTATAGTCAAATCTATAGTCTGGTCTATAGTCTGGTCTATAGTCTGGTCTACAGTCTGGTCTATAGTTTGGTCTATAGTCTGGTCTATCCTCTATAGTCCATACTCTAGTCTAGTCTAGACTCTAGTCTATACTCTATAGTCCATATATAGCCTAGTCTATAGACTGGTCTATAGCCTGGTCTATAGTCTGGTCTATAGTCTGGTCTATAGTCTGGTCTATAGTCTGGTCTATAGTCTGGTCTATAGTCTGGTCTATAGTCTAGTCTATAGTCTAGCCTATAGTCTAGCCTATAGTCTGGTCTATAGTCTGGTCTATAGTCTGGTCTATAGTCTGGTCTATAGTCTGGTCTATAGTCAAGTCTATAGTCTGGTCTATAGTCAAGTCTATAGTCAAGTCTATAGTCTGGTCTATAGTCTGGTCTATAGTCTGGTCTATAGTCTGGTCTATAGTCTGGTCTATAGTCTGGTCTATAGTCTGGTCTATATCTAGTCTATACTCTAGTCTATATATAGCCTAGTCTATAGTCAAGTCTATATATAGTCTGGTCTATAGTCTGGTCTATCTATAGTCTAGTCTATAGTCTGGTCTATAGTTTGGTCTAGAGTCTAGTCTAGTCTAGCGTCTACTATAGAGCCTAGTCTATAGAGTCTAGTCTAGTTTGGAGTCTAGTCTATACTTTAGTCTAGAACATAAATGTTTCATGTACAATGTATTGCATACTATATTGTAAATAGCATATTCCACACTCACTTTGGCCTTCTGCACTTCTGAGCCATACAGTTCGAGTCTCCTTGCAATTTCTAAGAACTTTAGTTCAGCTTGGGCTGGGCTTAGTCCTCTGAGAAAAGAAAGTAAAAACGTTGCTATCAATGCAATAGTAAAGATGCGATAGGCAACAATCTAGTTTACCCAGGGCACTTTGAAAAAAAAATGGCCCTGCATAAATCAACTTCATAATGGCGACTAATTAGCACATATTTTTATGTGTACGTCAAGAGGTCTCCCTCGCCTGCAGGTTTGTATAACGAGGCCAGAAAGACTAATTTAATGCATATAATAGAGTATTTAAATAATGGTATGAATGTGGGACGATTGCAGAAACGCCGTTCAACCGTTGCTGACAATAATGAGTGTTTAAACGAGTTCTATTATATAAAATAGAGTGGTTTATTGTTTCTTCCGCCACTAATAAAATCGATACTCTCGCATGAAATGATCATATGAAATGCATTAGAGTATATTACTCTATAGAGGCAATAGGACTATTTTTTATATAATAATATACATGGAAAAAATTTCTCAATTTTGATTGGCTAAGAGCAGTGCAGTTTTAAGGAAATACAGTGCAAAAAAACCGAAATACAGTGCGAATAAGCCAATCAAAAACAATAAAAACTGAAAAGAGCCAATCACGTTCTGCAACAGATTTTGACGGATGCCATTTTCCAACCTCGTGCCCAGGCTCTTTCTGCACAAAATAAACAAATATGGCGAGGTATATTAGTCGGCTTTCCTTTAATATTTCCAGTATCTTCTTCAAGTTTCTTTGTACATTTTGCAAACAATGTACGTAGCTTTTGTCAAAGAATTCATACAATTTAAAAGGCAGAAAAATTAAATAGCAAAGCTTTCCCTAAAGCACGCATTGACCGCCATATTCGTTTACTTTGAATTCTCTTTGGAAAACCCGCAAAAGCTCTCTTCCGGTAGACCGCTGACGCATGCGCAAACAGATTTCCCTGCTGTTAAACTGGCGAGTATAACTTTTCACAGACGGAGAGACAGGCTGAATCAACAATAGATCAGCGGTTTCACACAAGAGTTGATCGAAATCAAAACACACGCCAGAAATCGAGATTGGAGTCCGCCTTCCAGGTATATATTGAGTTTGCTGCTCTTGTATGTAAAACCGCTGTTTTATCGCTGACTCAGCCTCTCTCTTCGCCCTACCGGGATAACTAGAATTACAAAGACACTCGCAATAACAAGACACTCACATGTTCTGCTTATGATAGTGAAATACCCTTTCTTCAAATTCTGGAGTCTAACAAAAAAAAAAGAAAACAATATAAGACGAAACGTTTTAAACAATTCACGGTAACAATTTCGATATTCCTTCCCGCACGTAAACGAAGTAGCCAAAGCTAAACACCATTTAACAAATATATAGATATTATGAGCGCGAAATTTCTACAAAGGAATAGTTGACGAGAGCGGATGGAGTAGACTAGCCAATCAAACTGCAGCATTTGCAATAGTATACAACTAGGTTTCTACTAAATTACAATAGTACATGCATGTACCTGGTTGGGAATCAGTTGAAAGTCATTGATGTATTGATCAGGTAAGTTGTTTGGATGATAGTCCCCAGTTTCAGCTATAAGACAATATAAAGAAAAAGTAAAACAACAACAGTGTTTAATGCCTCGACAACACCAAAAAAACAACAAGAAAACAAACCCAAAACAAAACAAGCAGATATACACAACAAAAAGACAAGTCAGCAAGCAATCAAACACGTACACAAACAGACAGACAAGCAGGCATTCAAACAGACAGGCATTCAAACAGACAGACAGACAGACAGACAGACAGGCAGGCAGGCAGGCAGGCAGGCAGGCAGGCAGGCAGGCAGACAGACAGACAGACAGACAGACAGACAGACAGACAGACAGACAGACAGACAGACAGACAGGACTTTTCTTAAAGGGCAATAGCACTAAAAATTAAGTTTGTCTAATTTGAAAGAACTCATAAAATTGTAATAGAAGATCCTTTGCAACTTTTTCGTATCTCTCTTCGTTTTCAAGATCTCTGACGTCAGGTGTGGGGTAAAATATTTTCACATGTAGCAAAACCAGTTATATCTCTAAGTTTGTTCAGCGAAATCACTTGAAACTGCGCACATAAAAACTCCTTGCGACGCTGAACAATTCATGTTAGATATGTAAGTGATTTTGCTCTGTATGAAAATATTTTACCCCACTTCTGACGTCAGAGACCATCTCATTTACATATCAAACAAATTGAAATACCTTGAAAACGCAGAAAGATACGAAAAAGTTGTAAAGGATCTTCTATTACAATTTTATGAGTTCTTTCAAATTAGACAAACTTAATTTTTAATGCCAATCCGGGTTGCTTCGTTAATGTAGTTCTATCGTAAAAACTTACATATATTGAACTACTAAAAACTTACATTGAACTATTAGTGATGCAAGCTCAGCAGCAGTTTCTGTGGCACAGGTTAACCTTAAACAAATAGATAAACGCCTACTGAAAACTACAAACGTGCACTGCGGCAAGAGTTAAGAAGGCAATCAGAATTTGGGGTCTGAGTCGTGTGCGTGATCTCATTAGTGGTGCAACTGCCAACTATTTTAATGTCTCAATTTTTAGAGAGGAAAAGCACGGTTTTCAAACGCTAAATAAACATACTTCCATTTAATTGTTCGTCCTAAAACTTTCACAGACAAAAAACGCGATAACAAAAATTACTTTAATGTTATTATATCGTCAAACTTGAAAATTTCGTTGAAGATTTGAAGTGCTTGCCGAAGACTAGAAGATGTTATAGGTGGTATGAGTAAAACGTTTGATGTTTTTTTTGGAATAAAAAGAAGCGTTTTTAAACCACCAAAACTTCGAGGAGTAAGGCATTGTCTAGAAATTCTTAAAAACACCACATACAATAACTTTAAACACCAGGTCCCGGTATAAAAGGGGCGAGCCGTGGGGTTTAATACGTTCAGTTGTCAATCAACCGTGAACGTGTAAATATATCATCTTTACATGGCTTATATATCTGCTGATAAAAAGTCTAAATAACATATTGAAGGAAGACATGTAAAATACTACCGATAATGTTTTAAGTACCTGTGTTTCACGTTCCTTCATGGAACAAAATTATGACAAAATATTTAAAATTTAAATTGTGCAGCGATGCGTTGTCAAGACTGTTTTGTTTCTGAGCAGACCTAAATTTTGTCACAAGTGAAGTGCGAGGAACTATCCGGATTGTAGAAGAACCTCATGTTCAATATATTTGACATATCCCAAGGTCTATAATTGGAGTTCCCGTTACTTTCTAGTAAGCCAGTTCGTAATGTTGACTGCGCATCAAAATGACGCTTTCTGCGTCGGGATAAAACTTGTTTCAATTCATGATATATTACATCAAGCTAAGACCGCAGGATTTATTTGCATTTTCATTTACAAAAATTCTGAATTCGTTATACTGAATTTCTCAGCCTGATGATATTTCCCGATGCAGAACGCGCCATTTTGATACGCAGTGAGCTTGGCTTATATCCAAAGATCACTCGTACTTAAAATACACAAAATTTTGTATACAATACCTGCCAGTCATTAAATCCTTCTTTATATTTAAAAACACGTGGTATCTAGATGGTAGTTTTTAATAAGAAAAAAAAATGTAATTCAATTGAATTCAATGACTTAATTTTTTAAGAAACAACAATTATTGGTTAACACTTGACGTCATAGAGGCGATGTTGGAGGAACTTTAACAAAAGAATCCCATTAGCAGAATGATTGTATTTAGAGTATTTTTCATCCAACATGGCCGCCGTATCTTTGTCCCGTAAATCTCAAGGAATTGATCGCAAACCATCAATAAAGGTTAATTAGAAAATGGCCGCCAAATGAAAATTCCTTCAAAGAGAGGTCATAAGGGCGGTTATAAATCCATGTCCTATATTCACGAATTTATTGGTTAGGATTAGGGTGTGTGTTGGGGTCAGGCTTTCATGAAGTACCTGGGTTATTTAGGACATGGAATTATTACCATAAGGGCTATCTATATGCGCATAAAAGAATTTTAAAGTGTCCGCCATTTTGGAATAAGGTCGATGATGGGTCCCTGAAATAATCGGAAGGTTATAAATCGAGACATTTGGTTGGGTAATTGGGCGTAATACACAAGAAAAAACGCGCAATCTTCAGCAAAGTCTATTATCAGTTCAGGATCGACATACAGGAAAATGTAACGACTCTGCTGTATATAAAAGACTCTACAGACTATTGCTGTATATAAAAATAAGAAGAATAATCTTTAAAAATCCATCTTAGCTTAAAAATTACAATGGATTTATAGAGTTAATAAGATAACAAGGGCTACATTACAATAAAAAGATAGGGCAATTAATAGAAATAAATAAGTCAAATAATATATTATAAGTAGAGTATTTAGCAGAGTATGGGTTTGGGCCACTTACAATATTCGTGTCCGTGTTGTATCGGATATACAAGCGCCCGCCTTCATCTCGACTGCTTGTATATTTAATACAACACGGCCATTCATATGTAGATAGTATATATATATATAGAGAGAGAGGATATTACATGGTCGTGCGGAGATACGAATTTTATTTTCGAGTGTTGTCAATATCTCTCGCGAGTGAGCGAAGCGAACGAGTGAGAGATATAGACAACACGAGAAAATAAAATTCGTATCTCCAAGCGGCCATGTAATGTTCTGTTTATTATATAGATCAGTTCGATAAACTATGAAAAACATACAGGTACGTACGTACAATGGAGTAAAGGTTATCTAACACTTTTATTTGCAAAACACTCAACAAATTACAATACGCAAATTACGCATATAAAAAGTTTGAAAAACATTTTTCACAAGCATGTCCGTAGTTCGTAGAACAAAGCGTATAGCACAGGTAAATAATTTAGAATAAATACAATTTTATTTACCCTAATAAAGAGTTCACTCTTAAACTTTACGAAGCGGATTCTTGGCTGCTGTCACTTTCAAAGACGAGCCGTCTATACTTCCGTTTGGAGCCACAATCTGGACTTTCTATTTTATTCTTTGTATTGGCCAAATTGATGTTGAAGACTCCACCAGTTATAAAGTTTCCGTGGAACATTGTTTGTAACTTGTTCTCATTAAAGGAATTTAGGTCCACAGAAGATGAAGTGGATGAACTTAAAGGAAATTGGCAATGAACCGGCGATGGCGAAGTTGTTGTTGCATTAATGTCGGCGGCGGCGGTTGTTGTAGATATAGTAGACGACAGGATATGTGAAATGTTTTCTATTTGTTTCTCTCGAAGGGAACTGTAATTGTTAATTGACTGCAAGTTTTTGTGTCCCGTTATTTGAATAATCTGGTTAGGTGGAACGCCACTATCCTGGAGCTTTTGAACTAAGGTTTTTCTTCCACTGTGGTTTGTTTTGGCGGGAATTCCAGCAGCTTGTGTCATTTCCTTCATGATACCGTTTAACTTGTTTATCGCCATAGGCTGAGCTTTGTACCAATTTGCATCTTTGTCCTTCAATGCAGTATCTGTTTTAAAGTAATTTACAGACAAGTAGAAGGTGGCATCCGCTTCTAACATTGTTGGTGGTCGTTTTTCCTTATAAACCTTGTAAACATGCACCGGGTCACGTTCAGCAGACGTTGTAGTTTCGTTGGCATACATTCGTGGTTTAATCGCTCGTTGGTTGCGTGGATCCTCTCCTGTCCTGTCCTTGGTCTTCCGTTCAGAGTATTCGAGATATTCTTTCCCATCGAAGGTAGTTTTGAGAACAATGTCGCCCCAACGGAGTTGTTTTTGTTCTTTACATCCACGCAGGCCAAAGTGAATCATGTCGTTTAGCCATACTGTGTTCTGCAGGGCTTGTGGTGGACTTATTCCCAGTAATTTTTTCTCAAATAAAATGCCGACTTCCTCATCAGTAAGAGCCGATGTTGCGTTTGGTTTGTTTCCACGACCGTGTCGCTTTAGCTCCTTTTGTTTGGCTTTCCGCAGAGCATCTCTAGTTTTTTTAAATTCGCTGTCCTTGAAAATGGATTTGCCATAAGAAACTCTACTCAAATGACGTTCAATTCTTGAAAGTATTCCACGGAGCGATGAAGGCTCATACTCTTTTCCCACCTTGGTCCTTGCTGCTACCACAAACTGGCTCAGATAATTATTTAACTCCGGTGGAGATATCTCCGCTATGTCTCTCGTTTCGTTACGCTCTCCCACCAGAAACTTTTTGACAATGTTTATGTCGTAGAAGGTCTTTTTCTTTGTGTTTTCATTTTCTTCCTCGTTAATTAATTTCTCGACATCACTGTCAGTAACAGAGAGAAATCTTCTTGGATATTCCTCCAATTCTGAGTTGAAATCGATATCAAACTTTGATAATTCGCCTGCACAAACTTCTTCCGATGCCATTTTATAAAATAGGTTGCATCTTACGCACGCTGTGATTGGTCAATTACCATGTTTATATCAGGCTATGCAAACACGCTTGTGACATCATGATGGCACATTTCTTAGTCTTATTTCATAAAAGAAATAGAAAATGGATGCCCTGTGTTTATATAGCCGGATGCAAACACTCGAGTGAGTTTGGGAGAATTCGAAAGTACTTATGTAAACCCTCGCCTACGGCTCGGGTTCACATAAACTTTCGAATTCTCCCAACTCATTCTCGTGTTTGCATCAGGCTATATAAACACGGGCGGCCATTTTCTATTTGTTAAATAATATAGTTTTGAAAAAAGAGCGGAGCCTAGGCTGCCTAGCAACGGTGCAAACCTCTAATTGGTTAATTTAGCGCTGACGTCATCGATATCTTCACATGTGAACGTATCATTTATATCCTCACATGTGGAGATATCTCTTTTTCGCAACAGAAGAAAACCTTGTATTTCATCGATATCTATATAATAAATATATTTATTATATATTATATTATATTTATTATATGGCTGGGGTTGATATCCGGTCCGTACGCAAAACGACGCACGCTGATTGGTTCCTGAGAGGTCGGGATTTTACGGTATTGACCTCCGGTCTGTGTCCGGGTAAATACGCTTTTTTCTCGGCCCTGCAAGTTTTGGGGAGAACATTTCTGAGTTGATTTGAATACAAATAAAAGAGAACTGGTTATCTTTATTCCAATATTCTGAACAATAAAATGTGCTAGAACATTGCTGCTGGTTTTCTTTAAAGCTGTTTATCTAAAAACACGACAAATAAAGGCCGAACTGGTGTAAACAAGAAGGCCAAGTAGCGACACGAAACAGTTAACAGGTAAGGTAAACAGCATACTCCGAAGACAAAAACAAATAGAATGAACCAATAGCCATATAATAAATTCCTTATTAACCTCGTTTGCTCGGTCTGTACGGGAAAGTATTTGCCCTCGGTTTTATCGCACAAACCTCGCTCCTTCGTCGCTCGGTCTGTACGAAAACCTCGGGCAAATACTTTCCCATACAGACCTCGCACTCGGTTAATAAGTCCTTAATATATATATATATAGTTCTCATTGTTATATAATTATATATGCATATTATTTTTATGTAATTATATACCATGAAACTCTAACCTTGTTAAATCTTCAGCAACCCGAGAAGGTTCAGTTGGGAAGAATCGAACAGAGAAATATAATTTCCACGGTTGTTGACCTAAAGAAACATAAATACTACATAAAATAAATTATACAGAATCCGTAGACAGACGGTCTGTGACATCTGTCATGGTCGGTAGCATCATTAGTCCCCTCATTTCCCAAGTGTACCCTCAGGCCTCATGATATGTTATATATTGTAGTGCACGGGCTAGTGTTCCAGTTCATAGAGCGGAGAGGCTGGGATAAATCAAGCCCTTAGTCGAGTCTTTTTTTTTAACTTCTATATTTATTTTCTTCTTTGTACTGTTGAACGTTTTGTTTTTTCTTCCTAGTTGTTCATAATCTTTTTATGCCCAACGTGGCAGATTGACTTCAGCCATCCATTTCGATCAGATCGAAAACTTTCAATCTTCTTCGTGTAAACACGACAAGAAGAAACGACATAAAAGATTTGACTTGAACACTCAATCAGTTTCAAGTAAAATTAGGGCCTATAAGACTTATATCGGCCTGGTAGACGGCTATCGCCTCGTGTTTTAAATCTGATAAAGCACTGCTGCTCATGGTTTAATTATTACATAAAAAAACATTGCAATCTAATTCCTGAAACGATCTTGTCTAAAAACAGTACTGCCATTTTTGTAAAACTCATTAATAATTCATGAGAAAAACATGAGGAAAATCCATGTTTAATGAGCGTCTATATATGTTATATAGATTCCTCTTGATTTACCAAATAGATCGTTTTAGAAGTAATTTACAGAATTCGTGTCCGTTATGTATTGGGATATACTGATATATATCTGTATACCCTGTTAATATTAATTCAGGTTAACGAGCGAAAATCAGAGAACATCATCAATCATTTTGACAGCTAGTAGTTATTTATCCAGACGCTCTCCGAATGCACTAGACATCTAGATCGAGGAGTGTATCGACGGGTGTATCACAAGTATACGAGATTTATGGGATTTTGAAAATCCCGTGTGATTTTTTTTTGGATTTTTTTTTTGGGGGGGAGGGGGGGGGGGGGGGTTGAGATTTTTTTGGGATTTTTTAGAATTTGTTTTGAGATTTTTGGTGATTTTCTGAGATTTTTTGAGATTTTTAAAGGTGCACGAGACTTTTTGGAGTGATACACCCCTCGATATAGATTGAACTCTCAGTTGTTTCTATTAAACTTTATGCATCATGTAGTCCATCATGTATGCATCAGGCGCTCTCAGTTGTTTCTATTAAACTTTATGCATCATGTAGTCCATCATGTATGCATCAGGCGCTCCAATTTCCGAAGATGATCAAGTTGCAACGTTGTTATGTAGTCTTCTTGATTCGTATAATAATTTAATCATGGCTTTGGAGTCTCGCGCTGAGGATTTAAAACTGGAATTCGTCACTGCAAGATTACTTCATGAAGAACACAAGCGTAAATAAATTTCTCTCCCTGTTGACAATACAGAGAAAGCTCTTCTCACATCGAAAGGTAAACAACACGAAAAGCCTAAAGTTAAGAAGAAATGGAAATGCTACAATAGCGGAAACCGAAGAAAGTCCAACATGAAGAAAAGAAACGAACTCAAGCCAATGCGTCTTGTGCGAGTAAATCTACTGTTACCGTGGAACAACGCACTTTATTTTGGAGTTCGAAACATGCCAACAACAGTTCGACGTGGTATATAGATTCAGGCGCTTCACAGCATATGTCTCATCAAAAGGATTCAATGGAAGATTACGTCGAATTAGCTACTCCAGAGAAAGTACGCTTAGGAGACAACCGAGTAATAGAAGCACTCGGAAAAGGGTCAGTTTGTTACAAGTCAAAGTTGGCGAGAATTACAAGCCAGCTAAATTACAAGATGTTTTGTTTGTACCAGACCTAGCCAAAAATCTGTTTTCTGTTAGTGCCATCACCAAGAAAGGACATTCTATGTCGTTTGATCAGCAAAAGTGTGTCATTATAGACAGGAATGGAAATCTGGTGGGTTCTGGTAAAGTGAGTGATAACCTCTTTGTTCTTGATGTGCTTGAAGTTAAGAAAAAGTCACATAATGTCAACGCTGCCACAGGAGAGAGTTCAGAACATTTATGGCACCAAAGATACGGGCTTAAAGAACCTGAGGAAGCCACGAGACGAGGAATTTGTCCAAGGTTTGAAATTCAAGTCTTCACAAGAATCAACGTTTTGCGATGGTTGTGCAAAGGGCAAGCAAAAAAGGATGCTATTTCCTAAAGAACAAGCAACTCGAGCAACCGAAATCCTAGGGATTGTTCATAGCGATGTTTGTGGTCCCAGGCAAACAAAGAGTCATGGAGGAAATTGTTACTTCGTAACATTCATTTATGATAAATCCAGATTTACAGCAGTCTACTTCATGAAACATAAAGATAAAGTCTTTGAGAAATTCAAGGAGTATGAAGCAATGGTTACGAATGTGACTGGAAAGAATATCAAGATCTTGCGTTCAGATAATGGTGGAGAATACACCTCGAAAATATTTGTTGACTACCTCCGCAAGAAAGGAATCCAGAGGCAGTTGACTATTCCTCGAACACCACAGCAGAATGGAGTCGCCGAGAGAATGAACAGAACCATACAAGAAGCAGCAAGATCGTCCGATGATGCACAATGCAGGACTTGATTATGAGTATTGGGGTGAAGCTGTGGCAACTGCAGTTATGCTTAGAAATCGTAGTGCAACCGTTGCAAAAGCAGATATTTCGAATTTGAAAGTTCTTGAGTGCAACGCTCACATGCACATCGTCAAAGAAACCAGAAAGAAGTGGGACGCTAAATCAAAGAAATGCATTTTCATTGGATATAGCCTCGAGAGCAAAGCATAGACTATGGTATCCTAAAGCAAGAAAAGTGCATTTATCCAGAGACGTCCGGTTTGAGGAGAATAACTTTGACGAACGTGTCAGAGCACCACAGTACACCAAGAGTTTGGAACTTGCACCTGACAACCAAGAACAAGCTTGCAATGGAAGAAGAGTTGCCAGAAGAGCCAGAGAAACAACAAATTGCAATTCGCCAGGATGATGCTGAGGAAAGCAACCAACAAGAAGCTGACAAGCAAGCGACAGAAGATTTGCCAGAGGAGCCAGTAAATGAAGATCAAAGTGTAATTACCAATAATGATGCTGAAGAAGAAACTGAAGTACAAGAAACTGACAACCATCAAAAAGAGTCAGAACAATTGCCACGCCATTCAGAGCGAAATAGAATGCCACCCTATAGAGATGGTGCAAACACTGGTGATTGGTGGAAACACAATGCTGCATGTAATAGTACAGAGGGTATTTCTGAAGAGCCTACAACACTTGAAGCAACTTTTACTTCACCTGATAAAGCACAATGGAAAGAAGCTCTCGACAATGAATACTCAGTCATCTCTCGTAAAGAATAAAACTTGGACACTTGTACCACTCCTGGAAGGACGCAATGCAGTTGATTGTCGGTGGGTTTTCAAAGTGAAATACAACGCTGATGGATCTATTGAGCGACATAAAGTTCGTCTTGTTGCAAAAGGTTTTTCACAAGAAGCTGGTCTAGACTACGAGGAAACATTTTCTCCTGTAGCACGTTACACATCAATCCGTACGATCCTCGCATTAGCAAATCAGTTGAACTTAGAAGTTCATCAAATGGATGTTTCCACAGCATTTCTTAACGGAGAATTACAAGAAGAAATCTACATGACGCAGTCTGAAGGGTATGTTGAGAAAGGCCAAGAACATTTGGTTTGCAAGTTGAACAAAAGCATCTATGGTCTAAAGCAAGCATCTAGATGTTGGTACAATACAATCGATGAATTTCTCAAGAATTCGGGGTATGTATACAGTGCAAGTCCGACCCATGTCTCTACATAAAGCGAGAGGGATACAGTTTCACAGAGAAAAAGAAGCTTTGAAGAGCCGATTTGAAATGAAAGATCTTGGAGAAGTCAACTAATGTCTTGCAATCCAGATCGAACGCAAACGAAACAAGAAGCTCATGCTGCTACATCAAACCAAGTATCTCACAAGCTTACTAAAGGAGTTTGGAATGGAGAATTGCAAACCAGTCTCAACTCCTCTTGATCAAAGCACAAAGTTATAGCCAAATGAGGGAGATCCGATAGAGAAGACCAAGTATCAAGCACTTGTTGGTAGTCTGACCTATGCAGTAACTGGTACAACACCTGACCTTGCACATGCTTTAGGAGTGGTTAGTCAATTCTGTTCAAATCCAGGACTTGAACATTGGAAAGCAGCAAAGCGAATCCTGCGTTACATTAAAGGAACAATGGATTATGGAATTAAATTCGACGGTTCTAAGCTATAGATACAGTACGAGTATCTGGATTTGTTGACGCTGATTGGGGTAGTAACCCAAATGGACGGAGATCTCAGTCGGGATATCTATTTTCTTTGTGTGGTGGAATTATTAGCTGGGCTAGTAAACGACAAAGTACCGTGGCTTTATGCCGAATACGTTGCAGCATCCCTTGCATGTCAAGAAGCAGTGTGGTTACGCGCATTACTTCATGATCTCAACTTTGTTCAAGAAGAAAGTACAATCATCAAAGAGGACAACCAAGGAGCAATAGCCTCATCCAAGAATCCAAAGTATCATTCCAGAACGAAGCATATCGACATCAAGCATCATTTCATTCGTGAAAAGGTCGACAATGCCGAAATCATCTTGGAACATTGTCCTACAGACCAGATGGTAGCAGACTTATTAACTAAAGCATTAGGAAAGACTTTATTTCAACGTTTCAGAGACCTTATGGGCGTAACTAATGTTATCTAAATAGTTGACGGACACAATAATACTTTATATATAGTTCTCTATTTTCGAGAGGGAGTGTAAATATTAATTCAGGTTAACAAGCGAAAATCAGAGAACATCATCAATCATTTTGACAAGTAGTTATTTATCCAGACGCTTTCCGAGGGGCTTGCTTATTGTTGTTGTAGTTATCTTATGTACTAGACATATACATTGAACTCTTAGTTGTTTCTATTAAAGTTTATACATCATGTAGTCCATTCAAAAGCGTCACGCGTTTTCTACACTGTTAAACTTGTACTTTAACATACCCCGATATACAGAACGGCCACTCATTCTGTAAATAGTACTTCTAGAAGTGGATAATTATATAATGGAAACTTCAACAATTCTTGGTTTTCACCTGACGTCACGGCGGCCATATTGGTGCACAGAAACAATGAAATGGCGGCCATATTGGTGCACAATCCTTATCCTATGGGAATTTAAATATATTCTTATTCAAACATTTCCTATTGTTTCACCACCCCAACGGGGCCACCGATCACCTGAGTGATTATGAGCCATAATTGATACAACAAATTCAACCTTTTAACTGTTTCTTGATAAGTTTTTCATGTTCAAGCCACTCCTAAAGAAGTAAAAACAAATTTATTAATTTTGCCGCATCTGTTCTCATTCTGTCATCCTATTATATACTGGGTATACAGCCATTATCTGCCAATAGGCAGAGCAGAGATTAACTTAGGTTAGATATACTGCCGAAACAGAGAACGTAGGAATCTAACGTTTCGAGCGAAGGCCCTTCGTCAGAGAGAAACGTGGAGTTGACGTTTCTCTCTGACGAAGGGCCTTCGCTCGAAACGTTAGATTCCTACGTTCTCTGTTTCGGCAGTATATCTAACCTAAGTTACTATATTTCGATTGTTGTTTCTACACTGCCTACGCAGCACGCTACTTTTATTTCACTATAGAGATTAACTTAGTTTGAACATAGTCCCTAGAAATAAATTGTCTGGAAACGCGGCCAAATTAGTCTTTGTTCTATGTTTTTGTTCACGTTTGTGCACCTTATTTCACCTTAACGCTTGCTGAACACATTGTATTTTTGGTATAATGAAGCAATCAACCAATAGCATCGTTGCTTTATAAATATTAATGAACATAAAACAAAAGATTGTGCACCTTAATTGCCACCCTCAACTTACTCATTGTTAACCGCTTTGATGTTCGCCGCGTCTCCAGACAATATAATTCTAGGGACTATGGTTTGAAGGAAGACTACTTTGTGTGCAAAACTGAACAGTTTATAAAAATGTAGTCACAAATTTTGTGAACATCATAAATTTAAAGTGATTTGACTAAAATGGGTCTACAGGTTTGATATTGTGGGGGAAACACATCCACATGCTTCCTTCGAATTAATTTCGTTTGATAATACATAGCAACGATATATAACTACATGTAGTTTGTATCCGATTTACAACGCTTTAAGAATTTATCATATATTCATTTCTTCTGAAGCTTTTTCATGAAACCATTGATGCAGTGGATAACTGTACTTACTAGTTTGGAGTTAGGTTCCCGAGAAAACTGTAAACCAAAATAATCTGGCTCTACCAAGTCCAGAGAATTAATCACTTCTTTGAATAGCACACTTCCTGTTGCAAATCTCTATAAATAAAATTTTTAAAACTCATTAATAATTCATGAGGAAAACACACAAAGTTTAATGAGGGTCTATATATGTGATATAGATTCCTCTTGATTTACATAAGCTTTGATTTTCTCGACTTTAACCGGGATGAGTTTACGAAACGATTACATGGAGCGGGCTAGCCCGGATGATTTCAGGCCGAAATTCGCAATTATCAAGTAAATAAGGGCAAAGCTACGTTAGTTTTACTTCAGTTTTATATATATATATACATATAACTAGTCTATTATTTATTTTGTAAGCCCATCCACGAAATCGTCTTCGCGAAGACTAATTAATTTAATAAATCTTCGCCATGATCACGAAACACACAAACAACGTTTTAATTTGATGTTCTATTTCAGTTCCTTTCAGCACTATTTATTCATACAGTCAAGTAAACGAACGCGTATCGAAGCGAGTTCAACAGTTTTTCAACCCGGTTTGCCGGGATGAAAACGATTATATGGACATTTTCATCCCGGTTAACCGGGCTAGCCCGGTTGTGACAACTGGGATCCCGGCAAACCGGGCTAGCCCGCTTGCTATGTAATCGAAATGTTAAAACAACATGCGTTTGATATGTAAAGCGGGCTAGCCCTGTTAACCGGGCTATCCCTGTTAACCGGGCTATCCTGGTTAACCGGGCCAGCCCGGTCCATGTAATCGCCCCCTTATTAGACAACGTTTTTTTTTAGAAAAATTACTACGCCAATGAACTTACCAAATAGATCGTTTTAGAAGTATACCCTGTATGTAATAGATACAGCATGAGCAGCCGATCTGTATCTGATTTACAAGGCGAGCCGTAGTAAATCAGATACAGATCGGCTGCGAATGCTGTATCTATCTTAAAATACAAATGCATCTAAGTAATCAAGTTCACCAACTATTTTAGCGATATACTCTATTTTAGCCGAGAAAATCGAAGCTAAAGTTTATGTAAATCAGGACGATTCTGTATCCGATTTACAACCTCTGCTACGGTATTGATTTCTTTTGTGTTTTCCTCATGAATTATTAATGAGTTTTTTAAACCCCGATACAGAACGGCCACTCACTTTGTAAATAGTACTTAGATTATTTTATGTAATATTTAAAACATGAGCAGCAGTGGGAATAATTACTGTGGGACAACGAACTCAGGTCGGGAGAGTAATGATATTCGGTGCTAGGAGTAATGATATTCGGTGCTAGGAGTGACGAACCATCGGCTCACCCGGTATGGTTCGTCACTCGAAGTAGCACCTAACTATGGTAAAAACAATGATGTAACTGTGTACTTGTAACAACCTTGTATTCATAGCTAAACAAGATTCTTGACAAATTTGATGGAATTGTATAGTTGAAACAACTATATCTAGATTCTAGAGCTGAATAAGATTTTTGACAAAATTGTCTACTGTATGCTCACAGGCCATGCTGTGTTTCAACTTTGATAAAGAACTCAGTCAACTCAGACTCTCAGAGTAAAGCCAGCAAGGCACAGAAGGCTAAGTGCTAACAACTCTACTCATATCTGGCATGAGTTCCAAGTCCGGACAGGTGCATGGTCACCCATTCAAATACTAACTCAATCCAAATGGGCTTTACTCCGGTCCTCAGTGGTGAGAGGCAGTGCACTAATAGCTTGACTATTAAAGTTATGGTACTAAAAGCTATAGTTATAAAGTATGGTAGTAAAGCTTTAAGTAGGTCAATCAAATTAACATAACTATATAACAAATCACAAAATTTGACTTAATTGACTAATTTAATACAGTATTGAAATATTTTCGTTACAACAATTTGTCAAACAATAATGCAATCTAGTTACAAGGTAAAGAAAATCGCTTGAGATAACCGAAGCATCTCCAGTATTACTGCTGTAAAATTTAATAGTGAATGAAAAAGATGTCCAGCAAATTATGTCATCAAAATTATAAGAGCAACCATGATTAATTGTTCTTCAAGACATATGCATACATGCAGAAAAAGGTACAATAAATGTTTGCACATTCATAACACAGATTTTGCATGACATCGACAGCTGCAGCATACAATTTTACTCCATTAATACTATATAGACTTGCCAGTTACTGACATTTGACTATTTGTCATCTACATCGACAATATGTTATTTAATAGCATATTTCGCTCGTGGACTACCATAGGTTTTGGGCATTGTTGCTTGACCATGAAACTAACGTTGTTTTCTTAGAAGAAGGTCGTCCATTTCTATTCGGCAACGCACAGTCTTGTCAGTTTACGGAGCTCGACCAGACATGTTGGCCATATAAATTGGCTCGTCTGAATATGAAATCGTCCACGCAACGACTCGATTAATTTGCTTTCAAAAACGTTTATCATTATTCCAACAACGTCTAGTAAGTACATCACTGCCGAGATTTTTAGCAACGAAATATACTGAGAATTCGAGCAGAGCCCTTCATCAGAGGGAAAAAGATATTTCACAATGGAACCCAGAATAAATGTCCTCTAATTTTTCTTGATGTAAATTTCATAGCCCCCAGGCACCAAAGGTTTATCTATTTCGTAGCCCCACCTAATTCCCTATCTTTTTCTTATAACATAGCTAAACTGCAAAATTTGTCCCTTCCAAAATGTGAATGCATGCAAACACTCTTGCATGCAAAAAAGGAAGCATGCAGCATATTTTCACTGCACGTATCAAGTGCATGTACAATTAAATGTTGAATGCATGCATCCTTGTTTGCATGTGCATTCAAGCGTAACTTGCATTCATGTCAGTAGAAAGAGCTTGCATGCATGCACTACCACTTGCATGCATGTAGTCCTATAAACTTGCATGTATGCATAAATTAAAATTATTAATTTGCATGCATCTCTAACTCGCATGCATACGTTTTGCATGCTTGCACTATCATATCAAAGCAATATATTATATACTTATGTTCATATTTTATGTCAGAGCTAAGGTCCTCTAGAAGCATGACCGCGTTTCTTGGAGAATGGGTACTTCATTGTCTTTGACGTCATACCGGTAAAACCCACCAATCACCTTGTTGTTTGTTACCGGTATGATATCACAAGGTACTAGTACCAGTCTTTATTTCGACGCGGTCGTCGTTCACACGAGTTCAGCAAAAGGAGCAATAACTCAAACTTAGACAGTTCATAAAAGTGGAACCGAGTGACTGGTTTCAATTATTTCTTCGGTTTTAGATTGAACTTTTCCGACTTTAACGGAAAATAGAATAACCTGGAAACGTATATATATATATAGTTGCCCTTTAAGAGATGTTTTAATAGCACCAAACGGCATCTGACATATGACATTCTGCTGTGTAATGCGACCAGTAAAACAATTAAACACACCAAACTTGTGACAACTTACAACTAAAAGTAGTAAAGTGTTATTAACAGCCGGCCTTTGAAACGGATTTATAAGCATCAAATCAACACACAAGGATTTATTTAGAATTTGCTTCATTTTCTCTTTATTCTGTGAAATTACTAAATGATGACTAAGTGTGACTACCATAGTTACCAGGCCTCATCTTGCGCACTGTTTACATAGTAACCAAGGTAACAAAAAATTCCCGCCAATTTTCAAAAGATTTGTGGTATTTGAAAGTTTGACTGAAAGAATTGCTGGAAAAATATTCTCAAAAAAATACTAGTTTATAAGACATTTTGCCTAGAGGTGATATGCAGTGTCTCCAACAAAGTTATAGAACTGAAAATATTTTCAAAGATTTATTTGAAAGTCGTAAGCGGGCGATTACATGGACCGGGCTGGACCGGTTAACCGGGATGAGTTTACGAAACGATTATACATGGAGCGGGCTAGCCCGGTAACCCGGGATGAGTTTTGAATTGACGTGGATGATTTCAGGCCGAAATTCGCAATTATCAAGTAAATAAGGACAAAGTTACGTTAGTTTTACTTCAATTTTACACTAATTAGTCTATTATTTATTTTGTAAGCCCATCATTAATAAAAATATTGTTAAAGTCTTAGCTAACCCACGAAAGCGTCTTCACGAAGACAAATTAATTTATTAAATCTTCGCTATGATCACGAAACACACAAACAATGTTTTGATGTTCTATTTCAGTTCCTTTCAGCACTATTTATTCACACAGTCAAGCAAACGAACGCGTATCGAAGCGAGTTCAACAGTTTTTCAGCCCGGTTTGCCGCGATGAAAACGACTACATGGACATTGCGACAACCGGGATCCCGGCAAACCGGGCTAGCCCGCTTGCCATGTAATCGAAATGTTAAAACAACATGCGTTTTATATATAAAGCGGGCCTCAGAACTAATGAACTATATAGAGAATAATACATGGATGTGTGGAAATATGAAATTTATTTTGAGTGTTGACCAGGATATCTCACGAGTGAGCGAGGCGAACGAGTGACATATCCTGTTCAACACGAGAACATCATAAAGATTATCATAAATAATCGCACATGTGAGATCACAAGATTATCATAAATAATCGCACATGTGAGATATTATTTTATATAATAAACAGTATTAAAAGTATTCTAACCTACAGTAGTCTCTTTCTGTGCTTTTTAATGCTCAAAAACCAATTGTAAAAACTGTTAAAGTTCTGTTGGGTATGGCAACTAAGGAAGAAGTATTTTTTGAAGTTATACAAAGTGTTCTAACTTAACTCTTTCAGGTTTGAGGTTCGTATCAGATTTAAAGTTTCTAGATTTTACTCTGCATCTGGCTAGTATAAGAGTCTATCAGGCCTGAAAAAGTGAAATACATGATTGTACAGTATATTTCTTATTGTGTTTCAAAAATTGTTTCAGCTTTCAGACCTACTGCAATGTAGAGAGTCATCTGGTTTGACTCACAGTGTGGTCAAATACTGTATTTCCTTTAATATTTGTACAATTTGATATAAATGAATTTGAGGGGTGAACACTCCCAAACAAGTGTACAAGATTTTTGAGATTTTCAAAATCCCATGGGAGTTTTGAAAATTTTTTGACTGAGATTTTTACTATGATTTCTTTTGTGATTTTTGAGAATTTTTTTAGATTTTTGTGCATTTTTTAGACTTTTTTGATTTTCGGATTTTCAGTAAAGGTGTACATGAGATTCTTGGGAGTGATTCACCCATCAAATGAGTTCAATATTATATCAGTTTATCTAATAGTGATCTTTTCTGAAGGCCTAAGTTGTCTTTTTTGTTTTAAATTTAACTGTTAGACTGTGGTTGTACCAATTGGTTTTCCTTGGTAATTCAAGGAGCTGCCAATGATCAGTGTTTATATGTTTCACTTCTCTCATATAAATAATATATAAACTGGAGCATATGTTGCCGAGAAGAATTCAATGTACAGCTTCACTATCCATTGGTACCTAGATGCATTTCAAGACTGTGCTGTTAATTCTACTGGTATTTTTTCACTACCATATGCCTCAAAACATTTATAGACCTTTATAGTCTGTACTAAATAGATCTGATGGACAGCTTCTTGTGGTAGCTAGCATAATGTGCTATTTAAATTTTGTCATTATTTCACTATTCTATATACGCATGTACTATTTACGCATATTGCACTTCTGTCTGGAAAAAATATTAGACCATATATAACCTTATTATATTGTATGACAACATTACTGCATTCTGATTGGTTGAGAGGAGTACAATTATTTTATTAATTGTACTGCTCCCAAGGCCCTGGGAACGATGTTGACAATAAAATTCAAAATGGTGGCCAATTCTGTAATGGAAAGTTTTCACATTTCCAACGACTTGTGGTATACTATGAACTAAAAATTCCATGTAAATACTTTGAAATGAGTACGGAGAACACCCAGAGTGAAAATGTTTGTTGTCAAGTAGGTAATGAAACAAGATGCTTTTAAAGGCATGAGTGAGTACGAAGCGTACGTGTTGTAATTTTGTCATGCATAGAGGATTCGAATTAGTTGAGAAAAACGATATGCAACTATTTTCCGAAAATATGTGGTTCTGGAACGAGTGTTAAATCATTAACTATGGTTAAATAAAAGACTAAAAATATAATAGCTCTGTCATAATCTTAACTACTCAGTCAAACCTATGGTCAAACTGCGATAATTTAATAGTCTTAAAACGCTATTTGTAATCTATTTTTAATAAACAAACATGACATTAAGTAACTTTGAACGCATTTTAGCTGATCGCTTTCGGACTCTTAATCAGAAAAGTAGGCGTGTTGGCGCGCTGCGTCGGACGTGTTGTTGTTTTTCTTCTTTCGAAATTCGTTTCTCGGGGTAAACATGGCCTCCAAATCCAATTCTGCGCTTCTTTTGACCATACCACCGATCCATCCTATGCTGATCCGAATTCATGTGATTTACTACGGAGTTCTTCTTTACAATTGCTGAACCAATTATAAATGTGCGTGAGAAGTTTTTCGTGGAGGTAATTCTGTTTTCTTTCATTGTGCAAACTTTGCAACGCAATGAATGCACCACTTTGCCATCACCGTCGTACTCAAGCCAGTCGGCATGTAACGTTTCTTTCCATTTCTCAACGGTGTTTACTTTGCTGGTACAGCCTTTCGATAAAGAAGCCATAAGTAAAGAAAGCGATTTCGACTGAACAGCTTTTCGAAAAGCAAAACAAAAGCACTAAAGCCAAATATGGAAAAGCTAAAAAATTCACACCTGTCATGGCGGCTAAAAATATAATACCTACCAGTCTACATTTGTGTTGAGCATTGAGATAAAAAACAACTTTATTCATTTCAAAGATTCGCGAACACGCTGCTAGAGCAAAGCGAAAGCGTTTTTTATAAAATCATAATACCTGTACCAACAGATTGGCATTGCATTACCTGTAAACGTGGACGGATGTTCATTATAGTCCCAAGTCTGATTTTTTTTGCACATCGTTTTGAAAAGTGATATGCAATTTTCACTATTTGGGCCAAAACGATGTGCAAATTGCACATTGCACACCGTTAATTCGAACCCTGCTGATGCATATATAATAAATGAGTAATCATATGATTTTCCTCATACAATTAAGGATTTACACTACTCGTGATATTTGAAAATTATGCCAAATTGCACTCGCCTAATGGCTTGTGCAATTTTGGCAAAATTTTCAAATATCACTTGTAGTGTAAATCCTTAATTGTACTCGCTATCATATGATTACCTATACAAATTGTTTAATTTTGAGACAGAAATAATGAAAAGTACTACTAGAATAATTCTGACCAATACATGATCTAATGTACATGTTTAGAGTGAAAACCTCATTTTTTGCTACAGTAGCACATGTATACATGTACAGTAGTTTACCTCAGCTCTCAGCTTTCACTTTCAATCTGTTTACTGTACAAGGAAGTGTCACAAAATGCACTCCATCATGTACCTGTAATCTGATGAACTCAGTTTCAATCGACTATAGTACATACAGTGTGACCAGTTGTACCCTTTAATTACTATATTTTTAATTAGTTAATTACCAAATTTTATAAAAAATAAACTTTAATCAGTATACCCTTTAATCTCTGCTATACTGTACATATACTGTACATAATCAGGCTCTACAATTTCATTATTTCCCCCTGGACATTCAGCTAGGCACTGGTATTTTTTGATTATGTGTCAGACATGTACAGTACATGATATATCATGTAGCCTGTTTACAGCCTGAATATACACTCTGTAATTCAGTTTCTGAAAACTCAGACAATAACTTGTTGACCTCCTGCTGAGCTTCTCAGATCTGGGTAGATTTTGAGTGGTCAATAGCGAAGTGTGGTAATGACGTCAAATTCATATTTGTCTGAGTTTTGGTCTATAAATAGTAATACCGCGCTTCGCTATAGAACTCATATAATTCATACTGGTTGTATTTGATTGGATTATTTGATCTCATGAGGTTCTTGCCAGAGAAGCAATTGTATCTTCTCAGATCTGAGAAGCTCAGTGGGGGATCAACAGGCTGTACACTGGCTAGATATCATGTGAGCTCTTCATCACTCTAATTTCCAGGGCTCAAAATAACGTTTCATGTTACACCGGTCATGGTGACTGGTCAGTTCCAATTGTGACTGGTCAAAGGCGATTTTTGACCGGTCAAATTTCACGACGCCCCTGGCCCCCCTAAAAAAACAACAAACAAAAAAAAACCCAACAAAAAACAAACAAAACACAACACAACAAAAAACATGTAAAATATATTCTACGCTATAATATAAGCTAGTACTGATATGAACGCTTGTCATAAAAAGGAAATGCATGCGTAGTTCACTTCAATATATATCAGACATTATGAAACGGGTCTACAACAGCACAACAACAATCATTTTAAGTTCCTTCAAATGGAAGTAATAAAATTAATTGCAAGTAATATGACCCGTCAAAATGACCGGCGTTATACAAATTTGACCGGTCACATTAAAAATTTGGCCGGTAATTGACCGGTGACTGGCCATTATTTTGAGCCCTGAATTTCCATTTGATATTTTTAAACAACTTAACTTTAGAAAGTGAAATGTAGGGCAAATTACCCCAGAAATTACCTATAAAGAAACCCTGATTTAGCCTGATGTAACAAATGATAATCCCCTCAATCCCTTGGCACTTAACTGTAATAATGAAATCATCCAAACATGTATCTAAATTTAGTAAGTGCATCAATTTTTAATTTAATAGCTGTGATTTATTATGCCTGACCCACAATATAAATATATTTAGCAGTAATTATATATAGTACTATATTAAATTTAGAAAGTTTGCTTGTAACAGTGTTATTTTACTGATCTTTTCCCA
The DNA here is from genome assembly GCA_035771165.1 of Paragorgia papillata. NCBI lineage: Eukaryota > Metazoa > Cnidaria > Anthozoa > Scleralcyonacea > Coralliidae > Paragorgia > Paragorgia papillata. The sequence continues at coordinate 5,761,534 of JAWNZC010000340.1, read as the reverse complement.
CTTGTCTGCCATTGCTGGCTAATTCAAGTACTGCAGAGCCCACCAAAATAATGTGTGCACAACCCCTGGAAATGCAACAATTTAGGATGTAAATTGAGGAAGTTATGAATTCATCATAAAGTGCAATTGCTGAACATTTAACCCATTCCTGCCTGAGCTGGCCTAAAACAGCCCCTTTTTGTGTTATAATCTAAGCAGTGAAATAAAAGTAGTGTGCTACCTGGCAATTGGTTAGATTATATTTTCAATTTAGTTAATTGCCCATTAAAATTGTCTAAATTCAAACTTGATTATGTACAGTACATGTATATACAGAACTTTTTTCATATCTTGCTCAATAATAACGCAATCCAGGGAAATCTGTAGAAGCATGACATGAGTAAATTTAAATTTAGTTGACACAAAGATCAACAAGCTCTTTCAATTAACTCACTGGGGAATAACGACCTTACATGCATATGCCATTAGAGAGGTTAATTTCCCCCTCAAGTAATCCATCCCTAGGACCGTCTCCCCCAAAGTCAGAATATACAAAAAAACTTAAAAAACGAAACCAATAACAAAACTGCAAGTGATGAGCAACATGTGATATTACTTTGACAAATTGATTTATAGTGAAAATAACAGTTTAAAAGCGGTGTAAACAAAACAGTCAGAGCTACGAGAAAAACATCAATTATTCAAATTGTGTAATTCTTCGTTTTACACGGGAATAAAAATAATTTACGCAACATATAATGTGAAAGTATAACTCCTACTAAATGTTATGCTTTTTAAACCAGTGCTCTTTGGAACAAGAAATTTAAAAAAACGCAATTAAAATTTTAAAGTACCGCACAAGCGGAAGTACATTCAAAGACTAAGTCTGTTGTATGCCTATAACACAACAGACGGTAAAAACAGACATTTCCCCCGATTATTGGCAACCAAATGGAGCAGAAAATTACTAAAGGACAAAGACTAAATAAAAGTAGCAGAAACGCATTCTAATAAAGTTGAAATCTTGGCGTGCGTCGCTTCTAATTGCGTTGGCAATTAGCGCTAAGAGAAAGTCAGATATTAGTTGAGCCCAAGGAGACAAGGACTCAATTTACACTCGAAATCTTCTCAGCCTTTACAAAATTAAAGCATTTACAGCTGTTTCTAAATATAAAATGTACGAGTGAGCAATAAGAAATTCTCGACAATGTCAGCGTAAATTGAATTTGCCATATATGAACCATCACTATGAATGCGACTCACTTTATAGTAAACTCGTTTACTAGTATAATAAAGTAGCATTTACAGGGCTACAAAACTCGACGCGCTAGATCGACTCTTCCGCTCGCTCGCAAAAATTACTTCACCAACCCCGTGTAAATGATGAGTTAGGGAAAAGAAACCACGGAACTATTCGGGGTACGATGTTTACAAATACGTGCGAGCCACCCGAGTATACACTCACCTCAACTTCTATTTCGGTCTCCGAATTATCGAGCATTTCAACAACACATCGCAGGTTCTTGGTCGTGGGCGAAAGCTTGCTCATCAACAACGGTCCCATATCTTCTATACGTGTACGGGAATCGTAGTCAGAGCTGGGATACTTTGAGGCCATCACAACGGTACTGTTAGCTTAATAAAACCATAAAGCCAACGGTACAGATCTATATATTCCACTCCAACATATACTATTGAAGTATACGCACGTACTTTCGAAGAACTCGATCTTGCATGAATGACTACAAAATGGACATTGGAATATTTATGTTGTGTGTCATCATGACTTCCGGTCACATGATGTTTTGGGTGTGAAATTAGCATGCATGGAAATCGGATACGTTCCGGTTTAGTTCAAGAAAATTACTTGTACTTGAAACCCCGATCTCTGGACCCCGATCGACTCCTTGAGAACCCTATGAAATTTTAAAACGACAACTCAACATATTAATTGGGTTATTTATTCACTGATTTTTCTCTATACTTTAATTTCCCCAGGGTTTTTTCTTCGATATTTCACACTGTAGCCAGACGCGCTGCGCATTTTCTTGCTTTGGTATATATAGTGAGTCTGATCATTATTGGTCTGTCTGATGAAAGCCGCCAACAGTGGTATGTCGGCCACACGACGTTTCGAGTGGGTGGAGTGGGTAGCAAGTGCATAGCAATTACTCATCTTCACGCATTAGAGTCATATTTCACTTAATATGAGTCCTCATGACGAGTGAAGGCGAAGCCGCCATGCAAGATATCGAGAGGAGGAAAATACAATAAATGTACGGGCAGTCAGGTGGACAATTCAGAATAGAGTATTCAGAATGGAATAGTTGGATAAAGTAGTTTGGATTCGGAAGCACGACAAATTATTGAAAATGAACGCAAAACTAACGCAAATCCCAATATACATTACGTTATAAAAATACCCATCAAAGACGTAAAAATAGGTACGCAATGCGTACATGCGGATACTTAACAGTTATACCACGAGCTCGAGTTGTATATGAGCTCATAGCCAACGAGGCGCTTCGCCGATCAACAAAAAAGATTAAAAGGTACCTTTATGAAGTCAAAAGGTGGGTCAGTTGTTTATATTAGCGTTGCTGTCGTGAAAAAGGTTTTGATTTCATGCAAAAATGAAACACCTTCGGCAGTGAAACTAAATTACTTAGTTGGTTGTTTTTGAAAAAGAACATGCTTTTTACTGCTCCAAATGCTTATCTAAATAAAAACAAGTCTTTTTACTGGTAATCTCCTGCGAAATGTGTGAGTGTGTGTTGTAAACTTGATTTTAACCGTGAGTTTCTTTGTTTGGCAACAAATTAAAATCAACCCGTTAATTTAGTTGGGATTTTGAAGTAAAAAGACAGAATTTTTAGGTGAATTTTAGCATTTAACATGCTAAATTGTGTATTTGTTAATGTATTTTTACACAATGTTGTTTTTTTACACATTGGTTTGAGGGTGTTGATGTTTTTCTGTATAAAAATCCGTCAATTTCAACTCTTTTCGGCAGTTTAAAAAAACATGCCGCCATCTTGTTTTTCCTCTACTAGCAGGATATGAGCTGATAGCCTGGTAGTAGGGAACCAATCAGATTACGCAAAAGCTCATATCTGAAGCATGCTATATAATAATGGTATTTGTTTGACTTGAGAGTCTAAGATAACTAATTGTGGATTGTAAATTCAATTTCATGCAAAGATACCGAAACATACTGAAAATACTAGAGAATCTTGTGACATATATAAGAGCCCAGCACAAAACTCAAGGTAGTTGTATTATTCAAAATATTTATTTAGACGTAACGTTTGGTTGTATTACTAATTACAACATGTTCAGAGGCTAAATTACTATTTCAGTGAATTTAAATATTTAAATTTCCATTACATTCAATCACCTATCTATTATTATTATTATTATTATTATTATTATTATTTTTATTATTATTATTATTATTATTATTATTATTATTATTATTATTATTATCATCATTATTATTATTATTATTATTATTATTATTATTACTCGGGCTACTGTGGTAGCCGAGTCTAGGTTTCGGTGGCGTTTCTGTATTATTTTTAATTTTCTGGTCGACAAATTGCAATTATTGCGTCATCCCGATAGGCTTTGCGAAACCACGCGGTGTGCTATCGATCTGGTATTGCTCCATCTTGAAGCTTTTAGAAGATCACAAGTGACTTTAGAACACTGTTATTAATCAGTCATGTGGCTGAAAATTGTGCTCACTACGCGAACAACTGCAGATCTGGATGGCGGTAAATCTTAAAATCTACACTAAACGGTGCTGAGCTATTTACAGTATATTTCGATCTAGGTTAATATTCCGCTGTCTCGATCAATACAAACTGATTATAAACGATTTACATGATTTATTCAATTTTAATACTGAAAAGTATTACTCATGCTCACAATCTGATAACTTGCTGACTATTGAAAACTATCTGCAAGATGAGCGAGACATAAACAACGTTGAAAACAGAATTGACAACTTGCAAAGTCCCTATAATCGCATTAAAAATATGATACTTATATCGCTTTAATTTTTCGCTGAGTGTAACGTGATCATGCAACACGTATTTTCGATAAGCATTAGATAGCGCCGGCGCAAAGCACAGCCTGAAAATTTCTGCTTGTGAATTATAGTTAAACATCTCGGCCAAGCGCTTATCATGTTAACACTTCAAACATTAATTCAAAGGCTATTCAGGTTTCAGAAATATTGATTCGAACGGTTTAACACTCTTGTCTGAGCAAAAACGCTATAAATCGACTGCACCCTTTTGCCTTCTTTTTCCCTTCAGCATGTACTCTTACGTCTAACCTATCGAAATATCGCTAATATCGCTAATCGCATTGTTAAAGAATATGATATTTTTATGTTTTATATGTCTATGTTTTAGACTCTGGTAACACATGCATTGATGCGTCTCAATAAATCAATGTTCAACGCGTTTTTTTAATAAGTATTGAATACGTCTACATGTAACATAAACAGTGCCAAGCACAGTGGATTTCTGCGTGTAAACTTATAGCTAAAACATCTTTGGCCAAGCGCCTTAACACGTCAACACTTAGTTAAAAGGGTATTCAGAATCAGATTTCAGAAAGATCTTTAATCCGAAGGAAAACTAGCGCTCACACTGTTTCTTCGTCCTTGGAAAGCTTTTGTCGTTTGGGCGACAGACAAAATCGAAACGCGTTCCAGAATTGCTATAGTATAAACACCTTGTATGGTGTGATTACGTGATGCTGAGATGAACACGAGAAAGTATTGCATTTAAATATCACTGGTAAATATGCAGTCACCGCGCGCTTGTATTTATAGTATAAAACAACAGTACATACATACATTGTACTAAAATGCTGAAATACATACATATTGTTTATACATATTGTTTCGAAACCAGACAATCCGCAAAAATTCTCAAAACCGTTCAAATTTATACCGACAGACCAGTAGCCCACTGACAGTTGTCGACTTGTCATATATTTCTTGGCGTCTTAATTGTGATTGCGCGCAAATGTTCATTACCTGAAGCAAAACTCAACTTTCTATCTTCCACTCGTTGTTCTTGTACACGTTCGTCAAAGGGAGGAGGGAAAGGTAAAGGTCTTTAATTAGAATACATCAAACGTGTATCTTTACAATCAAATTATTACTCCTAAGGATTTTTCAATGTGGCCGCGTCGAGGCATATCAAAGGCACTTTAAGCGTTATCAATAATCTTACCGGAGTATACTTATAAAGATGCATGCAACTTCCTTCATCTTGATGATCTTGTAACCCAAAAAAAAACCATTGAAAAAACCCAAAACATTCTTATTAATGACCCGAACCATAAATTCATGGTCTTTTACCAGAACGTTGTGAACAAACCAGATATCATTTACGACAACCTAGAACTTTCAACTTGCCAATTTGCCATACTAGCCGGTTCAGAAACGCTTTAACCCTTTCCTGCATGATGTTGTTCCACAACAACAATCTTTGTCGGGCACGCTACCGCTGTGGAGCAATTTTGCTTTTCATTTTAATCCTGTTGCCATGGAGAAGACGGATGTGCAATATGGCATGTAACTTCTGTGTGTTAAAGTTTCTACTACATGAAGTACAACTGAACCTTATTTCTTGGCGTGACAGAGCCGTATGGAATCTTGCTAAGAAGCAACTTCAACGATCTTTTACAAGATGGTAAGTAATGTTTCATCGTATATAAAATTATATTTGTGTAGTTTTGATTGTATTAGATAGATAAATAACATATTTTGATGTTTTTAATCATGGTCCAATTGTAAGAGTAGTTTTAGAAATTGTTGTTGTGTGACAACATCATGCAGTAAGGGGTATGGAAAGCTGATGTTTAGGTCTATGAGAAATTAGCCACATTTCATGATATAATGACAATATTATGTAATTACATTGTAAAACAATTGTATTCTACATCATCAACAATGTGGAACTGTTGAATAAAGCTCACTTCCATTTTTTTCAAGTATACTGTATATATATATATAATATATACATATACATATACATATACATATACATATATATATATATATATATATATATATATAATATTAACAAATAAAACATAACGCTCTGTGCATATGTGCTCTTATAAAGGTTCGTTTGACGTATATATATATATATATAATTAACAAATAAAACATAACGCTCTGTGCATATGTACTCTTATAAAGGTTCGTTTGACGTATATATATATATATATATATATGGGATAATGCACGGTCGTGAGAAGATAAGGATTTGAGGAATTTATCCCAATTCAAATTTCTTTCTTTCTAGAACATTTAGACATGGCACAAAGTATATCAAGCTCTTCATTTTATGGTAGTAGAACTAGACGAATTCGAATAACAAATACTGGCATTACTAGAGAGGATAGAAATGTTGGGATTATTGTACCAGACCCATGTGACAGTGAAGTTGAAGATGATGATGATGATGATGATGAATTACAAAATGTTCATGTTCCTGAAGAACAACTGGAAATAGAGGAAACTGAAGTAGATGAGATATCTAGGGACAGTGATAGTTATGAAGATGATCCTGATTACATTACTACTCCAGTAGAAACAAATGAAGAGAACGCTTCAGCAAAGATTGGAAAAGACACAGGTCAGTGTAAAGGTATTCCAACAGGGAAAAAGCTCCCCCAAAAAGACCCCAAACTACGATGGAGAAAAAAAAATCCAGCTGAAGTGAATTCTACTTTTATGGGGGATCCTTTGCCTGATCCACCACAAGAAGATATTAGTCCCCTCAAATACTTCAAACAATTTTTTAACAATGAACTTATTAGTCATATTGTGGAACAGACCAATATGTATTCTGTTCAGAAAACTGGTACATCAGTTGATGTATCACAAAATGAGATAGAGCAGTATCTTGGAATATTGCTGATGATGGGAATTTTTAAATTGCCCCAATACAGGATGTACTGGTCAAGTAACCTGTGTGTCCCATCAGTCTCAGGGGCATTAAGTGTAAATCGCTTTGACAAGATCAAACGGTTCTTTCATTGCAACGACAACACAAAGATGGTTCAGAGAGGGGATCCAAACTTTGATAAGCTCTTCAAAGTAAGGCCGGTTATTGATTCACTTGTGAGGAATTGCAAGAAAATCCATCCAGAAGAGCGACATTCTATTGATGAACAAATGATCCCCACCAAATGCAGATCAGGTCTCAGACAATACCTTCCAAAGAAACCTCATAAATGGGGCATCAAAGTGTGGGCCCGCTGCGGAGTAAGTGGGATGGTTTATGACTTTCAAGTATACACTGGAGCTGACACTGGGCCTTCTGAAAATAGTCACTTGAACTTTGGTGTAGGGGGCAATGTTGTCAAACATCTTGTCTCCTCACTCCAGAGGAATGTTGGCTATAAAGTCTACTTTGATAACTATTTCTCTTCTGTACGCCTACTGCAATACCTCAAGAAAGAAGGAATGTGGGCTGTAGGGACAATCAGAGCAGACAGACTGAAAGGTGCTGAGAAGATTTTGCAAGACAAGAAAGTTTTGGCAAAGAATGGCAGAGGATCCAGTGATTCTTGCGTAGATGCCAATAGCAACATCACCATTGTACGCTGGTTGGATAATGGTTTAGTACAGCTGATTTCAAACCATATTGGAAATGGTGATGGCACTCAAGCTAGTCGATGGTCAGCAAAAGAAAAAGAGTTTATTGATATTCCACGGCCTCTCATAGTTGAGGAATACAATAAGCATATGGGCGGCGTTGATTTATGTGATATGCTGATGGCTTTGTATCGTATAAAACTGCGGTCAACAAAGTATTATATGCACATAGTGTATTACTGTATAAGCCTCTCTGTTGTGAATGGATGGCTACTATATCGTAGGCACTGCACTCAAAAGGGTGTGGTAACAAAAGATCAGCTGACCCTTCTCCAGTTTCAATCTGCTGTTGCCAATGCTTTGATGTTGGTTGGGAAACAGCCACAATCAAAACGAGGAAGGCCATCGATCACTCCACCTCCCAAGAAGAAAACAAAAAGTCATGCTACACCAACACCACTGAATGATGTTCGCTATGATGGTGTTGGACACATACCTGACTTTTCAGCCGCTTCTGCCCAAAGGGTTACTCTTCAGTGCAGTGTTTGAAATGCAAAGTACAACTGTGTCTTGTTAAGGGAAGGAATTGTTTTAAGGATTTTCATATCAAGTGATTTCTTATGGGAAGTCAAGTAAGGATACTGTATATAAAATGATGCTCGAGACATTGTCAGGATTTGTCCTGTAAAGAGCCAAGCTATATATGTATATAACATGCCATTTTGCAACTTTGTTTTAGTTACTATTTTAGCACTATATTATTTAAATATATATGTTTTACAGTATCAATGACAATCCCATGCAGTCCTCTTGGTTGGGGCATCAGTAAGCCCCACCCTTGAAATGTTAAATTGTTACATTATCCAGACCAATAGTTTGGATTGTTTTGTTACCAGACCCCCCAAAAGGTCCCATGGTATGAATATATCAGCTTCTGTTTTATCAATTAACTTAAAATCAATAAAAGAACACATAATAGTCATTATTCTTTGCCTTAACTATGCTGCCCTATTTATACCCCTACCGCATGATGTTGTTGTGGAACAACAATTTTTGTCGACACCGGTCAGTTAATTTAGTACAATTTTTTTTTTTGCCAAATGCTAACTTCCTCAAAAAATGTACCATTTTCAAGGAAAAACATTTTTTCCTTAGAAAATAAAAATTCATGCAGGAAAGGGTTAATTTATAGTACATGCAGAGTTGCCTAAGGAAGAACATCGAACAATTTTATATATAGCTTCAAAAACTCATTAACAATTCATGAGGAAAACACAAAGGAAATCAGTACCATGTCCGTGGTTTTATACCTGATAAAACTTCTTGACGTCAGAAAGAATACTAATGAACATACAATTTTATATAAAGAATACTAATGAACGTACAATTTTATATAAAGAATACTAATGAACATAACATCCAATAACGAATCGTTTTTGAAGCCATTCAAAACACTCGCATCACGTGTTTTAAATATTACTTAAATTTTTAGATGTTAATCTTTTTTATATTATTAATATATAAACAGAAAACAGAAAACAGAATTTATTATATTAGACTTTCAGTTTGTTTGATATGCAAATTAAACATCTTGACGTGACATGTGCATAACAAGTTATCTATTATCAAATTATAATCAATTGAAAATTCTACTTGTCTGGTGTTGTGGGAGAAACACACCCATGCTTATTTTCAATTATAATTTGGTTTGATAATAGCAACACTATAATTAATTTTCTCCGATAAGTCATTAGGCACATCGAAGCACATGTGACGACAAGATTTGTAATTTACATATCAAACAAACAGAAATATCTCAAATATAGGAAACATTTCCTTAGAAATGAAAATCTGCAAAAGATGTTACTTTGTCATTCTAATATCTTTGTCAGAATTTTTTTATTTCCATCAAGGGAACTCAAAAAAGGTGAAAATGGTAAATGTGGTTGCGGCTTGAAATATGTTGGAGTGAAGATAAAGCGTAGAGAGATTCTTTTTAAAGCTGTGTTCTCTTCCCTTTTTGCATGCATAACCCTCGACGCGTTTCGACCATACAAATAATATATCTATATAGGTATATAATTTCTATGGTTTCGACCTTCCAGTCTTCTTTAGAAGGGATTTCTCAAATACTACACATGCAATTACACAACAATCAGCATTCAATGTCAGTAATTTATTTTATTTTTTAATACCGTTGATGCAAACATTTACGTACTTTCCCAGGTCTATTCAATGGTGAATGAAACATAATTATTGAAAAATTCCACAATTAAATAATTTCTGTCAAATTCAACCTTGATGACTCTTTAGCTTGGATAACAGGATCTCGTTCTTCCGACATTCCTAAAAATTGATGAAAGCAGGTCAAAATTTTAAGAAAAGAAAAATTTTCGTGATAATATTATAGGTGGTAAATTACTCGGATAGATTGGCTTATCTTAATTCAAGGCATAAATAGCTAGGAACTGGTCATAAAGTATCAACAACCCAGAGCCAGAGGGGACTGGGGAGGATATTTTGAAAGGGGATTAAAATTTTTGCATTCAATGCGGCATGAAATATTTTAATAACATACTTAGAGTGGGTGGGTGTGAGATATATTAAAAATTTTAAATCTATTTTTGCCGTACAAAAATACGTATTAATGATTCAAGCCGTTCTTTAAAAGGAAAGGCCGAACAACCAAGCGAATGAATACTAATGGCACACACAAAGTTTTGTGGGAGAAGGGGTTTGGGGTGGAGTACTCCGATTGTCTAAAATTGTGGTCAAACATCATCCCAACGACTCATTGTTACATGGCCTTAGATTGTTGTCCTGGAGTATATAATCCCCATTAGGACTCTGTTAATGCCTTATAGGGGTAATAATCCCCAAGTAGGACATATCCTGCCAAAGGGGTAGCGACCCCTAAGACATCAACCTGAACCCTTTCATAATCCCCTTGGACAGTTCTTACGATTCGACTGATCATTAATTTATATTTACATTAAATAACCTGAGTCTATGGGCTTGAAGGTGACCATTGGGAGCACTTCATCCCCAAACCAAAACTTTATTTTTTACACAGGAACATAAAACCATCAAGAATGACACCAATGAATTATTTACAAAAATAGTTTCAAGTTCTTCAAACTCTCTGTTCGTTCGTGGAGAAAAATTACCACGTGTTTCCCGGTGTCCATTGTTTTACACAGCATAAAGGAAACTATAGCTAAATATCTGCTATCACATGATATTGGCAGATTTCTTTCCACGTATATACCAATATTTTTCGTTTCGAAAATATGTGCGTCGCAACCCGTGCATGGAGCTTGTATAAGTGCAACTTTGAAGCGGTGGGTGGGTGGGAAAAAATTCCTGTGTAGAGCTTACAAGTAGCTTTCGATGTTGAGCTCTTGGATAAAGTGATTCGTTTTGGCGCGTTTTGAGCTTATATGTGACTCTTGCGCGAATTGTAATTGGTTACTTTTCCCGCCGAAGAGAGAAGTAACGTTCTAATTGGTTAACAAGTGTCGTATCACATGTTTTTCACGTGCACTGGCGAGCTGGAAGAAAACGACCTTTAGAACTATCTGGCATATATATATATATCGGTTGTTGATAGGTGGGAGTAACACCTTGGCCAACCTTCCTGTTCAAGGTCTTGGCACAGCTTGTAGTGAAAGCTTATATATTAGCACATATAAATTGGCTAAAAATTGTCAGTGTCACCCTGACACAATTTAGACCCCTCTTCAGCCAAAGAATGGACATTTCAGTAATGTTCCTTGTGACCCGTTTCCCTTTTATTTTAATATTACAGTTGTTTTACAAATTGATTTCAAATTATATGTCTTATTATTATTACAGGAGGAGTATGGAATATTCTAGCAACATTTGAATGGCGTACGAATTTTTTTCTTAAAGTTTGCTAGAGGTGTTAAAACATTTTTTTTTTTAAATCAAGATTTATCTTCCGCCATAGAGTTGTATATACTTCATGACTGGTCCCTTACTTGCATGTGATTAATTACATAAACAGCAGTATTTGTAACGTATTAAATTGGTCGCTTTGTTACTAGGGCCAAACTTTTTTTTATTTGTTGGATTATGGATTGTTTTGATCAATTTTCCATAGAGGGGGAGCGGAAAAAAACCCCATTTTGTATCGATACCCATCTAAAATCAAAGAATACATATTGCAAATGTGAACGACATGTCACCCTTATAGGGCCAAGATATATATATATAATCAGTCTACTTAAAATATCCTTGCCGTGAATGGAGTAAATATTAAGAACAGTATTCACTACATTGACTACACATTAAACCTGATATTGTGCACTTTTAATAATGCAAACATTGTGTTTAACTGAAACAATATTAACTTAAACTCACAATGAAAAAGAGACAATCTCCATTCGCCATGAGGCATGTACAGGATCACGTTGCGTGGGCACGCGAGCTATAAGGATTAGCATGCATGCTGGTCCGATTTTAGCAGATTCGCTAGGGAAAATACAACGTTACCTCTTCAATTTACGGTCGGAAGAAAAATAAACCACACAAAAACTGATGAGCGGAAAAACATTTTTTTCCCGTTTTCAGAAATCACAGGGCGGCGAATCTGAATCCAACAAAAAAAAAAAGTCTGGCCTAATTGGTCGCTTTGTTGCTTAGTAACAGTGAAGAGGACGAAGGATCGACTTTTTTCAACATATGCAACCAACGTTTTTACGCAGGGTCTGCAAATGCTTTTTTGCTCACTGTAAATTAATTTAAACTATCGAAGGACTCTAAACTACTATATATATTGAAAAGGTATACACTAGAAAACTACGAACTTCTGCCTATGTTCACAAACAGTACAGAAGACCACAGCTAGGCACAGCGGCAGAGAGAGTGCTGCCGAGTACCGACTGGGTGATAAGGTACATGCACTTTAACATTTTCTGGACATAACATATAGTACTTGAACAATTCCTCTCTCTGTATTATTAATGAATGAAGAATTTTACATTCAATAATTAACACCAAATAAAACGAACAAGAACAAGATATCAAACTTACTTCTTGAAATTCCTTCACAGTTTTAAAATACTGTCTTTGTTTTTCCACTAGCTCCAAATACTTCTCATTTAGGTCATCCCTCTTCTTTTTCTCGTTAGATTTTCTCTGCTCGACCTAATAATCAAACATTTCACAATCTTACTAAATGTTTAAATCTCGTAATACTTGTAATAAGGGAACACGGGTGGCGTGTGCTGTTAGCGCACTGCTTCTCATCAAAAGTGAAGCCGGTTAGACGGGGTTAGTACTTGGATGGGTGACCGCTTGGGAATGACCCCCGTTATCGAGCTGGGAGCTAATGTGAGTAAAGTTGTAGTTTATCTCTCCTGTGCTTCGAGGGTTTTTCGCCGGGTTCTCCGGTTTTCCTCTTGCCGTGAAACCAACACCTACATCATGGTATACTGATGGTAGTCATGTTCAATTGGGGCATTTCGCCCTGTTTGACGACCAGTTGCAATTGGTATTAAAATACTCATTAATAATTCATAACGAAAATTCAAAAGAAATCAATACCGTAGCAGTGGTTGTAAATCGGATACAGCATCGTCCTGATTTACATAAACTTTAGCTTCGATTTTCTCGGCTAAAACAGACCGTATCCCCAAAATAGTTGGTGAACTTGATTACTTAGATGCATTTGTATTTTAAGAAAGATACGGCTCGCTTGCAGCTCGCCTTGTAAATCAGATACAGCTCGGCTGCTCATGCTGTATCTATTACATAAAGTTATTAAATCTAAAATCAAATTAAAGCACTTTCGTGAGTGTGTTATCAGAACTTACATCCACGAGTTCAGTAGCCTGATTATCAGACAGTTCGGTGTTGCTCACTTCACCTTCTCGTCTGATGGACTTCACAGGATTTCGTGTTCTGTGATGTGTATCTTAAAACCAACCAAGGCGAATGTTTTAGTTTTTAAGAACTAAAGGTGAGGTAATACGGGCAACATTTTTCTTCAACTTGCAACGCAATTTTGTTGCGTTGCAAGTTGAAAAGCGTTGTTGCACGTATTGCCACCCAATCATTGTTGCGTGACAACGTTTAAGGTGGGTAGTAATACGTGCAACAACGCTTCGCTAATTTAAAACGAAAAATATTACTGCTGTATTTTGTCAATAGTTTGTTCTTTAAAACCAGTGATTTAACACGTTTTCTTAGATAGTCATCGTCTTTGTTTACCAGATGTTATTGCCAACGTTCGTTAATTGACTAAAGACTAAACAGAACACGATATCTTATGAAGTCCATCAGACGGGGAGGTGAAGTGAGCCGACATCGTACCGTTTGCTAACCAGGCTGGAAAAACGCGGGCTTCCAGGGATTCCGCGCGCGCTAATCGGACGTCCACGTTTTCGGACTGGAAAAGCCGTCCCGGTATCACAGGAAATTTGTCCCTCTCAAAAAAATATTATATATATATTTTTCACCCGGGCCAAATTTCTTGGGAAATATGTCCCCCCATTGGGACATATTTCTTAGAAAATTGTCCCCCTCTTCGAAAATTGGGTTTCTCGTGGTGCAAATTGCCCAATTAAAACTCAATAAAATATATGTCAGTGTACAAAAATTCAACATTGAATTATAAATCACACCTTTCCTTTGTTGTTCAGTACGCCATTAACAATTTGCTCAAACTGCTTTAAGAACTGATCCTTGGTGGCTGGAGACGACATCGCTCTGGGTTAAAAAAAAATTAGAAAAAGAGAATTACGACAAAATTCAATCATGACATATACTAAAAGCATGCACTAATTCTTCTCCTTCAAGTATTCTTTGACACCATTGTGAAACTGCCATACAGTTTCACTTTATGATTTTACCATTTTATCTTCTGTCACTGATCTTTTGATTAAAAATTCAGAAGATTAAACAGTCGCTTACACCCCAGAAGTTGACATGCACGACACGTGGCGTGATGTGAGTTTTATAGCAATTTGTTGTCACAAAATGACGGACATCAATACGAACGGAGTCAGAATACAATGAAATGAGGACGTTAATGCTGACCGAATGGCGAATTATTTAACCATATAACAATACAATCCATGGGAATGTTGAATAGGATGACAAAGTAAGTATATTGAAGTGTTTTGAATTGCCATAAAACTCGCACGTCGACTGCAATTTTCTGGGCTGGTCGCATAATTTTGAAAACAGGTGTAATAATGACTCCAAATAATGCCTCTTTCCCACTTTCTCTCTTCTGATGTGTCACTGTCACTTCCTTTTGATCAATCCTCTGTCCCTACCACCTATACCTTGCAATACTTGTAATAGTTATTATTATAATAACAACTAAATAGTAACCTATATTTATATATTTGTCTTATTGTATATTTGATTTATTCTTTCATTCATTCTCTGAAGATGTTGTGTTTAGTAACGAAACGTTAGATTCTATATTAAATTATATTTAGACTTATGGCTTTGTTTTATATATTTTTCTGGGCATTGATATTTATCTTACGGTTAAAATAATTTTGCATTTATTGACAACTTTCAAAACACAATATAAGCTATCATAAATTTCATGTTGTACTAAAACTACTAAATTTCATTTTGTACATGAACATCTTTCGTGAAGGGAAAATAATGATGTGAACCCCAATTTTAACACGCAAGAGATTGAGTAGCCCCTTATTTTTGGAGAGCCAAAAAAAGGTAATATATCAAACACGAGAGGGAGTGTTTGATCTGATATCAAACACCAAGAAGTGTTTTAAAGGTTCACGAAGTCAAGGTTTTTTACCCAAAAACATACTGGGCCATTCTTTATCGGTAAACAAATATTTTCCTAGTCTTCGAACAAGCTAAAGATCGTCGCGACAGTAACAAATTATAGGGAACTGGGAACCAGAGGACTGGCAACAAAAACCCAATTTTGTTTGTTTTTGTTTTTTTCATCGGAGTTTCCCAGAGCCTCCGTTCCTTGGTAATGACCAAAAGGATCGCAGGCTCTGGGTACGAAATTGCTTTGGGTCATCCCTTTTAACCTCGACCGATCAAATGCCCCTAATTAAAGGCGCTAAAGGCTAGTTTCCACTCAGGAAAATCTTCCGTGGGACAGGACACGGACAGGAAAGTTTCCTTTGTGTTAAAGTCATTAGTTCCGACCGAGAGCTCACAAGACAAAGGAAACTTTCCTGTCCGTTCCTATCCTGCGGAAAATTTTCCCGAGTGGAAACTAGCCTTAACACAGTGCAATTTTTCATGAAACTTGTCTCGCAACGCCAGTGCATGAACTATTGGGCTATTCCAAGTTTTACCCGCACCCCCCTGTTGAGGAACCTCTTTTTTTTACCACCCCCTTAGGAATTTCCGCTATTTTCTGATATAAATTTACCCCTCCCCCTGGAAATTCCAAGTAGACTCAACCACCTCCCTTGGAAATTCCAAGTAGACGTAACACCCCTTCCCTGGAAATTCCAAGTAGATTCAACCCCCTCCCCTGGAAATTCCGAGTAGATTCAACCCCCTTCCCTGGAAATTCCAAGTAGATTCAACCCCCTCCCCTGGAAATTCCAAGTAGATTCAACCCCCTCCCCTGGAAATTCCAAGTAGATTCAACCCCCTCCCCTGGAAATTCCAAGTAGATTCAACCCCCTCCCCTGGAAATTCCAAGTAGATTCAACCCCCTTCCCTGGAAATTCCAAGTAGATTTAACCCCCTCCCATGGAAATTCCAAGTAGATTCAACCCCTTCCACTGGAAATTCCAACTGGATTCCTCAAAAACACCCCTCCCCTTTGGAATTTCCAAATTTCCAAGGTTCCTCAACAGTGGGGGTGCGGATAAAAATTGGAATAGCCCATTGCAGCGGGCAAACGCTGTGCAATGGTAAAGCGAAACAATTCGCCGTAACCGTTGCACAGAATACAACTCGATTCTATACTTATTTTTCAGTTTCAATCTGGGCAACGATTGTCTTTAACTTGTCCCGCATGGTTTTAACCGTTCACTCCAAACGTCAGTAATTCGTTCTCCAAACCTCATCAGTTCACCACCATCAAAATTTTCTGTTACAAAAACTATCGTATAAAAACAAGACTATATACTTACTTGTTGAAGTTGTCGTGAATAGAATTCAAAAGCGTAACCTAAAATGAACAAAAATGCAGCAAATACAATTTACGTTAAGTATCAGAAATTTTAAAGATGGAACTTTGGTGTCTCAAGCACAGAGCACGAGAGCTCGTTATAGGTTACTCTCACTAGTCTCCAGGCAATTGCCTTATTATTATTATTATTATTATTATTATTATTATTATTATTATTATTATTATTATTATTATTATTATTATTATTATTATTATTATTATTATTATTATTATTATTATTACTTAAATTTATTTAAACACGGTAACCTTTCAGATAAAAATAAGTATGGTTTTCAAAGGGCCGTGTGTTTACAAAATATATACCTATATGCTTATAATAAACTTCAAATAAACGAAAAAAATTTTAATACATGTTTCGGCAAAGCTTATGCCATCTTCAGTACGAGTAGTTATAGAATATTTACAAGTGATATTTATATGCCAAGGCTAATTAAAATTACAGAGGTATGACTCATCTAATGGATTTGTTAGGTGTTACGCCAAGGTATAGATATGCTAATTACAGAGTGATAAATCGAGATAATATTCACGAAACGATAATTACTATGCGAATTATAAACTAAAAATCGTGCTCAAATGATGGACTTGAATATTAAGTTCAGGTTTGAGTTTCTTAATGTGTAGAGCTTCTTTAAGTTTAAGAGAAATAATAGAGTTAGCAGAGTCTAAGATTTTAAAGCAAGAGGCGTTATACTGATTTTTGCAAAAAGATGATTGTTTGAGATGTTTAAATATGTGTGAATTTTTGTCAGTATGAGTGTGTTCCTTCACCCTAGTGGTAAGGTGGCGAGTGGTTTCGCCAATATAGCGGGAATTACATCCCGCGCGTGTGAATTGATACACCACAGAAGATTGAAGTTCACTGGGAATTGGGTCTTTGAAACTAAAGAGGTTCTTAATTTTGTATGAGGAAAAAACAAGTTTGATATCTAAGTCAGTGCATAACCGTTGAATAAGGGATCTCAATTTGTGTTGTGTAATTTTGGACTGAAAGCCAATGTATGGAAGTTTGAAATAGCGTGGTTTTTGTTTTTCATTTGCTGTCATTTGGTTTTGTTAGAAACGTTATTCTCATTGAATTTACGAATGACATTGTCAATTACATGAAAAGGAAATAAGTTAAGTTTGAGAAACAATTGATATCGCGTTAAATCTTATTTTCAAAAACAAACCAAAATTTCCAATTATCAGAAAAGATCTCAAACAACTATTTCTATTTGCCACCTCACAAACCCACTTCTTATTTGATGGTTTATTCTATGACCAAATCGATGGAGTAGCTATGGGTTCCCCTTTAGCACCAGTACTCGCCAATCTCTTCATGGGTTATTATGAACGAATTTGGTTAAACAATTACGATGGCCCCAGTGTTTTATTTTATCGTAGGTATGTTGACGACACTTTCTGTGTATTTAACAACGAGAATGATGCCATGCTATTTTTTGATTATTTAAACCGTCAACATGATAATATCAAATTTACGTTTGAAAAAGAAGAAAATGGCAAACTTCCCTTTCTAGATGTGTTGGTGACTAAATCATCGAATCCTGCTTGTACTACATCTTCTTTCATAAATAAACATACACAGGGCTCCTCATGACTTTTTTAAGTTTTACTCCTAATCAACATATGACTTGATAGGAAACGGAAAATAAATGACACAGAAAATGGTTTCAAACAAGATCCCAAACAACTCATTTTTACGCTCAAATGTAACTTATTTCCTTTTCATGTAATTGACAATGTCATTCGTAAATTCAATGAGAATAACGTTTCTAACAAAACCAATACCGTGACAGCAGATGAAAAACAAAAACCACGCTATTTCAAACTTCCATACATTGGCTTTCAGTCCAAAATTACACAACGCAAATTGAGATCCCTTATTCAACGGTTATTCACTGACTTAGATATCAAACTTGTTTTTTCCTCATACAAAATTAAGAACCTCTTTAGTTTCAAAGACCCAATTCCCAGTGAACTTAAAGGTCAACTAAACCTTTTGAAGTTATATTTTCTTCTGAAAGGGTTATCATCTAACTTAGCAAAAGTAAAGAAAAAGATGAATTTCGAGGTAAAGAAAATAATTTATCAGCGAAGCCTTCTTAGGTCCTCTTCAAGCATGACCGCGTTTCTTGGAGATTGGGTACTCCATTGTCTTTGACGTCATACTGGTAAAACCCACCAATCACCTTGTTGTTTGTTACCGGTATGACATCACAATGTACTAGTACCAGTCTTTATTTCGACGCGGTCGTCGTTCACACGAGTTCAGCAAAAAGAGCAAAAACTCAAACTTAGATAGTTCATAAAAGTGGAACCGAGTGATTGGTTTCAATTATATCTTCGGTTTTAGATTGAACTTTTCCGACTTTAACGGAAAATAGAATAACCTGGAAACGTATAGTTGCCCTTTAAATCTTCTGTGGTGTATCACTCTGTAATTAGCATCTCTATACCTTGGCGTAACACCTAACAAATCCATTAGATGAGTCATACCTCTGTAATCTTAATTAGCCTTAGCATATAAATATCACTTGTAAATATTCTATAATTAGTTAATTACTCGTACTGAAGATGGCATAAGCTTTGCCGAAACATGTACACCATTAAAAAATTTGTCGTTTATTTGAAGTTTATTTTAACATTACTGCTTATACGACTATATGCTTATATTACAAAAGTCTATTAAAAATCTAATTAATATAAGTACATGCACTAATATAATACTAACCTAAAAAACTATATATTTTCTACAAGATGTTTAAACGAATTTACGGAGAAATTTGGCGTTAGAGCTTGATTGATTATATTGGCTGGTAGATTATTCCACATCATAGCTCCTCGATAAGAGAAAGTTTTTTTACGAAAGTTTGTTCTAGGCTTAGACAAGGAAATATTACGCAATTGGTAGCTATTATTATTGCTAACTGCATTAAAAATTTTGCGCTAATCCTTGAAGTGTTTGGAATATCATTATTAGATCACGTTTGCCTAAAGTGTCCTTTATAGGTTTCCAATGCAAAGTTTGAAAAATTTGAGCAGATCTTGTTTCATAATTTGACCCAATCTCGTTCCCAGAGCCCACGTCCCACACCCGGGAAACGAGAGACTCTGGGATAATCCGTTTCAAATCACAGGATTCTTGTTATTCCGGTTGAGATACGGATGCATAAATATCCAAGCGGAATCTGGATAGTATGTTCTCCTTGTTTGACGTCTCCCCAAACAAGTCAATGGGGTTGCTGGCGAAGCTCGAATCACAGCATCTACACACATACGGCGAAGATATCGATCGCGGCAACGTCTTCACTGGAGTCTTGTCATCCGACATATTTGTTATTTTGGTTTTATTAATTCTACTTCTGGTCACTTCAGACCAACTCATGCTTACTATTCAGCCAATAACGTAACGATTTGAAACGGATTATCCCAGAGTCTCTCGTTTCCCGGGTGGGGAACGTGGGCTCTGGGAACGAGATTGAATTTGACCTTGTTATTACGCGGGTAGCTTTTTTCTGTAGCTTGTATAATTTATTTATGTGATCATTGCTAAAGCTATTCCACACGTTTGAACAATAATTAAAGTGTGGTAGCGGAAGTGAGTTGTACATTGTTAGTAGCACGTCTTGTGTAACGAAGTCTCTAGCCATTCTGCTGCGTCAAGTGGCTTTGGGGACCTCTGTGGAATTCAGCGTTCTGATTAGTTGCTAAAATATTGTAACAATAATTTTTTCATCTTCGCCAATTCATTTGATTGAAGTTCGTTGGTCAACGGAGGAAAGATGAAAACGTTTCCTCGGTCTGATATTTTCCCGTATATAATGATCGAATAATAAATACCAGAACACTACATAGACACGAACCTCTTTCTCCAGATAAAGCTTTGTGTCATCGAGAGTATTGTAAAATGTGTAAAACTGTTTGGTTTCTTTGTGAGTTGCTGCAACTATACAAGAGAGAAAAACCAGACAACTATTGTACATTATTATGCATATACTGATATAATCTCGATTTTGATTGGCTAAAAGCCTACAGTGAATTCTGGATGTTACTGCAATCTAAAAACACACAGAATTCACTGCAGATTTAATTTGAAGTGACGAGCTGACCAGCGGTTTGAACAAAACAAACGTGGTGGCCGTCCTTAGGAGTGAAGATCAGAAGCGGATTAATCCGGCGGATTTGGCACGTTTTGTTGACGCTAAAACCACAAAGAAAAACCGAGCGAGCTACACAGACAGCTGTTAGAGTTTAAAGCAGTATTTGAAAGAGAAAATTGTATTTGAAAGAAAAAAATTAAGCGAACCTAAAACTGAAAACGGTATGAATTTACTATTTTTATCTATCAAAATTGAAAACTGGCTGTCGGCGTTGAAAACACAGGCTATCACGCTCAACCTCAACCAATAACTGTATATTGTTATTCCACACGAGATAAACAAGTAAAGAAGAATGTCAGTTAAAAAAAACAAATTACTTTTAAATGAAAATCATTTAAATGTCATGTTTGGAATAATAGTTTTTGCGATATCTGCTCTCGTATATAAGAAATGACGTTATCATTTCGTATTTTATGCTCCCATTTCCCCTTAAATAACGGCTCAATTTTGATATACATCCTAGTTTTCTTTTCAATTTTGACCTGACTTTGACGACATGACGTAAAAATTATAAAAACAATTCGGCTGTATACATTATTATTATGCAACAGCATTAAAAACTGTCCAAATAACGCTAAAAATGAGTACAA